>BFEA01000132.1:1250566-1262898 GCA_003427395.1 Chara braunii
GAAACCATTCATTTTACTCTCTCTTCTAGAGAGAGAGAGAGAGAGAGAGAGAGAGAGAGAGAGAGAGAGAGAGAGAGAGATGCTGCCCTTTGAAAGAGACAGAGAGAGAGGGAGCCCCTTCCCCTAAAAAATAATATACATACACAGAGAGTGAGAGAGACCCCAAATCTCTACCCACCTCCACCACACCTACACCCCCCCCTCCCCCCACCCTCTTCCGTTTCCACCACCTCCTCCGTGCTGTACTGCTGTCGGATGCCAACGTCTCTCTCTTCCCCCGCCTTCCGCACGTTCTTAAAGAAAATTTCTTTGGCAGGCGAAGCTGAAACAGGTCATCTACACAAGAATGATTAAGCAGAGAGTTTGTCTGCTGTGCAAAGTAATGTGCGGGGGGAAATATAGGAAAGTACCAGCACATAATAGAGCAGTTGAAGATGCTTCATGTGTGTTTTTCTGAAATTTTCCTTTCTTTTTCTGGGGGCAAAACTGCAACATGTCATCTATTTAGTTTGTGGTTCCAGTATCGATTGGTTTTAAAATGTCAGTGCTCGGTGTACATCGCCTTAGGGCCTCGCCACACAGGCTGTCGAAATGTGCAAAACGACAAAAATGGGCAGGTGCATCTGGCCATGTTCTAGCGGGAAGTGCATTATCATTTTGCACATTTCGACAGCCTGTGTGGCGAGGCCCTAGATGTGGTGGAGCTTCTATTGTTTTGGCTCATTGGCAAGAGGGGACTTGGACCGTCCAGTGTTTGAGCTCCAGAGAGAAGCAGAGCATGGTCATTGGTCGCTGATTGTTCAGGCAATGAATGAATTGCTGCGCAGGTAGCCGTACCGAGTCACCTCTGGATTGGCGAACAAGATTGAAAGTATTGGCTGGTGCAGCCTCTGGGGTATGTTTTGTTTTCTAAATCCTTTTCTCGTGGAATCGTAACAACAGTATGAGGATTAAACCTTTAATGCATCGCATCAGATGTCCTTGTCTTGCTCCTCCTTGTCATGGGGCTTTTCCATCCAGTCAATTTCTATTTGTACCCCTACGGCCCGGCAGTGAGGCTGGACCAGTTTCAGGCCATCGGCCTGACCCTGGTGCGGTACCAGGTTGTCCCGTACCTGGACCTAGGCCGGTATATCACTTCGGCCTAGGCCCAGGGCGGGAGGTTCATTCATTCAGTGTTCATGCATCCATTGGCCGGACTGGACCTTCACTCAGCTGCTGCTTCTTGTGTGTGTCCATCTCCTCTCTCTCTCTCTCTCTCTCTCTCACCATCTCCGCATGTGCCCTCCGCACGTGCGTCACACTTGTGTTCCTCTCTGTCAATCCGTCCGTCCATGTTCTGTTGATCTGCATATCCGTATATCCATCTATCCATCCCATCCATCCATCCATATCTTCCGCTTGTCTCCCCACTCACCCGCCCACCCGCTGACCTGCCTGTGCAAGCATCCGTCCAGAGTTTACTTTGCTGTGGCCCCAGGACCTGCCAGGAATTTCTAGGCCATAACAGTTGTAGATCCATTGTCATTCCTTAACACCATGGGAAGTCTCAACCATTCATCCAACTTAGATCGTATTAAAGTTAATAATTAAACCTAAAAAATAAAATAAAATGAAAAACTAAAAATAAAAATAAAAATAAAAATTGTATTCAAGTTTCAACCTATCAGTGCATGCAATTTCATCGACAACCAAAACCACTCCATTAATTTCCTCCTGTAACTGTGGTTTTACGTAATTCCTTTTTCACCATATTTAGTATCTAGTATCTACTATCTGCTGCCAATGCCATATATAATTCCTCAATGGCACAAATTTCATGTGGTGTCCATTTGTGGGGACGCTTGGGCTCAAATGACCGAATTGACAAACTTCTTGAGTCGCACAATCAAAGAGACTCGGGCCATACTCACACTACGGTAGGGCTTCTTGACTGAATCTAGCGTGAAGCCCGGGACGGTGGCTGGATGCAACCCAGAAAGCCCTACCCTGAGTATACCTCCGAGTCAATGCCAATCATCTTGTTGTTGTGCTTCCACATGTCATGTTGTGCCTCTCGATCACAGGGAAGGTAATATCAATGCTGGGTGGGTGTCATGAACTCGGGATCATAAACTTGTTTTGATCAGAAAGAAACTACACTTGATCTTATAGCCAAAAGGTTGCGAAAACTACTCTTCCATCGCACTTCAGTTCTGCTCGTGTCTATTGATGCTGTGCTGGTTCCAATCAAGCCTGGTTATTTTAGTGTCCCTGACTTTGACTGCGTCATTCTTTTTAGGACTATCTGCCTAGGTGGACTGTGAAAAGTGGTAATTGCATAGTGAACCAAATACAGTTCAAGGTCGTACCGTAGATCAGACGGTGTGGAGAATGCCCATGTGTAAGGTTGTGCTGCTGCGTGCAAGAGGGTCTCGAGTGCTGTCATGAACCTGGGCGCCTGAGTGAGATATATGCTGCAACCATGCATCTGTGATATGGCTTCTTTTTTTAACACTCCAATGATGCCATCATGGTTGCGGTGGCGAAGACATCTGGCTGTAACAGGCTGTTAGGATGTGGTTGATCCTCCACAGCGGCAATTACTGTCAGATTCATTGTTCTGTTTGCAGAGGCGAAGACCATATGGCTGCTAGACTGCAACCAGAGCAATGAATTTGACAGAGATTGCCAGTTAGATTCCATGCAGTGTTGCAGATAGGGTCTAATGCTAGAGCCACTACCCTGATCCTTCCAGTCAGGTTGCATTATGATCAGGTGTTTTTTTTTTTTTTAAGATCAAGTCTATCCAGCGTGAAGGTGCTTCCATTCTCTGCTTGCATGTGTTGTCGAGCTGCAGAATGGCATCTGTGTTTTGATCTCGTTCAAGTTTCCAGGTCGAGTACCTCCACAGTGGCAATCTCTGTCAGATTTATTGTGCCACGGGGGATCCATTGCGACCAGCTTGAAGCGAAGGTAGCCAGTTTCGGATGAGAAGGCTGTGCGCTGTTTCCCTCATCTACCCGGCACGACTGTGGGCCCATTCTCTTTTTTTTTTTTTTTTTTTTTTGGGTGTAGCCCCTTCTCTGCTTGCATGTTCGTCTAACTTTGGTTCGGATCTGGTTTGATCTCATTCGGATTGCCAGATCGAGTTCCTCCACGGCGGCGATTACCGTCAAATTTGTTACTCTGTCTCGCCTTTGATCCATTGCGACATCAAATCTTCGAACATCCTCCTTGGCGACCAGTTTGAAGCAAAGGTAGCCGATTTTGGTTATTTCAAGCCCAAGCTGTTCGGCGACAAGTTCCATTCTGATCTGAGGTACTTTCAAGGTAAGCACACCTATCTTTCGAAAATCTTTGCCACGTGTCCCAAGGAGGCCATGACATGACGGTTATATGATTGCTAGACTACCAGTTCCCTGCACCTTGCCTCCATTGGGCCACACATTTCTGTTTGCACCTTTTCGCCAACCCTAATCACAAAATTGCACACCATGTGGGGATCGTGAATCCAATTGTCAAAGTGCTCATCAATAATGATGAATGACTGGGTGGCCTCAGAGGACACCTGATGATTGCAGTAACATGAAAAAAACAAAAATGTTTGTCACTTCTGACTCTTCTGAGTCTGTGCTGACACATTTTTGGATACAGTGTCTGCGGCACATTGCCGCAGCCTTTCTTTTGTTTCAGGTAAAGAAAGGTGAGTGCAAGAGCAGTGGAATCTCAATGTCTTGAAGCTGACTTCGCATGATAGTGGGGGATATAGTAAGTATGAGGGAAGAAGAAGACACATCGATTCTTCATTCAATAGGGATATTCATGCCTATCTTGTTTAGGTCTCCTACCCACATCCTGTTTCCGACCTTTGGCAATAGCATGAATATCTTAAGAGTACCATACGAAACCCCCACAAACACATGATGCACTCGTAGCCAAAAAATCACAACATTGAGGAGCCTGCTAACGACATCCAACCATTCCGTTTTGAGTAATAATATACAAAAGAACACAGACAATCCAGTTAGAGGTTCAGAACAGAGCAGACAGGGAAAGAGAGAAGGAGGAGAGAGGGGGGGGGGGGGGGGGGGGGGGGGGGGGGGGGGGGGGGGGGGGGGGGGGGGGGGGAAGTTGCGAGGGAAGGTAGAAGAAGTAGTGGAGGGAGTGATGGACAGAGAAAGAAAGAGTAGAAATGAGACAGTCGAAGGGGAAAGATAGCACAATAAGACCGAGACACTCAAAGGGTTGGCAGAAGAGGGATGGAGGAAGGGGAGATATATGCGGGACACTGTTTCATGTACATCCAACCAAGCAATCCAAACGTGATTCATAAAGTACATCATGGAGAACTCCTGTATGCTATTGCCAGGTTAAACATGAAGAGAGAGAGAGAGAGAGAGAGAGAGAGAGAGAGAGAGAGAGGATGACCTTGGCAGCCCTAGCATCGCTAGAAGATGTCTGAATCGCCCAACATGAAGCTTGCATCAGCCATGCCAAATATGTTTCCACCAGCGCCGATTACTGATCATCTTCAGGGGCGACCACGAGGGGGCAAGAGGACAAGTATTGTCCGGAGACAGCGGTATAAATAGGAAACCGCCATGCTCTCCACCACGTCCACAGTAAGCACAAGAAGAAGGCAAAGGTACCTAGCTTCGGCATCAACCCAGGAGCAATGACCTGCAGGCATAAGATTGTCATTGTCATCACCGTAGTACTCCCCGTGATGCTCGCTTGATTAAACATGGTGTGACTGACTACAGCACGGTCATTAAGCACTGTCATGTGCCGTACCACTTTCTGCATGGAGGTATCACTCAACGATCTTCGTCGTGGTTCTCTGTGTCAGGGTCCTGGAGACATCAAGTTCTCCAGGCTGCTTTCTGGGATGATGTCACACAATGAACGCTCTGGCGTTTAGGTTAGGGATAAGAGTTATCGTACTTTACGGAGGTGATTATTGGATTTCCCGCTGTGTCTTGCCCCTTTTTTTCTGCGCATGCATAGGTCTCATTTCCCTGTCTGAGCATTTGTTTTATAAACGATGTCTTTCATGCGTTTTGTGTCTGTGTAAAATCCATAATGATACGAATTGCGATAAGACTTAGGGCTGTAAGCCCTTAGGGGTCTCCGTCTAGGAAAGGTCCAGGGGACCTAGTGTGGTCACTCTGAGCTTCGAGTAGCTGACCTGCGCCTGATACCCTGCCTCTACAACAACCTGGGTGTTTCAACAAAAAAAAGAAAAACAAGAAAAAGCAGGCCGCTAACCACTCTCTGATTGCTATTTTTAGTATTTTCTTATTTCTCTACCTTGTGATGTATCTGCTGCATGTCTGTGAAACAGTAATGTGTGTCTGGGGCGCAGAGAATCAACCTTTTTCTCCATGAGGAGAAAGAATTGTGTAGGCTGCATTTAGCATTTCATTTCTGTCATTCAGTATGTACTATGTTTTAATGATCTGCGCAGGGTATTTGGATCCGGAGTACTTGTCGAATGACCAGAAGAACGAGCTGGACAAGAAGAGCGATGTATTCAGCTTTGGGGTTGTAATTTTGGAGACAGTCACCGGAAGGCCACCGATTGACACGTTTGGTGGCCACGAACCAATGACAATTGCACATTGGGTGAGTGAAATTCTGTTCCTCGTTCAACGGTTACATAGAAATGACCATTCACCTTGCTCGCGATCAACTTCATCAACGTGGCGGGCCTTGTACGTGACACGGTGACGGGGGAGTTAAAAGAAGAATGAGAAAAATGAATGGTTTCAATGTGCCCCTTGTGTTGGTCTTGTTTTTTTTTTTTTTTTTTTTTTTTTTTTTTTTTTTTTTGGGAAAATTTGTCTGGCGCCCCTGTAATTTGCGTTATTTCCTGTCATGCCCCTCCGACGGCCGATTTACCCTGTTGCGCCCCTGGGCCAAAAAATATTTTCTGCAGGCCCTTGTCGGTAGCGACCACAACTTTCCAGGACGCCCTCCTTGGACTGAGGGTCGGGCCCTGTGCCATATGGCCTCATGCCGGGCAGCCATCTTTCTGCAATGCCCCCGCAGCCGTGAGGCACCACAAATTCGCATTTCCATCGGGCCCTGTGACATATCGTCCGCTTCCCTGCAAGTGTGTGTGTGTGCTGTCTCTTATACACATCTAGATGTGTATAAGAGACAGCTGCGCGCCTATGGCTGGTTGGTGGACTGTACAACGTTTCAGCCCTCTCTCTCTCTCTCTCTCTCTCTCTCTCTCTCGCGCGCGCGCGCTCGCGGTTGGTTTATCAAAGTTCCGAAGCGTATGGTCATGATGGTCGTGTCTAAAATGACAGTCATTATAGTTGCATTTTGGGCAACTGTCATTGTACACATGGCCATCATGACCGTACGTTTCGGAACTTTGATAAACGTACTGCGGGAGAGAGAGAGAGAGAGAGAGAGAGAGAGAGAGGGCTGGAACGTTGTACAGTCCACCAACCAGCCATAGGCGCGCCGCGCCATCACAACACCCCTCTCCTCCTTCATCATCTTCTTCCATAGATCGTAACCTTCGGATGAGACGAGATACTGACTTGCAAGAGCCAACGCCCGCCCCATGATTTTCGTCCCAGACTTCTTCTTTCCCGCCTTCGCATTCATCGAGGTCGCGGTCGTTGACTCAGACTGTCCATCACTAACATCCTTTCGTTTGTCGGAAGAGGGAGCCGCCCCTGTATCTGGGAAAGCAGTAGAAGATGTGGCAGTTGTGGACGACTTGGCAGCAGATGCCCTCTTGGCAGCAGATGCCGTGACAGCAGCTGATGAGGCAGCAGACGATGACATAGCAGCAAATGACTTGGTAGCAAATGGATTGGCAGCAGATGATGTGGCATAAGACGACGTGGCAGCAGATGATGTAGCAGCAAATGGCGTAGTAGCAAATGGCTTGGTAGCAAATGGACTGCCAGCAGATGACATAGCAGAAGATGACGTGGCGGCAGATGACATAGCAGCAAATGGCTTGGCAGCAAATGGTACCGGTAGGGGCATCTCGAAAATTTTCCTGCTTGCTTTTAACGGCCATCCGGTAGGGGCATCCCGCAAATTAGGGACCGGTACCAGTAGGGGCGTAATGAAAAGATTTGAGGCCCAAACGACACGGGGGTCTTATGGAAAATTTGAACCCTGCTCAGAGGGGCGCGACGGGGTAAATCGGCCGTTGGAGGGGCGCGACGCGAAATAACGCAAATTACAGGGGCGCCAGACAAATTTTCCCAATTTTTTTTTACCGTTTGTTTCGCACTCGAACTGCTCTCTTTTTTAGTTCATAGATATGTGACAATGTATGCCATGATGTAGCTGGTTATCGTTTCCTAATGATGAGGATTGCATTTATCACTGTGGTGCATTTCCCATCAACCAGTACAAACCCCCGATCAGTGGCTGGCAGTGGGTGCAGCTGCTGCAGGCAGACTCGATTCAGAACTTTTAGTCCTCTCTCTTCTTTCCTCTCTCCTGTTTAACAAAGCGTCCAAGCCCCTCAAATCTGAAGCAGCCCCACAGCTGTCACTCTATGGCAATTGCCAAACGCGAACTCTCACATTTTGGTGATGATGATCAGATGATCAATAAACTGCAAAAAGTGAAAAGGTGATAAGCAACTGGACTGTTGCCGCCCAGAATAGAAGGGGTGGAGTGTGTTGGGTTTTTGGGGGGGAGGGGTGGGGAGGGGGGGAGAGAAAGAAACAAGAACATCCAGCATTGTGTGTATGAGTTTTTCAAATTTATCTGCAGTGTGTTTGTCACATGCCTATCAGCAGATATACGCATGGTGCGGACCCAAGAAGCACATAATATAACGCAGTGGAAGTCCGAGATAAACTGATCTGACTCATGGCAACTAGGGAGCAAAAAATGCACTCGTCATCCTCAACGTCAGCACCCACATGCCATGCCACGTAGGCGGCACTCCCAATGCCACGTCAGCAGTTTTCTCACTCTCTATGTCTCTCTCTCTCTCTCTCTGGCCGATCGTCCAGCACCACGTCAGCGCCTCAGCCAATGATGCTCTCGCCGGTCACTGATCGCCACCTCAGCAACAATGCACCACGTCAGCAATGTCGCCGGTCTTCTTCTTCAAGTCCACGTCATCACCTTCAATAGGTAGGTGTGCACGTGCATCGGTACAATGTCTAGACTCGCGATAAAAACTGCGCGCATTTATAAACGGGATATAGTCCATGCGTGGCAACCCCCTTGCTTACCATAGCACGTCATGGCGTGCATCAGCAGATCGCGACGAAGGAGGTATAGCTCTGATAGACTGATACCAAATTGTAATGAACCCAGTCTGGAAGGAAACTCGTCGATGTCGAAATACAAGATATCTCAGCGCTTGTCACTGTCTCCGATAATCATGAAATGTGATCTGAAGTACAATGTCTCGAAACCAGAGGACGAACCTGATAGTAGGGAGATAAGACTTAAGAGGGTGGAGGAGAAAGTATCCATCAATGTCATCGTAGATAGATCTCCCTCGTAACCCACTCCACCTTCGGGCATCTCCCCTCTTCCACGTCAGCAAACAGTATCCCAGAGACGAGCCTGACAGATCCGATCACAGCATAGTGCCACGTAGGCACAGATCTCGCATGAAGACGTCACAGCAGCGCGCACTGTCGACAGCCTCAATCAGGTAAGCTTCCCTTTCTCTCTCTCACAACCAATTTCACAGCCCTGATCACCCTCCTCGTTGATACCCCAATCTTCGTCGAAGACAGTGTGGCACGTGCCACGTCAGCAATCAAGTCTCCAGCTGGCACAAGAGCAGAGAGGCGCCAGCAAGCAATGCAGCAGTCTCGCGTCGTCGTCACACACAATGCCAGCGTCAAGCCAACGTCTAGCCAGCGTTCAGCCAGTGTCGTGCCAGTGTCCAGCCAGCGCCGTGCCAGCGTCGAGCAGCAAGTGCACAACTGTATGTCGATGACAGGGGCTGGGTCAATAAGTAGTGTAGTCACAAGTTCACCAGCCTCTGGTCTTGCAGATGCGAGGGCTCAGATTGACTTCCAGTCGATGGCCTGGATCTCATACAGTTGCAGACTTCCACTTGGACCAGATTCTAACTGGATACCTGCGTTCAGCCAATGTGTGTGTCTGATTGGCGGCCTGGACTGGGTCCGTGCAGACTTTGACTCCTGAGCCTCAATATTCCGAGTTACAGTCGGCTTTAGTCAACTGTCGGGCGCAGGGCCTCTGAAGCCTCGTTTTGGGTGCCTTGTTTGGTACAGTCTGGCGCAGGGCCTTGCTGTGGACTTGCTGTGGCCTGTGGCTGGCCCCTGTCCGACGACATTAGCATATTTGAGCGGGGTATTGCATTTAGGGAAAGTCGATGAAATTTAGGTCTTTGTAGCTGGTAGGTCTACGTGATGAGGTAGTGGAACGGGTAGATTGTTACAGCCTGTTGCACTCCCGACAGCCATGGATGAATCTTCGTGTTCTTTTGCCCGCACGCGAAAGGAAAAGGGGAAAAAAAAAATGCTTTCTGTACTGCAATGATGTCGGGCAGGGTAGTCTAGGAGGCCGTGCTCACAGTCTTTCTCTACAGAATGCATCTTACAGCAAACATGGTCACATTCTATTTTTCTTTTTTCTTCTTTGAAGTTTTTTCTTTTTTTTTTTAAGAAATAGTATGCTTTATTATATATGGAGCAAAAGGAAACATGGTCACATTCTGAAAGTTGTTGTTTTCTTTTTTTGCTTTCTCGTGTGTTTGTTACGAGTCCCCTGCCAACGAGGAAGGGAGGAATCCGTGATCTTCTCAAGCTGTGTTTCCTCAGAGGATTGCAACCCGGATCACACTGGCACTTAGACGAATGTATCCAGCCAAGTCAGAGGAGAAGAAAAATGAAGGGAAAGAACTGGCAAAGGTGAAGGAAGAGCCAGTAAGGGAAGAAGATAGAGGAAAGACACTGATGTAGGAAGAAGCAAGCGGGATGAGTAAAAGAAATCCCTGCCTGGAGAAGAGAGGGAATTTACGTAAGAGGAGAGAAATGTGAGGCTCAAGGCCTCGATCTGCCCTACTGGGCCCTATTTTCTGTACAGTCGGCCGCCCTAAGTGAAGGCAGGCTCGACCCAGGGCCTACAGGCCTATTTTGGTGTCGCCACGCAACTGGGTACATTCAGTCAGTTGCGCAATGCCAGTTGGTTGAGAACGCCCAAGCCCAGGCTGCCTCTTTTTGGATGTAACCGAGGCAGGCCCTGGGCCAGATTCGCATCATGGACCGAACACAGGCCGCGGGCAGTTGAACACGGGCAACCACCACAGGCCCAGAGTCTGATTCGTTTGGACTGGGGCTCAGCCTCCCTGGGCCTACCGGAAGCTTCTGGGTAGGGGCCCAGCGCAGCAGGCTGCACGCAAGGCAGGCAGGCCACTTCCATTTAGGAAAGGGCCTGCCCACACATTCGTCATTCGGGCACTGGCTGCATGCTGCGTAAGCGCTGCTGTGCTAACGCTGGCCAGCGCTCATGCGCTCACGGGTGAGCAGGATGAGCAGGCAGCCATAGCCGAGCTGCGCTGCTGTTAGCTGGATGGGGCGCATGGTGGTCCTTGGGTGCATGTGGCATCTGTGAGTTGGGGATCGAGGTTATGAGTGAGGAGAGAGACATACCCGGTGCTTGAACGGCATTGGCCGAGATCTGCTCGTACTTCGGGGAGTTGTTGACGTCATCAGCGGCATTGTAGATAGACTAGATAGGATCTGCCATTTGTAGTTTGGGCGCAGAGCGCCAGATAGGATATCGACATTGGTTCTTTGTTGATGATGATGAGACTATTCAAACATTGTCACATATGAGCTTTTGCTGTGCTCTTATCTGGTGGGACTCGTGATGCAATTCTGCTTTTGGTTTGAGGTCACGACTATCTGGTCTCATGTGTATGATGCTGCTTGGTTTTTGAAGTTCCCTATCGCTCAATTTCCTTGCAGAAAGGGGATGGAGGGCAGAGTGAAGGTAGAGCTGACACGACACTTGATGGATGCTGCTTACGGGCCTGAACCGCGAGGTGAGGTAGAAGAGAGGATGGCGGAGGATAGCAGTTAGGCTGATGATCATACCAATGATCTGACGGAGAAATTGCAACAGGCTTGGAAGGGGAGGGAAGAATGGAGCAGCAGTAGAAAAGATGGCTGAGGTTAAAGCGTTGTGTGCCATCCTTAGAACGAAAATCGCAGTGGTAGAGATGGTAGGAGATGCTGCCATAGGCACCATATCCTTGGACAATGCAGGAGAGCAGAAAGCATTGACGCCCTGCGCGCAGAAGTCTGCAAGCTGCATAAGTAGCAGAGGAGGGAGACCTCAAGACTGTTTGAAGGCCTAGGCAAGCGGCTTGCTGGTTCGCTTGTAGAAAAGCGGTTCGAACGGTTCACCGGTTCCACCGTATGCTAAGTCTTTAGAAAGGTTGATGAAGGCCAACGAGGCCTTCGTGGAAGTGGAGGAGGAGGTAGAGGAGGTGGAGATGGAGATGGCAATGTTGGAGCAAAGGGGAGAGGACCCACTGGCAGAGGAGAAGACAGGCAACAGGGATTCACTGGACAGAATGACATTGAAGCTCCCCTTTATGTATCATCATGGGAGAAAGAATGAAGACCTGCTTGGTTAGGATCCCACAGCCTGAACCTTCATGTACGTGCAGATGCTTGAGGAGGAGGATAAGATTGTGGCCGTTAGTATGGCGATGATGCGGGACATGCTAACTTGGCTATGATCACAGGCACAGGTGGCCGGGTCGAGAGCTGTTTCATAGCCTACTCCCTAAACACCTATTTTGAGGACTTTACGAGGGCGCTTAAGGAACGATTTGCCAGGTCCCCAACCATGACGTTACAAACAGGTCCCCCCCAACCATGACGTCACAAGTTGGCTGGGGCGATGTACTGGTGGCTGACAGCTACAAACAGGTCCCCAACCATGACGTCACAAATTCCCAGGTCCTCCATCACTTTGCCCCGGCCCTCCTGACGCAATTAGGAACAATTTAGCCGTAGAGGCTACACAGAAGAGATGAGCTTTGTTCTCCTGGAGTTGCCATCTGACCCAACCCACGCAATTTTTTTCTGGCACAGCCAACACTCGCCCGAAAAACAAAGTTTGCCCCAAGGTGACCCAGTCGCCGAAGTATTTTCCCAAATTTCGCTGCCGCACCCGGTCCATCCGCCACCTTGAAAAAGATCTTCACCCCAACCCACCTGCACCCACGAGAACATCCGCACCATAACATGGCACTACAACATCACGAGACAAAACAAGGTGATGAGCGGGACATGACATGGAGAGAGAGAGACAGACACACACACACACACACACACACACACACACACACACACACA
>BFEA01000132.1:1268372-1280235 GCA_003427395.1 Chara braunii
GGGGGGGGTGGTAGAAGAGAGCGAGGAAGGTAGGGGGGAGCAGATCAAAGATCGATGCGTGGCAGAGATCGCCTGTGCAGCTGTTAGGACTTGAGGGAGGGAATCTGAGGTGTGTTCACCCCCTCCCGCCTCCTCCCGCCCCCCTTTTCAGTATATATGTCCCTTTGAAGTGTGAGATGCGCATGGGGTGGATCAGGATCTGGAAGATCACGAAGATGGACATGGGTCCTGTCTGCAGTGATTGCCTGGCTCTGGCAGTGCTGCTGACTCGGAAGTACATCGTCTTTCCATCTTCTCCGTATGGGTCGGCCCTGTCCGGATGGACTTGGGTCTCGCTTAAATTCGATTTCCGTCGTAATCAAACAAGGAGTGTAGTGAACTCTAGGGTACCGATACGTCGCCTCCGGTCCTCGGTCTATTTGTATGTGTTATTTTGGGTCCTTGGATGTTTTTGCTGACATGCCCCCTCTGTATTGCTTCTGCAATCTGGTCCAAGTACATGACAAATGCTTCTGTCAAAAGGCACTTGGATCTGCAGACAGTAATCAGGTGCTTGAGCTGTTCTGGGATGTGCAGGCATAGCCTGTGAATTACCGAGACATAAATGCACACATGCCAAAGGGCCCCGTTGCGGTACTCGCTAATAAATCTCGAAGGGGCGACTGACTGTATCTTGCTGTAGAATTTGTTGAGATACATACGCCATTTTCACATTCGGTGACGGTGCAACGATGCCCTAATTTGCGTGAAGGATAAGTGGGGTGGTTGTGTGAAGCGGTGAGCTGCAGATGACAAGCCAGAATGCGAGTCAGACATCTTGGGCGCCAATTTGATCGGCAATTTGAGCGACAATTCGATCGACGACTTCTCTCCTCAAAGGTGGTGGATCTGCAGTCTTGTGCAGCAGCCTAAGCAAGCTGAAACATGTGAGTGAAGCTATCAGAGCCGCGAGGTATGCTGCCTTTCCAGATGGAGGATGGACCACGGGTGTGCAGCGTGAGCAGCAGTGACAACTAGTCACCGCCACCTTGGTGTATATAACATGGGGTCACTGTATTTGAACCAGGTGTAATTATCAGACCAGATAATGGTATAACAATCGCACAGTGGATGCGGTCAGTGTATTTGAACAAAGTGCAAGTCTCAGGCCACAGATACCTCCATAACAATCGCACTTTTTTCCTGTGTGAGAACATTAGAGTGGCGGAGTGCAAAATGTACTCTGCCTAAGGCTTGCAGTTAAACCACCAGTACCTCCTAAAGTGGTGCCCGTTAACAAGCCACGAATTTAGGAAATGTATGGGTCACTACAGGAGCGCCCAAATTCATCCGATTAGAAACGTTTCTACTCTATTTATTTTTTTTTTTCCTGCGGCCGATAGCAGGGCCAAGTACTGGTGGTTTAATGCGGCCGTGGCCCTTGGCACTAATGTTGGTGTGAAATTTCAGGGGGATTCAGCGGTGTGCTGGCCCTGCTGGGGATTGAGAAACAGCAGGTTCGCGGTCTTTTTCGGATCCTTCGGCTTTTTCTTGTACACACACACAAGATAACCCCAGCAAAAAAAAAAAAAAAAAAAAAAAAAAAGAAAGAAAGATAACCCCAGCTGTGACCCATTTGTTGCTCTGTTGTGCATCATCCTGGGAAGGGGCCATGCTAATCTTTTTCTTTTTTGTTTTTGTTTTTGAACTTTTTGGGCTATCCTAATTTTTTTTGTCTTGTCCCAGTCTTTTTTTTTTTTTTTTTTAAAGGCCAATTACCTGCCGAATCTGGACAGGACGGCCTTTCAGGCCTTTTTTATTGTCATTATAGTATTACGGGGAACCCCGTAGCAGCCACATCCATGCTCAAGCCTCTGTCCCAGTTTTAGGTCTAGTAGACAGACTACTTCCTTCACATCAATGAAGAGAAAAACAAGCAGTGGACGCAAATTCCTTTACGAAGGGGTATGTGACTCTGTATGTCACTATATTTTTCTCTTTGAGCAGCAATGTGTTCGAAGAAAAGGCAAAATCTAGCTACGGCAGGAACCTCCGACTATCTCCGAGTATTCACCGAACCCAAATGAATGCGCTCACACATCTGCTTCTCCCCTCAACAACTGTGTTAGCGCAGACAATTGACAGGCAGGGAAGGAAGTCGTGCCTGTGTCGATACGTCTGCTGCGCCCCTTCAACGACTGCTGCGTGCCAGACATCGCGGGGCATCCTTCAAAATTGGAACAATACAGAGAAGGAAGATTAGCATGGGAGTCACTCCGACGGACATCTGTCATCAGACTCGTCACCCATAGACCATATGCACGACACAGACCACCAAAAATAGAATGGTTCCACTGAGAGCCCTGTAGCCACTCCAAACAATGGACCACCTACTCTTTAGCACTACTGCTTAAACCACCAGTACTTGGCCCAGCTATCGATGCCGAGCCTGGAATGCCCCTGCGCGCCGATTTTTGCCGAAGCGCCGGGGTACCGTTTCGAAATTGTTTTGGCTGGCGCTTCCAGCCATTGAGGTCCGGTACCCCGAAGCCCTAGAGGCGTGGCGCGTTAACAGGAAAGCGCCGCGGCCGATAGCTGGGCCAAGTACTGGTGGTTTAAATGTGCTCACTCAGACACACACGAAGTTACTTTGAAAAAAATGCAAAAAGGACAAGCAACAAACAAAAGACAGACATACTCAATACTGATTTTTTTTTTTTTTTTTTTTTTGTGTGTGTGTGTGTGTGTGAGAGAGAGAGAGAGAGAGAGAGAGAGAGAGAGAGAGAGAGAGAGTAGGTCCTGGATTGATCTTGAAACTTTTTCTGGACCTCCAGATCTGCTTCTCATCCATCTTTGACTCTTGGTCTGACTGGGTTGGACTCGGCTTGGCTGTTGACTTTGTCAGGTTTGAGGTGTACCCGAATGCAAGCCTAACTGGTCCAGCAGGGCTGAGAACAGTTTTTAAGACCACCGTCTTCACCCGAATAGAATGCCCGGTCATTATAGCTGTATATGGAACAACTTTCAGCCCAGATACGGCGATAATTACCGGGAAGGAGGTCTATTTGGGTGAAGACGGTAGGCCTCTACAGACTTTTGCCAGCCCTATTACCTAGAAGAATGACTTGGGGGACTGTTGGATGCATGTTTGTTGTCCTGTTTCCCTGCAGTGTCTCCATTCTATTTTGCAGGTCCCACCAATTCGTCATCGTAGGTGTTGATCTTGTGTATTTCTAGCATTTTGCCGAACAGCTGTAAACTTGTCAAAGCCAGACATGGAAAACACCATTCATTGCCAATCCCAAATGCAGTCTTATGCTGGTCCTCTGGGCCCATTTAGTCAGACTTTAAACCACCACTCTACCTCCTCCTAGCTATTCCCCTCCCCTGAGAGAGACGGTTAACGGACAACTCATTGAACTCGTATGTTCAGACCACTTGTCGGGCCATTTATAACAGAACCCAAGGGTCATTTTAACCAAACTTGCCACCAAGGGCTGAGAAGTGGGGGTCCCTGTCAACCGCTTATGCCCCCTGAGCGGTTAATGTGGCGCGGCCTCAGTGCCTTGGTCTACCGAGACTGCTTGGTTGGTGGCGGCCTCAGGAAAAACTTATTGGGATAGTCTGAGGTAATACACAGTGGAAAAGGGCCCGTGGCTGGTTTTGTTTTCGGCGCAGCCTCAGGAAAAAGAGGCTCGGGTGCAGTGGTCGTTTATGTCAATTGTCATGGTTATTACGCTAGGCTACTAGAGTGGCCCGGGACCACTTGCCCGCCCAGGCCAAGTAAAAATAAAAATAAAAGAAAATTATTTTTTTATGTTTATTTTTTATTTTAAATTTGGTAAAAGGCTAGGCTACCAGCAATGTTGTCACGCGGGGATCTGGTGGGAAGTGTCGAGCCCCTGTATTTTAAATTTGGTAAAAGGCTAGGCTACCAGCATTGTAAGGCTACCAGAGTGGCCCGGGTCCACTTGCCCGGCCGGGCCAAAAAGAAAAAAAAAAATAAAAAATAAAAAATATTTTTATTTTGAATTTGGTAAGGAATTTCGATGTGACCCTGAGGCAAAAGTTGTTCAGTTTATTTTTCTGCATAACATGGTTTTTTTTTTCTTTTTTTTCTTTTTTTGCTGGAACCTTCCCTGGTCCTTGCACGGGCTGTGAGTATAGCTATAAGCTAATACCTCGCATGGATAATGACGTATATAGCAAACATGGACCACTCGAACTCAGGCACAAGTCGGTAAAAGAAGAAGAAGAAGACGAAGAAGAATATGGAAGAGAGAGGAGAGAGTAAAAAGAACAACCAACACGCCGACACATGTCCCGAATGCGACTGTTTTAAAAATAGACATTAAGCTCGGACATGGCGAAATGGCCCTTCTAGTTTCACCTGGTCGCCTACCAGGATCATCAGGAGCCTTGAGTCGGTACGATGGACAGTGATGGTCGGTCCTATATAGTACCACAGCTGCGCGTACCTCCAGGTCAAACTGGCCATCGAAACAGCAAACCGCCGCGCAAACCCAAAAAGTTCTACAGAAGGGTCCAGAACTAATCACTAAGGGGAGTAGTACTCTAGAATCAATGTGAAAGATCCGAAAAACACCACACGGAAAACCAACCGACCGAAGGTTCGATCCCTACCAACAGGACAATAAACGGACCACTGCTAGCAAAACGATGCTGCCCTCCACTCAGCCCAAAAACCAATTGAGGGTTTGAATCTCAGGCAAAAAAACTGATGCAATCGTTAACGCCGTGGTAAGAACCTATTCTGAAGTCAAACTTGCTTACTTCTTTTATATCAATATTGAATTAAGTCGTTTGGCAGATACTTTGCGGGTTGTATAAGAAGACCGCGTCAAAGATCGGAGCGGGTTGTATAAGAAGACCGCGTCAAAGATCGGAGAACATAAACATTGCTTTGCACGGAATGGAGAATGCTTTGAATGAGTGGGCTCAGCAACAGGCGGCCGAAGGCCGAGTTATCCTAGTAAGATACGCCGATGATTTCGTTGTTCTTCACAAGGCTCGAAGAGTTGTTCAGGGCGCTCAAGGGTTCCTATCACAATGGCTCCAACCCATGGGCCTGCACTTTGTGCCTGATCAAACTCGCATAGTCACTACGGGAAGATGCAAGCCCCTTGGCGCTTATACGAGATGAGGCGCGGTCGTTTTCGGGGAAGCACACCCTGCAGCCCTTCGGCCTTGTGCACTTGGGGAAGCACGCGAATGCACGCTGGCCTTCGGCCCTCTGCCGGCTGTTGGTCAAAACCAGCAAGGCCTTAGTCGGAGGCGTAGTTCAAGTGGTAGAACGCATGTTTTTCAAGTATGAAGTTATCGGTTCAAGTCCGATCGTCTCCAATTTCCCCGTGAGCCCACGTAGCTCAGGTGGTAAAGCATTCCCTTGGTAAGGGAAAGGCCTCCGGTTCAAGTCCGGTCGTAGGCTCCGTCTTAAATTAAAAAAGATATATATATATATGGCTGTTACCGACGCCCACGAAAATACCGAGAGTCTCACAGCCCAAAAGAGACCAAGCACTACCCCTTATTGCCCACTACTTAAAGGACTACCAAACCGCAACCAAAGGTTAAAACCCACTTCATCACTCACCGATCATCAGTCGTTGAAAGAAAACCCTTTATAGTCATTCAGCCTTCGCATATGTCCCCTACAAACGAGGCCCCCTATTACGAGGGCCATTCACCGAAAATTGTAATGAAACACCACGGACAGGTCTCCAGTTCGAAACTACTTCAAAAACATCACTTTTCACCCAGAAAGCGACTCCAATTAGTCAGTAGGGGTACCCATTCCTTCCATAACCCTGCATATTTCTTACTGAAGCTCGTCAGCGCGTTGTCAAAGAAATCGTCTGGATACCCTCTCCTCCATAATTCGCACTTCAAAGCAAAAGGGAAGGGAAACACCAAACCTTCAGACGAAGAAAAAGTCCTAGCTCGGTGTAAGAAAGAACAGATGACGACAAATTTCTGCTGCCTGCTTGAAAAAGACTTAAAGTCCTGTATGCTCTGAAATTTAAGTTTCCCGTTGACATCCTCAAATTGATTCTTGGTAAGTGGATGACAAACCACACCTTCCTTCCCTGAACAAATGCTCAATGCACATCCAAGAAAACGCCAAGTCATCCCTTCACTTGTCCGTTCTAGGGTCAGATTAGCATCATAGCACCGACTAAATCGTTGAATCAAGTCAATCGCAGCATAACGATCAATGTAGCCACCTTTCTTCAGAATTACAAAAACAGAAACGTCGTCGATAAGTCGAACACCCCGAAAAAAACGTCAACGTCTGCTGTCACCGATACTGGAAAGAAACATGAACTCATTGTATGCGCACAACAGACATTCTAACGCCGGGCTAGAGGACTTGCCCATAGGAATCCCCACGATTTGACGTAGAACACGACCAGCCGCCGAAACATAGTGCACCCGAGCTCAAACCGGACAAACTTCATGACCATCGAAAGAGAGATCTCCTTCCATCCTGTCTCCACCCGCCCTTTGATAAGTTTCCCGCCATTACCTTGTTTCCTAACACCCACCGAATGCACCCCTTTGTCGATCCAATAATCAATAACCCATGATAGAGCACGAAGGATAGAAGGGTGAGGGAGGTTCGAAAACATTCCCTTCACGTCGAAGGGAGCTCCAACCACCTCATCATCATCTTTCAAACCTTGGTTTACCTCCGTCAGACATCGGATTAGGCCGCCGCACTACGTAAGTTCAAATTTGAATTGCGTGGCAGGCTCCAAAGCAAGGTATTGACAGCACGAGAAACAGCCCGCCCACCTGCTGCAGAACATTCAGGAAATGATGGACAGATCGGTCTCCAACGAGTGGTATCCTTATGCTTCGCTAGGCAGTAAGCCTCTCCTAAACTCCCATCTTTCTTCCACTTCCCCACGCTCTGCAGACCAGCACTCTCATACTCCTGGTGGCATAACTTCAAAACATTACTCTCACTGGCCGTACTAGGAATGAAAGAGGAGTTACAAAGAAAGAGTTCATTCATCCCTTGCTCATACACTATAGGACAGCATACAAAAGTGTCGCCCATGTTATGATCCAGAGGGCTGCAGACAAGATCAAGGAAGAGCGGTCGAACGGTATCCATATCATCTTCACAAGTGACATCAGAGGAACGAGCGGAGTCAGAATTGACAAAGCAACCCCGGACACACTCAGTAGAAAGACAACCAGAATCGACAGGCGGAAGAGAGAGATGTTCGCGAAAACCTGCGAGAATTTGAGAGACAAGAGAGTCGGCCGAATACTTCTTCGATGGTTGCAACAAGTTCTTCGAGTTCTTAGCCCAGTCAGGAACCCAGGGAGCATCATTCAACCGAAATGAGACGTGCCCATTGACCCTTGGTAACGCCGAATCACACTGGTAACAGGTACAAACCGCGTGCTCAGTCCTTGAAAACTGACGAAAATTGTGAATTGCATCACCAACATCTCTTATTCCTACACCATACCACCCTCATCCTACGGATCAACATCAACTTCCACTCCTCTCCTATCTCCAGGCGAGAGATCAACAGAGCACATAGCTTCCGAATCTTGGCCTTGCATAATCGATCATCGTAAGTAATTCGAATGACAACACGCTTCCTTACTCGAAGACCAAAGAGCGAAAAGATAGCATGCAAAAGAATACACCTTAGACGGAATCTCGTTCTCTTCTTGCTAAATGTCCGGACAGCAGTAAACGCAACCACCAATTTTTCACGACCCTTGCACGGGCTGGCCACCCAGGACCCGGGCGGCCCGGCTGGTAGCCTAGGTAAAAGGTTGTTAAAAAACAAAGATTTTGGTAAAGATTTTGGATGTGACCCTGAGGCAAAAGTTGTTCAGTTTATTTTTCTGCATAATATAATTTTTTAAATTACCGGTCGGGCATCCTCCCGAGGCAAAAGGTTGTTCAGTTTATTTAAAAAAAAAATACTGGGCCGGACGTCCGGGGCGCCCTTGATGTCCGGGGTTGTCGGACATCCTCCCCGGGCGGTCTGCCCGAGCCCGAACGCCAAAAAAAAAAAAAAAAAGGACCGAAGAAAAACTATGTTATGCAGAGTACTAAACTGAACGACTCTTGCCTTCGGTCGTGTTGAAATTCTTTATCAATTTTAAAATAAAATTTTAAATTAAAGACACCCCCAATTTTTTTAATTCTTTTTGGTGCTTTAAACTGCTGAAAATGGAGTTGTCCAGGCCCGGACGTCCGGGAGCCGCCTGACTGTTCGGGCAGGACGTCCTGCCATCGGCCTTCATCTTTTTTTTTTTTTTTTTTTTTTTTGCTGGGACCTTGCCTGGTCCTCGCACGGCCGGGCCGCCCGGGAAAACAAGGTGACCCGGGCAGCCCCCCGGCTGGTAGCCTAGTTATTACGGCAATTGTTATGGTTATACTTCATTCATGAGGCAAAACTCAATTTTCAGTCAAGGCACTTTCTGACCTTAAAAGCCACCAGTACTTGGCCCAGCTATCGGCCACGGGGAAAAAGATTAGAGTAGAAGCACTTCTCGTCGGATGAATTTGGGCGCTCCTGTAGTGGCCAGTACGTTTCCTAAAATTGTGGTTTGTATACGGGCACGACTTTCGGAAGTAGTAGTGGTTTAAGAAGCGGCAAGAAGAGAGACCAAGAGCTGCATAAAATGACGAAGGTCCGAACAACAAGAAGAAATACACAAGTTTGGACTAATGAATGTAATCCTGCGCTCTTCGCTCCCAACCTCATCTTCATCGACCTTCTCCTCTTCCAATTATCAATCAAACTACGGAAATAAATGTAACTAGCGAACAAGAACCATGCATGAGTGATCCCCCTCAAAGAGTTCCACTTTCACTCTCACTCTTCTCTCTCTCCTCTCTCTCTCTCTCTCTTGGTAGCAAACTAGCTATGGAGGTACATCCTTGCAGCCCGGTGATGTTCAAAAGCAAGGCAACTATTTTTGTGCTTCTCCTGAGTCGTGCCGCCGTAGTCACACTTCCAGATGAGCTCCAAGACCAACCAACGGGTAACCTCAGGTCGTCTTGACCAACAGGTAACCCCAGGGTCGTCTTGACCAACAGGTAACCCCCGGTCGTCTTGAGCATTTGCAAGGTGTTCTCGCAGGCGTCAGTCCATCATGAGAAGGTCACATTCTTGTTGGTCATTCGACTCGATGCACGGGCAATAAATGAGAAATTAAGAACAATCTTTTTGCGATGATATGAGGCTACATCCAAAATGGCAGCAGATTGCGGACATCGGTAAGTTAGGACCGACCACGCACAAGGTGATAGATAACCTCTACCTTCACTGCTTTCAGCTCAAGGCTTGCAGCTTCTCCTCTTTCAGAATGTTTAAAACTTCTCGTGAGTGTCGTTTTTGTTCCTTCATGATCGGCACTGAAAATCATTATGTCACCCCAAGTTAGACCATCATGATTTGGTTGAACTGAGTTATTGCTGTAAGACGTAGACCATCATGATTTGGTTGAGTTGAGTTATTGCTGTAGTCGGATTTGGGAATGTGGTCGGTGCATTCCTGAGTCAGAGAGGCATAACAATTACAAAAACCGACAAATGAAACAAAAAAAAAAGGAGGGCCATAACAATGAACTCATAAAGCACATTAAACATGTTGAATGCAGTCTTGTGTTGGTCTACAGGATCGATCGACTTTGTCTGATGATAGTCAAAGTTTTTGAGATCCGTCTTGAAAAACACTGGATAACCTACGACCTCGTCCGTCAGTGAGATTATCATTTCAGAATGAAGGATAAAGTTCTTTTTCTTTTGATTTATTTGTCGAGTCGTGGATAATCAATGCACATATGGAGATATGCTTGTTCTTTGTAGGTACAGACAAAATGGGTGCTCCTACAGTCCTACTGGCTGATAAATTAGAAGGTTTGGAAGGGGGAAAGAAGATTATAGAGCAGAGGGAGGAAAAAATGGGGAAAAAAAAAGCCGGCATGAGAAGAAGAAGAAGAAAAGGGAAAGGTCCACGGCCTCGATCTGTCCTTGGAATGCAATTTTGAATGTTCCCTTTGAAAAAAAGAAAGGAAGAGATGACACCTGAAAGGAATTTGACTTCTTCGTCGGGGGGTTGAACAAGCTTCCAGTTATGATGATCGTTGCAAGAAACGTTGGTACTCCTGAACGGTGAACACTCATAAATATTGGATGTTGTTGCAGTGGCTGCTTCAATAACCAAATCAGAGACACGCTCGTAAGCTAAAAATAAGACGAAAGTCATGCTTTTGGAGGAAGAGGAATATTGGAGAAAAATGAGCTACGAGTTAACGACATGCAAATGTTACGAGATTGGATAAGAATTGAGGAAGTGACAAGGTCAAACAGTGGATTGCTGGAGTGGCAATATGGCTTCCCCCAGAGTCCCAGGTAGGGAGACCCGGTGCACTGGGTGGCGGACGAGAAGGAAGGGGGATGGGCCTCTGTCCTGGCCATGCTGGAGCTGGAACTGATATGCATACTTTGGGATCTATGCTGCCAATTCTCCAAGAGAAAGGAGAGAACATCAAGTCTCAAATTCTGGCCGGGGTACTGGGAAGATGATCGCATCAGACTTTAACGCAGCCCCTGACAGATGGGTGGACAGATGTAAGTAACGTCTCCTTCCCCCCCACCAGCATATGATCCAGGATATTTGTCTATCACTGCGCGTGTATGGTCCGGTTCGAAAACTAAACCCGGATACTCCTTACTTCTCATGTCTCAGGGACACGTTGTCGGAGGGCGCGGTGTCCCGGCCCTCCGCTGCGTACCAGTCCATCCGCTCACTTACCTCCACTGTGCACTAATCTCCAACTCAAGAACCCCCGTAGTACACCGGGCCTCTTAACCGACAACCCTCTGTAGCATAGTGGGCCGTACCTGAGGGGCACCCTGTTGTGGGACCTGTCCGTTCGGCGCTTCCTTGGGTAAGAGAATGGGTTTGTTTCTGGGTTTTTAGTTGGCAATGGTCCACGCGGGCTTGCCACCCAACCGTGCTGCTGGGTATAATCGGTGTGTCATAGCAGCCGTCGGGCTCACCCATGAGCATGATAGCAAAAGCCGGAGTGGTCTTTTCAGGCGTGGATCAGAGATGAGCACCGAGACATTGGGTCAGGTGCGGGTCTTGATAAGGTGACCTGGGTGGGATGAGGGCGGGTCAAGGCCAGGCAGCCTGGGTGGGTGACAGGTGGGTCAACATTAGGCCTGGGTCACCCGAGTGGGTGGGTGACAAGTGGGTGAGTGCTAGGCCTGGGTCACCCGACCCACAGACCCAGGACAACCCATGAGGAGCCCCTCTGCACCCCCCCAAATCCCTGCACGGAATGTCCACCCGCCTAAACAAGTTGAAGGTGCACGCACAAAATGTCAAGTCCCGTCGTCGGCCTGCCTTGGAAAAAAAAAAGGTCGAGGTCCTCCTGAAAAAAAAAAAAGCAGGAACCTTCTTTCAAATTTTTCGCATGCTGCTCTTGCCTCTTGGCGGCTCACGGCCCACGTTTGGATGAGTTACCGCTTTCAAACGGGATGCTGAGTTTCGCTCCCATTAAAACAACACGGGGCGAACCTAACCACAACAGGTGGCAAGGTTCGCTCCCCACTTTTGAACTTCTGGAGCGCTTTGAATTTTGGCGCCGTCATCCAGCGCCGACACTTGTGCATGGTTCAGCAGCAGGGAGGAGGTGGCGGGGCGGCGAGGCGGGGGGCAACGCACCGACGGCCTGGGGAGCAACAGCGCGGCTGCGAGCCACGCACCGACGGCCTGGGAAGCAACAGCGCTGCTACGAGTGAACACGCTCTGATTCAGGCGTGAAATTCGATGCGAGAGAGAGAGAGAGAGAGAGAGAGAGAGAGAGAGAGAGA
>BFEA01000132.1:1280335-1309302 GCA_003427395.1 Chara braunii
CTCTCTCTCTCTCTCTCTCTCTCTCTCTCTCTCTCTCTCTCTCTCTCTCTCTCTCTCTCTCTCTGACGTGGGCAATTCCTGTGAGAGAGACAGAGCTCTCTCTCTCTCTCTCTCTCTCTCTCTCTCTCTCTCGGAGCGTGTTTGATTTTGTCATGTCACGTCATAATGTCCTATTGTCTGTAAATGTTCAAAGGGATAGACAACAGTGGGCACGGCCGTCTGCGGGTGAAAAGAGAATACATCCCGGGTGAGGGCCGACAATGATTTTCTTGCGGGTGCGGGTGGGTCTGGGTGAACCTTTTTTACGGGTGGCGGGTGGGTTGGGCGTGGGCAATAAGATTCGAAAAAATGCTTGGGTGGGTGGATCAGCTTCAAACCTTTTTTTTTTTTTTTAACTCAGAAAATTTTGGGTGGGTTGGGTGAAGTGGCATTTCAAAAAAAAAATGCTCATCTCTGGCGTGGATTGAGCCCCTGTAGCGGGGTTATGGGATAGGTGCGGTGGCGACGGTCACCGTCAGTAAAAAGGAAAATGCAAAAAGAAAGGGAAGGAGAAAGGTAGAGTGCTAAGCTTTGGATTTGTGCTTAGACTTGGATTGCTGTCCTAGCGTCTCAGTGTCTGTTGGGTTTTAGTGAAGTCGTGGCGCAAGAGAACTTTGAAACGCCATTTTTCCTCTTCTGTTGATGTTATTATCATTATTATTATTTATTATTACTATTATTACTATTATTATTATTTCTATTATTAACTCTCTTATTTTGATCTCCTCCTTCAGTCATTTCGCGAGGAGTGGCCTAGACTGGTCAGACCCTTCGCTTATCATCCTGTGGCTGACGTGTTCGGCTGAACGCCGCGCAGTGGGACCTCAAAAGAGGGGCAACCCGTGGCCGCATTGGTAGGAGACTCATCACCTCCCGAGAGGGGTCATGAGTCCGCTCCTTGCCATCGAACACGGGTACCCGTTAGGGGTAGTCCAACGGCATATTTTGAAGGGAAAAGGGTGGCAGTCGGTATTCCGTTATGGGACCACCACGTCGGGCTCACGGCCATGTCACGAAAAGACAAGAGGACTGGGGATCGATAGGAGAGGGGTCTGCCTGCACCATGACCGTTGAGATTGGGTTTTCGGTTTCCTTTATTTATTTATTTCTACTATTATTTCTTTAAAAAATATTATTAGCAAGCAGAGTTTAGGAGGCTGATTAAGCACTTCATTTAGAACGCAGGGATCGCGGTGTATAGTGATCCCATAAAGGTTGAGAGGGGCTAATTGTTGGCAACTGACCGATAGAAGCGCGCAGGCAGCCCCGTTCTGCTAACGCTAGTAGTCTGAGGGAGAAGGGCAGAACGATGTGGTACCCCATTATTTGTGTACGTGTGAGCCAGGTATGAAGTCCCTGGCTATTCTGAAGGTGGCTATGGCGGACCGAGACGGTCTACGTGGCTATAGGCCGAGGTACATGAGGTACTCTTGGATGTGGGAACGAGAGGATGAGAAGGGTACCTTGGTTGAGACTATACTGGCCTATGGGAGGCCTACAGGAGACGTAAGGCTGAAGGTTAACATCTGTAGCCACCGAAAACAGGAAATGAGAAGAGACGAGAGACTGCAGGCGGCTATCACTGAAGCGCGTAATAGGGCAAAGCAGAGGTGCAGGCAAGACAGGGTAACTGCGGGAATGCGAGTGACTATTACCTACCACGAAGATGACTCGACTACCGGGACCACGACCAGGGAGGTACAACATGTCGATCGGGACTCGGAAGGGGAGTTTGAGATGAGCAATGCTGAGGCAACTCGGTCCTGGCATGGGGGGGACCAGTGGCGAAGGGACCATCAGCTGGTCAAGCCTCTGGAGAGTGGCCCGGAGGCCAACTCGCAACGACGGAAGGGCCAGGGCAGCTAGGCTGTGGGAGCGAGGGTCAACTCGCGAGAAAAAGGGAACGGAGAGAGAGCGAGGAGTGAGATATGCAACGTATGATGCGTGAGAGGGGGATTTTGAATAACGTCAACCGGACTGCTGCACCATTTAGTCGCGGAGAGAGATGCGACCACGTGTGGGAGGACACAATGCAGTAGAGGGCTAGTCGTCTGTGGGGTAGAAAAGGGGACGGAGTCCCTCTTATCATTTCGTTGACGTCACCCTGCCGGATTGGCATCACCTGCTGTAAGAGTGAAGTGTCTGTTGACTCTCCACTGGCACGATCATCCGACAAAACTGGGTGGGTGCTGACAAGGGGAGACTGGCGCCTGGTTGAGCGAGAGACCGTGTCTACGGGGGAAAGATGCGAGGGATAGGGCAACGGTCTCCATGAGACGTGGTCACGGATGCCTGAAAACGGAGGGCGAGAGAGGTGACTCTTGGGCATCCCTGACGAGGTTCTTGACGCGCCCAGACTGTACTTGCTTCCTGGATGGAGGTATTAGCAGCACGACTACATGATTCTCGCTTTCTTCCTTTGTACATTCTGCAGCTACCGTAGTGTATTGAGTTGACAGAGCGGATCGAGAACATTGGGATCTTTCACTGGCACAGTCAGTGTGAGCAACAGTCGAAGGCTATTCTCGAAAGAGTGCGGTGGGGCCAAAAAAGAGCAGATTGAAGTCTAGCACGCGATAGGGGATAGAGTCTCTTTAACTGGTGGTGTCCGAGTAGCCGCATGACACGTGTCTCTCCGCCCCTGGAATAGTAATGCCGAGAGTGGAAGCTCCTTACTGAGTTAGTGCAAAGCGGTCCAAACGACGAGTCAAAGTCTGCTAAGCAGTTGCTGTCAAGAGATGTGCGTCACCAAACGAGAGAGAGAGAGAGAGAGAGAGAGAGAGAGAGAGAGAGAGAGAGAGAGAGAGAGAGAGACATGTTTTAGAGAGACTTGAGGGATGCCGCTCACCTGGTGCATGTCCTGCCCTCGTGATCATCTCTTGGCTCGTCTTTGCCTTAAACAGGGCTGACCGACGCATGAAACTGTTTGTCGTCACCATATTTTCCTTAAATAAGTTGATGAGAAAGACTATGAGCGCGCGTTGTGTGTAATCTGGATGTGACTAGAGTAGTACTGCATTAGTCACTGTGCACTCAGAAAGCAGTTTGCGGAGAGGCCAGTGAGGGGCGTGTGTGAGCATGCAGTACGCACAAAAGAAAGAAGTAAAAATCTGCGCAAAAGACCTGTGAAACCGATGCAGACACTAGGTACCTTGTGACTTCATGTTGAGGGCTATCTGTACAGATTCAAATGAGAAGCCTACGCTGAGAACATGGACGATTGCATCCCAGTTCTACAGTGGGCCGTGTGGTCTCGAATGTGCCATTGCTCATCAAGATGAGATGAGAGTTAACAGATGGTGCAGTTACTAGTTGGCGAGGAACTGTTTTATTTCTACGAGACGTACCGGGAATGATAATAATTCAAGCTTGTTGACAACCAGCAAGTGAACCGAGAGGTCAGACTGGTATTGGACATTTGACGTGATGATAGTTCCGCTGAGGTGGGCAGTTTGATTTCATGCAAATAATTGATATTGCCTGGTCTTGTCAGCACAAAGCGTAAGGCCCAGGTACGACCTTGTGCCAGGGTGAGAAAAGCTACTGAGGTCGGACTTGTGAAAAGGGGATAGTGTGGGTCAAGAGAGATTATGCCATCATGGTATGAAAAAGGGATTTTCCATTCGATCTTTGCTATTATTAACTAAAGTTATGTTATTGCTCAGATGTTGCAGTTCTGTTGGTTATTGATGATGGAACGAAAAGGGGTGACTAGGCTCGACAAGAGAATGCTTTCGGTTCTGACCGTGTGATTCGGGCGATAGATATGTTTTTCATGCTGTGTCTGTGAGTTCAGTGAAGGGGGCTGGGGTCATAAGAGTGATCAGTCTCAACTTACCCTTTTGAAGGATGTGACACCCGTGACAAATTTGTATGGCTGTACGAGCCTGTGATCTTACGAGTCCGTAGATACTCGTATGGTCACATGAGCGTGTGATCATATACGCTCACGGGTATCACACAAATGACCATGCAGTCTATAGATACTTGTGTGATTGTATGAGCGTGCGATCATACTAACCTATGAACACTCGTGTGGCTGGGTTATAATACAAGCGCAGGAATGGTTGAGACATCACAAACCCAGTGCTACCGCACTAGCGTATAAACCCCTACGTAAAACCTGTAAGCGCGTGTTTGAGCCTGCAAGCAAGGCTGTCAACTTAATTCCTCATCCTGGTTGGCTCCAGACGTGTGATTGAGATCGGTCTTCTACGAGTGTTGAGCCTGAGTAGTGAGTTGTAGGGGAAGATAACGACAGTTGAAGAAGGTTGCTTATCTATTTGCTAAGTTTTTGCTTAACAGAGACTAGTATTAGCCGTTCTAGTGGTAATTAATGCTTCAGGTGTTGCTTGGGGTCTGGTCCGGGTTAGTCGAGGGGGAGACAGTACCCGTTCGTGACGCTCCATTGTAAACGGGGGCCGTGGTTTGGACGCGACTTGTTGCATACACTCCCCCCCCTCCTTGTCTCTGACACTGATGAGTTTCATGGCCCAAGACAGGTCAGAGTATATGATGTGTGCCTACCTCGCTGCCTGAGTATATTGTGAATGCATGCATTGCCAACAATTTAGAGCAAACTTCACGACTTCTTCAAATCTTCACAGTTGTCAAAATGCTCCGGTGCTCAAAATTCTGTTTTGCGAGCGACTTTTATCACCTCAAGAAAAAAATTGTATGGGAACACTTGGGTGCATCATCAGAAAGCACCTAGGGTCTTGGGTACGCATTGGTGGGCAGAGATCAGACAACAAACCATGTACAACGTAATGAATGTGGAAAAGTTTCTGTTTGAATCCTCCATATCCTATAAATGACCCTCAACTAGGTTGGTTGTGCGTAAAGTTGGCGAGTGGAGCGGATACGTTCCTACCATAGTCATACAACAAGGACCGTCACGGTACTTGGGCAGGCAACTCACTTTAAGAGCAATCCTTGGACTATTTCAGCAGGTGCTTAGCTATAACCTGGGTTGGTATAAAATGGCAGTCGAGACCAGCAGCTGCCGGTTGATTCTCGGAGGGGAGTCTAGGGACTTTCGACAGAAAAGTCGTGTGCCTTCCTTGAAAGTTGCATAGGGGGTGAGAGTCCCTCTTTCCCACACTGACCCCATTTTTTCTCCTTTACTCCGCTTGAGCTGGGCGTGAAAGAAAAAGGCGTAGAAAACATGAGGGAAGCAGAGGTACTAGTGGTCAAAAGCGTTATCAATTGAGACAGGTATGAGGGTTGGGGAACGAAAGTCATCCGAAACATGGAACCCACCAGATCCATTCAGAGGGATATCGCAGTTTGTACAATCAAGGAGCACAAATACGTTGAGTACGTGTTCTTCTTTCATGATTTGAATAGCAGATTACACAACACCGACTCCTTTCTAAAAATTGTATGCCCTCTTTTCAGAGACTTCATCAGCAAAGCAGCCAGCGAACTTTATGCCCCGCATCTAATAGTCCAAACCTAAGGAATTAATAATCAATTGTACTACAGTCACAAACATCTATATCACCTTCATATGACAACATTCTCAGCATTCCACCACTGAGTGACCAGTGTGCAATGACAACATTAGTTCATCTGAGTTATTGCAAAGCATCAGTTAGACTCAATCAGGGGTTCAATTATTTTCACTTGTCTCAAGACATACAGACAGTGCCTTCTTCCATAAACATTGTTTTAGTTTCAACTTCTACTTCAGCACATGAGTACAGTTCCGTCGTTCTCAGTCTAGGAGGTTGTTATGGCGGCCCTCAACAGGATTGCTTCAAAAGATGTTTTCCTACATCGGTATGTCAGTGCAGCCGGTTTGAAACAAGAGGACTTATCCATCTATGTAGTCCACACTGAGTTTGCAGGAGGTGTCATCCATGACTTCAGGGCCTACTTGAAGAATGATCAGGAAACTCACGAGCACTTCGAATCAGATTAGAGCTCAGGAGCCACGCATCTTGAGGGGAAAGAGAGGAGGTTGGACGGGAGTGAAGTGAAGCTGATTCGTAGCCTTGGACCAAAGCTCTACACTGACTAGCCCAGGCCCAGGCCTCCAGTACCCTTCACTCTCACGGATGACTCTAATTGCGGTGATCTGGTGAATCTAGCCAAGAGGTACATTTCGCCTACAGTGATTGATTATGAGGCGGTGACTGAACCATCAGAGTTCCAGCATCTCAGACGAGGGATTTTCTCTCAGCCATATCTTCCTACTCTATGGAAAGAGTTTATGGTTGATTTTCGTGTTATGAGACTCGGTTGGAAATGTTTAGAACTAGCAAGCTTCAAGTGACTCTACATCGAGAGAGCACAACCTCAAAGGGTACGGAGACTAGGCCGAAAGCACAAGAGATATGCAGCAAAATGAGAGATTGAGTGTGAAATTCAGAGCGTTGAGTGAGGACTCTTGACTAGTGTTGATCATGCTCTCTACATGTGTACTCTCTGAGATTATTTTGAGTTCTCATTCTTCCCTCATTTATCTTGCCTTTGCCCGAGTCAGTCAGTCTTGCTTCTTTTGCATTGCCTTTACTTGATGATTGCATTTTCTCATGATTCTGTCACAGTTCTCAAAGCAAAAAAATTGGCAAAATTGATGCATGCATGACATATTAGACCTTTATGATTATTACTTGCATAACTTGCTGTTCCAAATCAAAATAAAAGATTAATAAGACCGGGGACCGGTGAAGACTGCAATTGAAGGGTCTCGCTCGAAGCCGGACGCACACAACAGGAAGGGATTTGCTTGATTTAACTTATTTTATTTATTGCAAAGATCATCCAAAATCTTGCGTGACAGTCTGTTGGCTTTCTTGTTGCCCTAAGAGGCCTAACTGGAAAAAGTGCGACAAAAATAGCGCCGTTGCCGGGGACATGAAAATTTTCGTGTCCGGAACGAGCCTGGGTTAGTAACAACTTTGAGCTTTGATTAGGATATTAGAAATGTTGACAATGTCTGAATTTTCAAATTGACTTTAACATCTTGAGTGAGTCATTATTTTATTGGAAGTTTTCAGTCGTTAATTGGGTCTTGTTTCCTCATGTGTGAGGTACCACACCCACACTGGACCGGAGAAGGAGGCTGACGTTATTCCTTGGAGAGGATCATGCTTGATCGCAGGTATGCCTTATGCTTGATCGTAGCACCACGGGGTGTTACTGTCCACCAGTTCACCCGTGAGCATCCCTTTAGCCACAGCACTGGGGTCCAAACCAAACTTCAAGTTGGCCAAGGTAGGATCCTCTGGATCCTTGACCGGGTCAAATTGCTCAATAATTTTACCAAAACCTTTCTCAATGCCGGATATGATAAACATTGAAGCAGCATCAAGGGAAAAACGCAACGCCATGACCCAGTAAGCCTTTTTCTTGTCCTCTTCTCTCTAAGACTTCTGTTCCCATTTCTGCTTTTGGTAACCATTTTCTGAGCAGAATTGTATAGAGTTGGTTATTTTCTCTGAATTTTGTCATTCCTTTCCTTATCATCCAATCATAAGTCCCTGGGTCTTTCGCCACATACGTGAGTTGGGCTTTACCTTCATTATGAGACAGTCCTCGAAGGGTGAGGAGTTTCTCCTCATCCATGAGAGAGTCTTCAATTGAACGTATCAAGTCCAACTTTTTGTCATTCGGGAGGTTCTTCGCTGCACCTTGGAAGAGGATAGCCATAGTCCGTTCTTTCAAGAACTTGTCTTTTCCGTGGGGCGAACCTCTAGACAGTCGTCTTCCTCGTCGGTCGAGACATCTATGTAATCAGACACGTCCTGGTAGGTATAGAGTTCAAATACCACCCCTTTACCATGTTGGTAGGTATGTCCGTGTCCGTGGACGATGCCTGGCCTGATGCGCCACAGGGGAGTGTTGGGCTGCATCACCCCCTGAGGGCTCCACCCACTGGCAGTCCCTTTCCTAGAACGGGGGGACTCGGGTGAACAACGAGTAACAGGACTTAAGGGAAAAAAAAAAAAAAAAAAAAAAAAAAAAAAAAAAAGGTAGGACATGATGCAGGTGTAGAGAGTACTTTCTCACAAATGGTGTCTTTTATTGTGAGGACCCGGCCTCGATATTGATGATTGTTTTGAAGAATATATGAGACCTGTTTTGAGGGGGGGAGGGGGGGGGGGGGAATAAAAAAAATGGTGTCTTTTCGCTGACTTCTAGATAGAGTTGTAGAACTGTACCAGTAGGGGGCTGACGCTACTAACCGCAGAGGTAAGAGAGCTACTAAGATGCTCTCTTTCTCTGGTGTGAAAATCAATCCTGTGTATAGGACGAACAACTAGGGGTCATTATGTGATACCCCGACGGTCCCCCGTTGCTGCTGGGGCTCCATACCGGGTGACCCGAGTTGGCGAGCTGCAGCACTGTGGTGAGTCAATGTTGTTAACAATTTTAATAATATCAGATTTGTCAATAAAGATAGATACTAATGAATAGGGATGAACCTTATCCCGAAAAAAAATGAAAATGAAAAGAATGTCAATAATAACGAACACAAGAAATGAGTAATCATTATGATGAATTGATGATCACCATAAGCAATCAAACTAAGGGGCTCGTTAGACACTCCTCGGGCGCTAAAAAATCCCGAGGAAATGATCGTTCCATCTGTCCTCGGAGAGAGTTCCTTGGAAACCGATGTGAAAACATTTCCTCGGGGCGTCCTCGGGCCGTCCTCGGGCTACAGGCATTTGGCTGTGCTCCCCAAGGTACCTCGCGAGGTCCCTCGGAGTGGGAGTTTCCGCGAAATTCGGGACGGCGACGGCGCTCTTCGACGATGTCAGAATTTTGTAGTCTGGTACATTGCTGGTCCAGCCGAGGTGCGGGCGGACATTGGCGGCCGGCAACGTTCGACTCCGGCGGGAACGACCGCAACGGTAAGGTTGGGTGGTGGACGGGGTCCCTGGCCGTTGCCGGTTTATCCCGGCCCCTCACCAGCGCCGGCGGGAAACGGGAAGGCCTCCAAAGGCCAGCCGCTTCGAAAATGACAGCGGTGCACGTCCGTCACCGCGCGCAGTGGTCCGCAATGTAAAGCGGCAGAGGGCGTCGGCAGCCGTGTGCTTGTCGTTTGCGGTTTGCCGCCGTCTCGGTAGACGTTACGTTGTCGTGCGTTGTCGTCGTTAGTTGCCCTTGCGAGAACGGTTGTGTTACATGGCCGACGTGCTCCGCAAGCTGCCGCTGGTCCTCCTCGTCATGATTCTGCTTGTAGTTGTCGTCTTTGTTCAGGTGTGCATATTGGGGAGGTTGCCTTCACGTACTCGCAGGAAACAAGGGGTGAGGAAGAGCGTGGCCATGGACGGGCGGCGGCCGAATCTTGCCACGTTGTCGGACACTTATCCCAGCCACCGGCCTGCGATCTGCACCGGTGTAGATAGAAGGGCGGCAGGTCCGTCGACGTACGAAGGACTCCCGCCTCACATGCAGCCTCTGCCCGATTCGGACGAGGGGGAGGCGGACGTGGACGTGTCCAACACAATTCCGCTGGGTAGCGGGTCGACCCAGGAATGGACGGGTAGCCAGTTGTTTGATGGGCGCGGAGCGAAGTACAGATAGTCGTTCACTTCCCTCCTCCACGAAGGTGCCCAGGAAGAGGAACACCTCCCCCCTGTGGATCTCACATTTGGCCTGCGGAGCGGGAGCCCATCTTCTGCCACGCGCACTGTGCTCGTGAACCCTCATCCCGACGACGACGTGGGGCAGGTGACATTGGCCGGCAGGGGCACGAGGGGTGGTTCTGCGCGTCAGGAGACTTCCGAGAAGACGAGGGAGCGGCCTCGAGTGCAGGCGACTTCTGGCCCGTCAATTCCACGCACCACCCCTGGTCGCCCTGAGTGGATGAACCCCCCTCCTGCGTTCTCCAGGGGCCACGACAACGTTCCTCGTCTAGTTGAACGGGGTGTGAGTGCCGAAGACTTCCCTTTCGAGGGCGCGCGTGGAGATGGCAGGCGGGTATGGAAGGAGTCGAGGCAGGAGTTGCGGCGGCAGCAAGAAGAGTCCATAACGCAAGGTGTGCAGCGATTACACGTGGGCGAGCGGGCCGGGCAAGCAGACGTGGTTGGCGGGGGGGGCGACGTCTGGACAGGCGGTGACGAAGTTGAGTGCGACGCTGAGGAGGACGACAACGGCGACGTGTTCCCGTTGCGTGCGCCGAACATGGGTGGCAGAGGCAGGGCTTCGACGAATGCAGGGCAGAGGCGGAAGAGGCCGTTGGCGGCCTATGATGATGCGGAAGGTGAGGGGGATGGGGAGGGTGGCCGAAATTTCTGGTATGTGGATCACATGGTGGCCCTCATAAGGGCGAAGCGAGATCAGGACGCCCAGCTGCAAGCGGCGGGGCACGCATCTGCTCGGATGCGGTCGAGGGAGTGGAAATGGTTGGACGTCTGGGAGAGGTTGCTGAAGGTCGGTGTTGACAGGCCGGCAGACAATCGCGGGAAGAAATTGGATAATCTCATGCAACGAGTCAGCAGAGGGCAGATAAAGGATTCAGCTTCAACATGGATCGGGCCGCCTACGAGGAGATCAAAGGGGCGAAGGAGAGGAGCCACACTATCAGCCCGAGCAATGTTGCAGACACCGATGGCGCAGGAGATGTGCAACTCCCATCTGCTCAGTCGGCGACTCCGGAGTCTATGGATGATGGGGATGCCGCTGGAGATGGCAACGACGAAGACGACAGCTCAGCGCGTGGGGCCTCACAGAGGACGAGAAGTCCGGCCGGTTTCGGGAAGAGGAAAAACGTGCGGCAGCAGACATTCAAGGCCTTAAGCGAGTGCATGGAGAAGCATGGGGCGTTGATGGCGTCGACGATGGAGAGCGCGAGCATGAGGCAATGTGAGGCGATGGAGAGCGCGAGCAAGAGGCAATGCTCCATTCAAATTCGGCAGTATGAGGCTATCGAAGCGGAGGTGGAGGTCCAGAAGCAACACTGCACTGCGTCAAATGAAGTTAGCAAGCTTATGTGTCAGGCGCTGATGGAAATAGCGAAAGCTATACGAGAGCGGTAGAGGGGAACGTCAGGCACAGGGCATTTTTCGGCTATGGATGTCACTCTGTTGCGACGCTCGTGTCGTGTACTTAAGTCGGATGGAGTTCATTCGCACTCGTAGTTCATTTCGTTCCATGGGTTTGTTTTCGGTTTGTGTCTGTAGAGTAGTGGCAGATTGCCTGTCGTGCGCGTGCATCTGTCGGTCTGTCCGTCTTCTCCGTGGATTTATTCCATTGTTCATTGTGGAGCGCGGATTGCCCTTGTTTTTGTACTGATTTGTTCATCGCTTCGGACGTAGTTGTAGTGTGCTCGTAATCGGGAGGTGGTCGGGTGATCCGACCACACTGCGATGATGAATTTGGCGGGTATAGGTTCTTGGACGACCGTTTGATTCATTTCTTCAGTTTGCGAAGTGCATACATAGAGAGAGAGAGAGAGTTGGAAATTTGTTATTGTTGGCTCCCATTGCCGAATTTGGCTTCCAGTTTTTGTCACCGACGATGCACTTGTTCAATGTATGTGTTCCCTTGTCCTCTGTGTACTAGTTTGTTAGAGAGAGAGAGAGAGAGAGAGAGAGAGAGAGGGAGAGAGGGAGAGAGAACTTTGATTTGCAATATGGTAGGCTGTTATGATGTGGACGTTTTCTTGGCTCTCTTCATTGCATGATATTTGCTTACCTTGCAGTAAACATGTGTCTCTGGGCACCACGTATTTCGTTTATTGTGTGGTATTGAATGAACATTTCTTTAATCAACGATGTTGCTGTTTATGTCACGTCATTTAACATCTCCCTTGAAAAAGTATCGAAGTTTGAAATTCAATTTGTATGTTGGACTTTCCTTTACTTTTTTTTTTTTTTTTTTTTTTTTCGGGCGTGCGTATCGGACTCCTATGACACGGCCAGTCCCTTCACTGCATTTTTTTTTTTTTTTTTGGGGTGGCGACACATGCAGTCTTCGTTTTTTTTGGGGGGGGTCTGATTGGTGGAATGTCGTATACCCACCGTCCGTGTGTCGGAAAAGGGGGTTGCAAATGGAATGGTCCATCTAGCCATCCCGTTCGCCCTTGTAGCCAACCTGTGCACAGTCGCCGGCGCGTGATGAACATTTGCCACGAACACGATATGACTTGTCCACGCAGGCGGTGGGCAGACGACATCTTCGCGTCCGGACTCCTCGTCGCGCACTGCCTTTGTCGCCGCCATCGCGCAGTCCCGACGTCATCTTCACGCCGCGACAACATTCATTTTCGCGCAGTGTGTGTCTCGCCGCCATCTCTCTCTCCAGACGTCATCTTCACGTTGGGACTCCTGTTCGCGCACTGTTCGTCTCGCCGCCATCTATCTCGACAGACGTCATCTTCACGTTGGGGCTCCTGTTCGCGCACTGTTCGTCTCGCCGCCATCTATCTCGCCAGACGTCATCTTCACGTTGGGGCTCCTGTTCGCGCACTGTTCGTCTCGCCGCCATCTATCTCGCCAGACGTCATATCCACGTTGGGACTCTTGTTCGCGCACTGTGTGTGTCGCCGCCATCTATCTCGCCAGACGTCATCTCCACGTTGGGACTTCTGTTCGCGCAGTGTGTGTCTCGCCGCCATCTCTCTCGCCAGACGCCGTTTTCGCCAGACGTCGTAAACTGTCTTCGACTTCACCTGCGCAGGCTTTCCCTCGCCGCCATCGTTCTCGCCCTTCCTTCTTCTCGTCATCGCAGTCTGTCTTCTCCACGATGACGAATACTCGCAACTCTGGCAAGGGGAAAAGGGAGAGGGACTCCCAGAAAACGGAAGCTGCTGGCGTCGTGAAGCGGGGGAGGCATCAGGCGAAGAAGCTCAAGGCATCAAGCGGCGGTGCTCTGGTGATCAGGAGGTCCGCGCGGGAAGAGTGGGTTGAAGAGGCCAGCAGCGGACAGGACGACGATTTCGAATCGGAGGCGGACACGTTTCATGGGAGGAAAGGGACCTTGCGTGACGTGTCGAACGCGAGAATGGTGAGCGGAGAGGAAGACGTCGACGGTGGTAAAGATGGGGGTCACGGGGTTGCGCGAGGCAAGGATGAGGCGGCCGGCGAAGTGGGAGGCGGTGTTGCTACCAGGGAGGAGCGTGGCCAGCCAACGACGCCTGCCATGCGCGGCGCCGTGCCGTCGAAGGACGTGCAGGCCGCCCAGGACGTAGGTAAACACCCGCCAATGCGGGCGCCTTCAAACCCAGCAACGCCCACGGCGGGACAGGCGAGAAGGGATGAAGGGGCAGGGGTGAATGCGGCAGTCAGGGGACAGCTTGTGACGCGCATTCCCGCAAAGGAAGCCGCAGCGGTGGGAGCCGTCGTTGGTACATCGACGGCAGGCGCGAGGGGGGGCGGTGGCGACGGTCGTGATGATGCTGATGACGACGATCCCCTCATTAACAGGCAGAGGCGATCCGGAAACATGGCGGCTCTGGAGGCGAAAGCGAAACTGTGGGTAGACGATCTGCGTTTCTGGAATGAGATGGAGGGGCATGGGATGGTCAAGATCATCCAGGAGACCCGCCTGCACCTCATCGCCGTCGCAAAGGGTGTGAAACCGCTGGAGATCAGAAAAAGCGTTGTCCTCCCAAACGCCACGATCCCTCAGCAGAAGCTAGAAGACTCGTCGGAGTTGGGGGCCGGGAAGGAGAGGGCTTCGAGGGTGCAAACCATAGCGTTGCACATCATCCATGGGTGGATCTTCAAGTCCCCCAATCGCGCGTGCGGGTACCACTGCTCGTACGGCTATGTGCTGAACCACGTCGCCACAGACCTCACCCACGTCATCTGGTTTGGAGAGGACTGACGGGTATATGTGAGTCCGGCGGTCGTCCATAACACCTTGGAGCTTCATATAAAGCTCCCCATCTGGTACGTAGGTGGCGTCATACACGACAGGCACGAGGACGACGAAATGGCGTCGTATCAGGAGTCCACAACGCAGCGTCTGGTGGGAGCTTTCATGAATGTTGTTGACACGGGGGAGGGGGTAGACGGAGGGCGGATATCGTACGAGAGGCTGAGGAAAGTAGCAGACTGCATGCGCCTTTTGCTGTCTGCCACCATGTGGATCATGCGGATGGCGGGAGATAATCTCCGTTCGCATTATGAGGCGTCCCATCTCGTGGAGCTCATTGCAAAACCGACGCTCATTGCGTCGCTGCATCGCTCATTCGACGCGCGCCGCCATATTCTGCAGTGTGTCAATGCAGTAACGGAGAAAATGGGGAAGCCCCCCATGACGTTGGTCAACCCTCCGGTGTACATCCCCGACTAGGTTTCGTGTGGGGTGTCATTTCACAACGACGCCACGTTGATGTTTCCTGAGCTCGCCAGACGACTAGATTGGTTAGGCACCGGACTTCCGGAGATTGATGATGAAGACGAGGAGAAGGACGAAGGCGGGGAATCGTGACGGCAGGCGCTATGGACGACTACGGAGAAAATGGGGAAGCCACCTGCCGCTGCTGATGATGACGACGATGATGTCGACGACGAGGACGTTCATGATGATGATGATGACGGTGACGACGATGATGACGGTGACGACAACGATGATGATGTAGATGACGTTGATGATGATGCTGACGATCGTGATGCTGACGATCGTGATGCTGACGATCGTGATGATGATGGTGACGATGATGATGGTGATGATGATGATCGTGATGATGATGATAGTGATGATGACGATGATGATGATGATGACGTATTCACGATTAAAGAGGATGATGATGACGACGATGAACCGTAGACTGTCTTCTACTTCCTTTGCGTCAAGTCGTTTCCTGTTGTCAAAGCGGTTGCCGAGTACGGGTGAGAGCTCGGTTTCATCTAGCTGACAGCAAAGTGTAGTCGACATGTGCAGCGGGCCTTCATCTGCCCTGGCCTACAGCCAGGGCCTATTTGGCTATTTGCCAGTTCGGACTGTGGGACCAGGTCGTGGCCTGACCCCACAGGCCGTGTGATGTTTCAGTCTGCCCGGTACCACTGTCGGTACCAGGCCAGTCCAGTCAGTCAGTCCGCTGGGGGTATACCCCAGCTGTAGTCTGTTTTTGATTCATTCTTCATTTGCACAGATTGGAGTACGTGCGTGTTGAGTCTGCGTTGGAGTTGCGTTGTCCCTTCAAGCTCCATCTCCATCTCCTCCATCCTCATCCCTTCGTCTTGATCCTGACGGACCGCCATCCCGGCGGGTCCGTCACACTGGTATCAGAGCAGGCTTTCCCCCCTTCCCCCCCCCCCCCCCCCCCCCCCCTATCAGTTGCCCCGCGGCTTGAGCAAAAAAAAAAAAAAAAACGCTCGCCACTTTTATTTGGTAATGACACCGGTGCACTCTTTCGATCTTAACTTCTGCACCGGTGGTCCAAATTTACTGATTTTTAGCTTGTTGGAAAGCTCTTGACGAGATGCTTCCAGCAAGCTATAGATTGCCTAATTTTGTGTGGTGGTTGAGGAGCTACGATCTTTCAAAGATCGCAATTTTTTTAAAAAGCTAAAAAAAAAACACCTGCGCTCGTTTTTTTCAATGAGCACTATTACTCTAGGCAGTGGCTGATGCTGCGCCTTATCTCGTTGGAAACAGCTTTCAAAACACTTTCCAACAAGACCTCTTTTGCCAAATTTCACCCAGCGGGTGAAAAGTTATTGGCAAAAGAGTTTTTGCCCTCTACATCTCCTCTCTTGACCCGTGGCCATCTCCAAAAGTGYCACGTGGCAGTTTGCTGAGGATTTTTTTTGAAGAYCCCCCWGGCTAGGGGGCTGCACTACAGTGGAACTGGGTGGCTGATCAAGATCTCAGCCAACCCCAGATAATGTGCAGCAGCAGTTCATCACCACCTTGAAGACCCCTTCTCCCAAGGGGTGTGTGAAGGTCAAGATCTTGTGGATCTTGGTGAAGTTGTATGCTCTTGGTTACCCAAGAGTTGGGTATCACCTCGCTCATCCCTAATCCACTCTCCCACTCCCTTTTCCCTCTCTCCCCTTCATCATCTGACCTTCTTTTTCTCTTACCACCACTCATCCATCACCTTTTCTCACTCCTCTCTCCACTTTTCTCATTTCTCTCCTCYTCTCCCCACTAATCTCTCATCCCCTTCACTCTTTCTCAATCCACTACCATATTTTTACTCTCTCCTCTCCCAACCTCACTCTCCTTGCTTCTTTTCCCTACTTCTCTCCTCTCCTTCCCCTTAATCTCTCATACCCTTCCCTCTTCACTCATCTCCCACCATCTTTTTCTCTCCTCTCTCTCCACTCACATTCTTTTACTAATCTCTCACTYTTTTMTTCACCTTTTTCATAGCTTTCTCTCTCATTCTCTCACCCTCCTCTCCTCCTTTCTTCCCCCAACTACAACCCCATCATCTCCCTCACCTACCACTTCAATCTTTTCTCTTTCCCACCTAGGCAAACCAATATCTAACAATGCTGGGATTATGCAACAAGCTCAGTCAAAACTAAAATTGTGGAAAGACAAACACACTTCGCTATTGGGCAGAACACTAGCAATTAATAACGTGGTTCTAGCTTCTATCTGGTACAAATCTGCATTATGGGTCTTGGATAAAGCTAACATTAAGGCGTTTCAACGACAATTAGCGGTCTTCTTATGGTGAGGAAATCATGAATGTGAAAATGTTATCAGTAGGGTGACATGGTTAACCGTAATCCAACCAAAATCCAAAGGAGGTCTTGGCATCAATGCCGCATCATTGATCCTGCTACCCAGGTCATGGCCCTTTCGATTCAATGGTTAAAACGCCTCTTATTTAATCCCCTGACTCCTTGGACTCTCCTGGCTTGTGAGCAAATCAGGAGGTTAGCACCACCCACTTCGGAGGAGGTAGACCCCCTCATGTGGCTAAAAAATCGTTCCTTGTCCCTTCCAAGAGGTTCTCCAGTACAACCTCTTCAGGGGGACCTCTCTGATCGCCAAGCAGACAGAAAAAATCTTTACAGGGATCCCTTTTGGATCACTTTAATGAGAACCTAGAGGAAACTCCCCCTTCCTAATAAGATAGACCCTTAGAGATGGGATGAAGTAAAACAACAACAATTATTTAACAATACATTTATCAGAGACACTCATGGTTGTACTCTTAACTGCACTGACTCGCCGTGGAAAGCGTGATTAAGAAAGGGGTTATTCGCATCAGGGATATTTGGAGTAGTGAGAACAGAGACTGGATTGATTCTTTGGTCCTACAAGGGTGCTTGAGATACTGTTATCATCAAAAGGAAGCCATGTATCAGATAATTGACATCATCCCTTTAGAATGGGTCATAATTCTTAAGAAAGGGCAAAAACTCTTTGCCAATGATTGGGTGACCATCAAGGCACAACAGGGTGTAGTGGAAAACATAATTTAAGTCTTCAATGAAAGGGACATCCTCCTATCTATTCTTGATTTGGAAGCAGATGGTTTCCTTAAGCCTAGGGCACAAGAGCACATTGAGTGGTTCAAGGTGCACCAACTATTTCGGATCAGGGTTTTAAAGATCAAAGATGGCTAGTCTTTAAACCAGATACACTCATTTATCACTTACCTTTTGACCAAGTAAACTGGACCTGGTCTAGATCAGGGGGAAGGGGATGCTCCTGCTCTAGATCGCTTCATAAATTATCAGTCAAATTAACTTACAGGATGCTTCGCCCTAAGGTAAACATAAAGAACCGAATAGAAACCCGTTGGATGAGACATCTAAATGTAAGTAAATAAGAGTTGCAATCAATTAAATGGTTTCTCTTCATTAAATCTCGTCCAACCAAGGTAGTATCTTTGCAGTGACAGATTGTCCATCATTGCCTTCCCACAAATGATTGGATTATAGACAGAATCTCATTAGAACAAAGAGGAATAACTCACCCGTGGTGTAAGTTATGTAAATCGGTCTTCTCTTTCAAACTAATTTCAGAAACATTAGAGCACGTTTTTCTCCAATGCCCGGGATCAGTTTGGCTATGGCGTTGGTGGGACAAAATTTTGAATCAATTGGGAACATCCCTCCCCTGACCCTGGGATTGGAAGGCGCTGCTTTTGGAAGCCTGGAATCCCAATCAGGTTGATGACTTTACATTAATTTGAAATTTGTTCACAGTTGGAAGAAGAACAGTTATTTGGGCAATATGGACACGAAGATGCACCTATGAAATGGAAGGTGCATGCTTGGATGGATCGAAATTTACTGAAACAATTAAGCAATATGTTCAAACAGAGATTACCACCAAATGGGAAAGACTAGAAGAAAAAAATATTGTATCTGACAAAAAAATAAATAAAAAATCCTGCAACATATTATATCATTTAATCGAAATTGGTTTGGGGGGGGACAAGGGAGGGAGGCTAAGGCGGGTGGAATGGGAGGGAGCACAAGAAAATGATCAGGATGGGTTTCAAAGGAATTACCGCTTGATCTTCAATGATTGAATTGAAGTTGACCCCGCTATTCCATTAAGGTCCCTGACGGACTTCCCTGATCCTTTTCCCCCATCAAATTTATGTTTAGTTCCCAGATCATGGTATGGATATGAATGAACCCATAGAGGGTTGATGTAGTGCTAGGGAGACATGTTTTTTCAGGCGCCCTGATGAGGGTGAAGAGGCACAAGTTTCAACACAACAATTTGTTCTTATGGTTCATGTTCAAGGTTTCAAAAGATATATTTATGGGACGCTGGACCCGTTTTCCAGCAGGTGACACTACCCACCAATAGATGGAGCAACTTGTTATGAAAAAAAAAAAAAAAAAAAGGCAACAGGTGTACGTGTATCCACAAAAGAATATCAATAGTCTGTTGCACGGCCTTCACTGTTCGCTAGTTGCCACCTCCTACGCATCTTAACACTAATCCAATACTTGTTGAGCTGAACGAAGCAATCCTCTCTATTCAGAGGACCGGGCCCCAACCAACCACAAAGGAGATCAAACTACCATTTCGTTAAAATGCACATTTTTATTTTTTGAACGAAATTGAAACCGAATTTTTTGGCCGAAAACTCGTCAAAATTTGTTGTTCCTGAGGGTCCAGCGTTTGAAAGCTGGTCTCAAGCTAGGTCCATGTATGGCCAGGGGGTCCAGCGTGGTTAAAACGCTGGACCCTCAGGAACAACAAATTTTGACGAGTTTTCGGCCAAAAAATTCGGTTTCAATTTCGTTCAAAAAATAAAAAATGTTCATTTTGACGAAATGGTCGTTATCAGGTCTTGGGCCCGACCACAAAGGAGATCAGGTTTGAACACTGAACCACCAAAACTTCCAAGTTTCAACCCATTCCTTAGCAATAACGCCAACTGGAAGCTATAGTGAAACTAAGGGGTTGACAATTCAGCAGGCCTAAGAGTGTGATTAGGCAAATGAAACAGAAATAACACATTCTTCAATAGACTGGCATAATAGATTGGTGCTGAAGCTCCTTTCCAGCAACAGCCTGAAGGGGGGTACGACCATCGTTGATTGGTTGTGCAGACTATACATTGCTGCCAAGACTGCTGGAGAAAGAGAGGGTTGGGGGGGGGGGGAAGGAGAGCTACATGGCAACAGAATTGCGCAGCAGACAACAGTCCACTACGAGATTACCAGCGGAACAGTTCGGCCGCTCTGTGTTCTGCGACTGGTGGACATGCTTGGAACTCCTATTTCTGGGCCCAGCTGTGGTCAGTCTGGGACCGGTTTGCATCCTTGGGCCTCTCTGACCACAGCTGGGGCCGAAGGGAGAACTACCGTCTTCACCCAAAGAGAATGTCCAGTCATTATAGCCGTATCTGGATTGAAAATTGCACCAAATACATCTGCTATAATGACCGGCCGTTCTATTTGGGTGAAGACAGTAGCAACAGCTGGGCGCAGAAAGAGAAGAAGTTCAAACCAGTCCCAGACTGGCATGGCGGCAACTGGGCCCAGAAATAGAAGAAGTTCAAGGGGGGGTCAACCAGTTGCCGATGAAAGAGATCGGACGCATCACCACCCCCACAAGCCGCGAGCGCATCCCCACATTCACAAGCATTAAGGCGGCAACCATATCCAATCAACAGTGTTAAACTTTCTCCTAGGGTCCACTATAGGCTCCTCTTGCTGGCCATGTTAGGCTTTGGCTGCTGCAGAGCGCAGTGCTCCAACAACATATTGCAATAGCTGCAGCTGGGACATCTGTCTTCATACTCCGCACAGCCAACAAGGCAAACAGCAAGTGTCGTTGCTGTAGAAGTGTTTTTCTGCTTTTCTGCCTTGCCCAGTTACTGCAGCTGCACACCTCCTCCTGTCACTTCCCTCCCATATGAAGCCTGACCATAGCCACCTAACCCGTAGTCTAAATACAGGGACAGAGATCGACTTAGAACTCCTCAGATTGACTAAATCTCCCTAGTAGCCCATTGTATACAGTCAAGGAGTTCATCCCTTTGTCTCTTGTAGGCTTAACCTAAGTCAACGACTTCCCATCGAATTCCCTCCGTGTGCACAGCTGCACATCGCCACCCACCCTCCCTCTCTCTCTCTCTCACACACACACACACACACACACACACACACACACACACACACACACACACACACACACACACGCACACATATGCATTGATAGGTACACCGAGAGTGTGGAGCAATGCAAATATGCATTGGGCGTGCAACGATGCTTGGGGCCCAATAGTATCAGCTTGAACGGACATGAGATTCCAACCCAGAACGTTGCTAGTACTGTGGTTTCACAGTGTTGTCGAGTTGTTTAAGAAGGTATTAAGGTTTCAAACTCGTTATCTTCCCATTGCTTTACTGTTTGGTTGTCGGTAACATACGACAGGGCGAGGCTTCGGACCTAGAATGGAACAGTGTGCAGTAGTACTATGGTAGTAGGTTCTCGAACTGTACCGTAATTACCGATTAACCAAAAGGTACAGGGGTGAGGATATGTGTGGGATTTAGGAAGGGGTCTATATACTATAATTATAGTGAAATATAGTGAATAAAAGCAGACCTTCCTGGGATCCATTAAGAAGATTTAGGGCATATTCACACGAGACTTCGAACTAGTAATTTATGGACGTAATTGCAGCCACATACAACCCGGTCTCGCCGTAAAAGCGGTCACAGATGCGTCCAGAAAAGTCTATTGAGTATGCCCTTAGAATAGGTTCAAGTATGGTACTTGGGGATGACCACATAAGCCGAAACTGATGGAGTCTATGTAACCGTTTAAACGCCGTGAACGCGCATTCGCGTTCAAATGTGCGTTTGAACGCGAATTGCGCATTCGCGTTCAAAATTGAATGGCGTTCAATTATTTTTTTATTAAAAAAAAAAACATTTTAATACCTAAAAACAACTTTTTTTTTCTGATTTTTTTTTTATGAGTTCTGTATGATGTGACTTACATGACTCTCAATTTTGGAGTCATTTTGCTGAGGCAAAAAAAATAATGAAAAATCGTCAAAGATGGCGGTGTCAAATCGTGTTCGCTCACTAATTTCAATTCTTTTTTTACTTTTTTTATTTTCTGTTTTCTATTTTGTTTTCCAATTTGGTAACGATTTTAGATGTAATGCTCAGGAAAATGTTGTTTATTTATTTTTTTTTCATAACATAGTTTTTTTTTCGGAATTTTTTGAGGGTTTTTTTTTTTTTTTTTTTTTCCCGCGCGGAATTGAACTYCGCGTTCGGTCCCGTTCATTGAACGCGCGTGCATTCCGTTCAATTTCTGAACGGAAAACCCGCGTTCAATGAACGTGCGGTTTCACAGGATGGAGTGAAGCTTCATTACTGGGGAGAGCTAACTAATACTCATTACAGTGTTAACTTGCTGAGTAATAGTTTAATATTGTCGTACTCGGGAGCAGAGCTTGTCATCCTCTCACACCGGTTTGATATTATCCGACACGCACGCGCGCGCGCAAGTGTGTGTGTGTGTGTGTGTGTGTGTGTGTGTGTGTGTGTGCTGTCTCTTATACACATCTAGATGTGTATAAGAGACAGGTGTGTGTGTGTGTGTGTGTTTCCCTCAGAAGGACCAGGGATCACATATTAACCTGATCAGAACAAATGCTACACTGGATTCAAGTAAAAAAACAGGAGGATTTTCTCCGTCCCTATCACATATGTGTATTACTTCATGCATCTTGGAGGGGGGACGAGTAAAACTCACATTGCTTTTTCATCCTTCACTGTCAAAAAAAAAAAGAAAAAAAAAAGCTTCCAGATGTGTGAGTAATGAGTATGAGATTGCGTTCGGGAGAGAGAGTGAACCGATTTGTGGGGGGGTTGTTCAACATGACCTGCGGTGTGAAGGAAGTTGTGTTCTCCACAGCGTACATAGGTGAGTACTACACCAGCTACATGAAGGGTGAAGGACATGTGTACGCATCCGTGCGTGCGTGCATCTGTGTGCGTGCGAGCGCATATTGTGAGTTGTGTGTGTGGGAGCGTGCGCGTATAGAGTTGTGCAATTGTGTCCCCATGGAAAGATACACCGCAAAACCTCGCGGCTGGCCTCACAGCAAAATCGAATGAATCTTCCGCTAGAACATGAACATATACACTGCCACACTTGTAGATTCAGCCCACAAACCTGCGGCAGCACCAACAACAACTGAACGTTCTCCAACACAAAAACGGCCACCATAACTCTTCAACTATATAGCTAAGATACATTTCCGAGCATTGAGCCAGTAGTACCGCAAACAGAAAAAAAACTGAACGTTCTCCTAGACAAAAATGGCCAGCGTACCTGTCCAACAGTATAGGTAAGATACATCTGCGAACATTGAGCCAGTAGTACACACCACAAGAAAAAAAAACTTATACCCGAACTATATGACGAAAAAAAACCCTGCTACCATCGATATCGCTGGAGGCTCAACAGTCAGATAATAAAAACGTTTCCTATACTGGAAAGCGGAGCTACGACCTCCAGCTGCCCGCACTCCACTCGACGACTGCACCACCATCTCCCCCGGTCGCCGCCGCCTTCCCTCACAAAACGACCGGTCTGTGCGCGGTTGGCGACCACAACCTTATTACATGCATAACGACGCCCTCTAAACCCACTTACACGGCCCACGACATTCCCCATAAGGAAACCGGCCGCTAAACGGCAAAAGACATCCAATGGCATGTATAGGCAACTGCGAACTCAGATTCACAGAATATATACAAAAAAAACAGGCTGGGGAGCTAGTCGCTGGTGGGGTCTAGTGCCTGCAGTCGGTTCAGGTCGGTTGGATAGGGTGCCATTGGGTGCAGTTCCTACTGTCATTTGGATAGAACTGTCTGGTGGCTATATATATGGGGCATGTATGTGACGTACTAGGACATGCGCCATCTTTCAGACCCCTTCCTTTTTTCCGAGTTTTCTCTGCATCTAGATATGTACAGTTCGACCCCGAGAACCCCCCCCCCCCCCCTGTCTGTGCCCGATTAAAGGTACCCTGTGGGAATCTGTCAGCTCCTTTTTTTTGTTTTTGATTGGAAAGGCTTGAGAATTTCGCGTGCCTTAACAAGTGCGCTTGGAATTTGGCTCGACAGTTAGAAATCCCGGAATTAATGGAATGTCGCGCGACCTTCCGCGCGCGGATGTTCTCGGCCTCGACCTTGAAAACTCTGGGAAATTCTTGTAGGAATATGGATGGACGGAAGACTGTCTTTCCCGCGCCTGTTTTGCGCGCGGATATGGTACTTTAAATTTTTGAATTAGCATAGGATTGGAAAAAACTGCAACTGTCTTCGTGCCCATTCCCCTTTTGTCGATCGGCGCCATGCAAGCAAGCTCCCTCCTCCTTCCTCTCTGCGCTCCTCTCACCGTCTTCCTTCGCGCGCACACGCTTTCTTACTCCCTCCCCCTGTAATTGCTTTTCCCTCCCCTTCTCAGCGCGCGCCCTTTTTTTTCTCCTTCTTGATCATCTGAATCTTGGACCCGTTTCCTTCGCGCTCTTCTTCTTCCCGCTCTAAGATCCACACTCGAAAACCCAGTCGATCCTCTCTCCCCATCTAGCCAAGGAGAAGCGCCGTGTAAGTTCTTACTGTGTGACGATTCTGATTGGCTGAGGTCGAGTTAGGAGGGATCAACATGGCTTTCGACGAGCGATCGTTCTCAAACTCTCCTATACCCTCCTTTGTCTCACCATTCGCCTTTTTCCGCGTCTCTCTCCCCTCTCGCGGCTATAAATTCCGCAGGCGCCCCCACAAAACTCTCTCTCAACTCTTCGACCAACTTCTGGGAAGTAGTGGCTAGGTGATGTGTACAGTGCGAGTCAGAAAGTCCTGACGAGCTGACTGTAGACTGGCTGGCGGTGCGCTAGATCGCCACAACGGACTGTGGGATCCAGGCAAGCCACGTCGAGACTAAGTTGGCGGGGTGACGATCGCAGTGGTGGAGGATGACACGCTACGACCGGGATCGTCGGTGTCAGAATGCGGACAGGTGATCTGAGTTGAGTGGATGACTGGCCTGGGGCCATATTGGAATTTGGTGGCAAGTGCGCCCTCTTGGTTGCGACTCTATTCTTCGGTGTGATTTTGTGGCGGTAAAGTTGGATCTTCCTTGTCTTTCCCGGACCTCAGTGTGACTCTTCTCCCCCCCCCTCGATCTTGATATCTCTGCCTACCTTTGTCTCTTTCCTTCTCTCCTCCTCTTCCTCTCGCTGGTGTGAATGATTCTGCATGATAAGTCAATCGTTGGCGTGTGATGGAATGAGCATGGTAATTGTGTGTATGGGAACAAACCTCTTCCGGAACTCTTCTATTAGTTTCCTGGGTAGCTCCCCGGTCTAGTAAGTTTGTCTTGTGAACGGTGGATGCGCGTGTATCAACCATTAAGGAATTTTCCCTTACGCCACCTTGTTGGGGAATTGCACGATTGTCATTTTCGCACCTTCCACAGTGAATGCATGAGGAATGGGAAGGAACGGGTACGAAACCCTTCTTGATTAGGATATTGTCAGGACGAGTCGATGGCAGGGACAATGTTGTTGGGATTCGGAAATGCAAGAATGCTCTGATTTGTGATTACCGCAGAAGTGTTGCGAGTACCCCCCCCCCCCCCCCSCCCSGMGCMCMCTACTTATGTGATTTCGCCACGTACGACCTGAGCGCGAAACAGCGGTTGCGTCTCGCCACACATGAGTTTTTCTTTTTCTCTCCCCGAACCCTCCGTTCCTCCTTTCTGACCTTTCCGATTGGATTGCTAGGATTGCATACATGCGATGAATGGTTAAAATATTCCTGATTATTTGCCATGTGGACTAACGGGCTCAACCCGACTAGGCGCCAGCCTTCCGTATCCCCTCTCCGCCCCTTCCCGTATAACGAGGACAGGACGCGAGTCTGTGAGTGGGACATACGAGAAGCCATCGCAAAGATCGGTGGGCAATATTACTTCCCCCCTGAAAATCGGTGTTCTGGCTCTGTCGGCGCTGGGTTTGTCATCGTCGATACACATTTTCCGCCGTACTCGTTGCCATTACCATTAACGAGTTGATCGTCATCCCGTGGTCGGCAGTAGCGCCCCATTGGCCTAGCACCTTGTGTAGTGACTGCCAGCGACTCGATCACTACCAATCGAAGGGGTTCCACTACCGAACACGGAATGAGGATGAACACAAGGAAAGGGCCGCGCGATTAAGGCCGTCCACGTCGGATTCAAAATTGTGTAACGTACGACGTCGGGAGCTAGTGCGAAAGCGGGACACTAAACACGTGCCCGCTCCGTTTCACTTCAAACGCAGGGCCGTGGCACAGTGGGAAGTTTGACAGTACTTCCTGGATTGAATTTAAACTTCCCCACGTCGTGAATCCCGCGCGCGCCTACTCCAAGCCGCGCCGAAACCAGGCAGATCTCTCGCTTCATCAGACTAATACGGGGGATTTCAGTTCCGTCTTTGTCCCCACACTCAAATTTCCAAAAATCCTTGGCACACCCCATCTTGCTGTTTTTCGGCGGCCCCTTTCTGCACCCTTAGCACTCCGAACGAAAGACAGCGGAGGGCGTGAGGTTGCACGTCACATGTAGTTCATTGTCTGGGCCTGGCGTCCGAAGTTCCCGTTCGACAAGGCTCGTCCGATTCCGCTTCCACCAGGGCTGGGCAACCTATCAGCCCTGGTGCCTATCACTGCTGTTCAGTCCAAGTTACCTGCCCATTGGTAGCGTAATGGTCCTGAGTGCTGGTGACACTGAGGTAGAATAGTGGGATAGGGGGTGCTCTAGGAGTATTGACGTTGGGAGATGATCTCATATTCCAGGACACCCGCGGCTCACTGTTCCAGGTGACCACTGTGCACACACTGACTGGCCTCTACAACACCCTGGACTTGAAGAAAGGGAAAAAAAAAAAAAAAAAAAAAAAGTCGAAATGGCACCATTAAGTTTTCTGAACTCAACAACGGTAGGTGGGACCAGACACCTGGGGCGTGGTCCCACTAGCAAAGAGGATCCGATAGAATGCCTGAATCTGGACGAGTTTATGGACATGTGCAGGAAATCGAGATTGAACTGCTTTTCTGCATCTGTGCTTAAAACACATCCAGATTCAGGAGCTCGGTCCTATCCTTTTTGTTTGTTTGAGGCATTTGGGTAGGGAGCCTCTCCAGTGTGACCCCAAAAATGACTTAAATTTTGGGATTTTGGGTCTTTTTGTCCTCGTGTGAGTATGCCCTTACTATAGTGTAGCGAGACGCTTTCTATCTTCTAGCGACTTTATTTTTTATTATTTATTATTTTTTTTTTAATCGTTTTGCACAAAAGGTGAGTGACTGTCGTGGAGCGAGGCCCACTGTCCTGCCCAGGCTTTTCATGAACACAGCAGGAAAAAGCCATGGCGGCCATGGATATGGTTAGCAGGGCCTCAGCAGGGCCGCAGGCGTGGGGTGTGAGGGGGCCTGCCCAGTGCCCACTGTAGTTGCACTACTCAGCAGGGCAGTGGTGTGTGGGGCTCAGCTTAGCTCTGGTACTTACAACCACGTTTCGGTCAGGTCACCCCCAAGGCTGGAGGGTGACGATCCTGAGTGGTAGACACTGAGGTAGGATAGTGGGAGTAGGAGTGTGCCTGGAGAAATTACCAAAGAGGGAGAAATTACTAAAGAGGTAGGTTGGGAGGGAGTCCTATAGGATTAGGGGGCCTCTACCACATGGCCAAGTGCCGAAGGTGACTCTCATATGTCTGTAATCCAGCCTCTACAACAACCTGGGCTTTTTAAGAAAAAGAAAGCAAAAAAAAAAAAAAAAGATTTTGAATGCATCCGGCCGACTTGGCTGTCCAGATGCTTTCAAAATGGTGGCGGATGGCGACTGGTGCAAGTAGGGCGTAAGCTCCCCTACCGGAATAGAAAGGCCGATCATTATAGCTGTGTGCATTTGGTGCGATTTCAGTCACATTTGGCGAGGCCCTCATCCTGGTCCCTGGGGCCAAGTCCCAGTAGCAGCCTTGAGCTACCTCGACGCCTGAATCTGGACGCTTCTGAGCAGATGTGCAGAAATGGTGTTGAGTTTCCTGAACTGCACGTCTCCACAAACACGACCAGATTCAGGCGTTGAGATAGCTCAACGCTGCTAGTGGGACTTGGCCCCTGGGCACTTTCACGCTGAGCATCCCACGTGATTGATTGCATGAGGGGGTCGTTGCATTAGAGAGAGCTGCTGAGATCGAGGCCCTGTCAGCTTCACCATGATTTCTGTCTGCCAGATGAAACCAGATCCAGATGAAATTGCCCACGAGGCCGACAACCATATACCATGGGTAATTTCGCAGGGAAAAAAAATAAAAATAAAAAACATATCATGCGATAAAAAATGGGTAATTTAACCTGGCACTCGTTCGACTGTGTCTCTTCGGTACGTTAGATATCTGCTATTTGTGGTTCATCGTACCACAAAAAAAAAAAAAAAAAAAAAAAAAAAAAAAAAAAAAAAAACATGAGTCAGGGCATTTATCTACATGTATGGGCCTCGCCACACCACTGTCCAAAACGCGATTTTCGATAGATGTCGAAATAGCAGACGGGAAGAAAATTCACAACTAAAATTTCAGAGAATTCTTCTCCTTTTTTTTTTCTCTTTTTTTTTTCTCTTTTTTTTTCTTTTTTTTTTCCTTTTCTTTTTTTTTTTGTGCAAGGCCTGCTTTTTCTTCTTCTCCCTTCTTGTCTATGTCGTTGAGTCATGTGCACTGTGGTATTGGGTCTATGCATGGTTTAGATCCCTGTGGACCGGCGTCTCTTTGGATTGACTAATTTGACTTTGATGATGACATCCATGAATGATTGTGCAGTTAGTATGTGCTTGCGTCAGAGAATGCTTCTCGACGCCGCCTCCTGTCGAAAGTTGTTGAGTCCCCACCCACCCACCCACCCACCCACCCACCCAGCCTCCTCTGCTACTCCGACGCAATGCTTTCGATTCGACAGTCGTCGGCTGCGCCATCATCCGAGTCGACTTCTCTTCGAAATTTGGAAATTTGGAAATTTGGAAATTTGGAAATTTGGAAATTTGGAAATTTGAAATTTGGAAATCTGGTGAGTTGGCGTGAGGTCGGGGGCCAGGCCAGGTCCCACTAGAAGCGTTGAGTTTCCTCAACGCCTGAATCTGGACGTGAGTGTGGATATGTGCAGAAATGGCGTTGAGTTTTCTCAACGGCACATCTCCACGAGGGCGTCCAGATTCAGGCGTTGAGGAAACTCATCGCTGCTAGTGGGACCTGGCCCTGGGATAGACTCGAATGCTAGGGGCGTACCCTCACCTCAGGCGCATTCTTTTGTCTTTAAATTTTTGCCATCTTGCATTGCATTCACAAGTGGGTCTTAGGGCCTCGCTGCACTACTCTCGACATCCACAAACGACAAAAATCATGGCCGTGTATCTTTCCATATTCTAGAGGAAGATTCACTATCGTTTTGCACATCTCGAGAGTAGTGCAGCGAGGCCCTTACTGTACCGTGCTGTGTCGCTAAAGGGGGGGGGGGGGGGGG
>BFEA01000132.1:1328233-1344953 GCA_003427395.1 Chara braunii
TTAAAAAGCTATGTTCTTCTCTCAATTTCACCTCACACTACCTACCTACCACTACTACTAAGCTCTGGACGTGATCACAATCAGATTCATCCACAACGATTCCACATGCGCCGTTGTTGCAGTCACATACGTTCAGGAACGTGCTACGTGTAGTGTCAGAGTGCCCTGAGGTCATACGGGGGGCATACTCCCAGGAGACTTTCCTGGACGTATCTGGCCTCTATTACGGCCCCACATGCATATGGTCGGATACAAGGCCTCGCGGGGATTGCTGGCAGCGGCAGCCACTGGCTCTATCTTATATGTATCTGATCTGACGGCATTTACGGGTAGACCTGTGGCCAAGTCCCACTTATGCTGATTCTTCATTTCAGGCCGTTGATCTTCGTAATCTACTGTCAAAAGCTGAGAATTTGAGTTCGGGTAAGTGGGACTTGGCCTCTGGATGTATATGACCCCACGGCGTCAGTAAATAAGTAAAACAGCCCTGGTCTGAGTATGGGCGTCCCCACACCCCTCTCTCGAAATGTCATTCGGAATGAATCTGAAAATGGCGCGTGGTGCTGCCGGACCCTATGCCCAAAGTAGAATTGTGGGGAGCTCCACGGTTGCTCCACGGCCTCACCAAAGCCCTCCTGTAAGACAGGCGTTTTTTTTTTGGTGGTGAGAGGGCTGTGGGGAGCACTCACCGCACTCCTTGGCATTGGGCCTCGCTGCACTACTCTTGAATCATGAGAAATCAAGAGTTCATCGCCCCTGCACTAACTCTTGATGCCGCGTCCTGAATTTCCATCCAAGTGCTGTCAGATTCACTCTCGAAAACGTTGAGAGGCATCGCTGCACTGAATGTGGAAAAGTGCTCTTGGTCCGGTCCTTCAAGAAGTGTCAGAAACGGCCCAACGGACGGGCTCTTGAAGATTCCACAGTTCCCGCCTGCAGGGGTGTTTTTTTTCAACGAGGCCGACCGGACCCTTCGTGCGGTTTGCAAATTCGAGAGTTGGCGTCCAGTCTCGGTGGACAAATAGTCGCTGCCCTGTCCTGTAGTGTCTTTTCAGTTTCTCTATCTGCTGTCCGACAGTCAAGAATGCTCAGGAGAGTCGAGAGTCCGGAGCAAGTGCAGCGACGACTGCACTTGATGCCAATCCAGGAGTCTGACAGCGCTAGACGTACACTTGAAAATTTGAAGGTGTCTAGCGTAGTGCAGCGAGGCCCATTGTGGGGTTGTGGTCTCTCCTTCACAGTGCCCACCAAAAGTGGTGAGTAATGTGAGAGTTACGACATGCTCACACTGCGACCCCAAATCTGCAAAATGTGTGGATTTGGGAAAGCCCAATTTGTGGCTTAAGGCATGTTTCTGGTCGCACTCAGCTTCCCTACCCTTGTGAATCGGACAGGGTCGTGGCCATCTGAAGAAATGGGATTTTGGTGCTGTGCTGGTCACACAGCGCCATCCGCAAAATCTGCAGGTTGTATTTTTTATTTTGGGAAAACTAGGATGCTGTCACGGTTTCAGTTTGAAAATGCATTGCAGTCACGATTTCCGAAATGGGGCCTCGTTAGACGCTCCTTGGAAAATCCTCAGGAATTAGGATGAAGTCCTTGGAAAAATTTCCGGTTTTCGGCGGCGTCGTTGCACCGTGTCCTAATTCGATGGGTCCCAAGGAAAACCCTTGGAGGTCTCCGGCGGCCAATTTCATACGCATACATGCGGCCGCGGGGGTGGATGTCCATCATTGTGCTGGGATGTCTGTGCGTCCTCGGGCGTGGTGCAGTGGTGGCAGCGGGGAGGCCTACTGGGCTGAAGAAAAAAAAAGGGCGTCAACATCCCCGTTCAAATTTCAAATTTTGAATCCTCCGTTGTGACACATCAGTGCGTGAACAGAGGAAAACGGTTACTGTGGGGGCGCGGTGCGGCCGGGAGCGCTGCGCCCCGCCGGTACGATCCTGCCGGTGCGCCATGGAGAAGTCAGGCGACGTCCTTCCCGCCGTGGCGATGAGCGGCGATGGGGAGCAGCAACGAGCGGCGAGGCGTGGGGGAAGAGGGCGGGGCTGATGGTGACAGGGGGTGATGGAGGATGATGAGGCAGGGGGCAGGGTTGGGTGGAGGTGCCTCGTGGGGCTCGTGACTCGTCAATGCGGCTCGTCAGTACAGTGCGAGAGTAACCAGGTGAAGCGGCGGGCGAAAGGGCAAGGCGAGTGATGGCAGGGAGTGGCAGTTCTTGGTGATGATTCTAACGGCAGGCTACGAGAGATGGTGGAACGAGCAGATTCCTGCCACCATGGATGTTCTTTCTCCCTCCGGACTGCCAGCGAGGGGTCGTCAGGCTCGACGGTTTGGGCTCGCTACGTGGCTGTGTTGAGGTAAGTGTTGGCCATGGTCCGACAATCTTCATCGTTCAACTTTTTGGTTAGGTGAGGTGCAGGCCACGAGCAGCTGAGATGCTTCTGAAGCCGATGAAGGAGGAGGTGGAGGTTGGGAAAGAGAGAGGACATGACATGTGCGGGGGGTGGGAATTAGGGTTGGAAAGGAATTATTATGTAGATTGCCCGCTGTTTTTCTAGGTTGAGGTGTTAATTTCCGTCTGATTACAAGCCTATAAAATCCATTTTCTGCCGTAAAACATGATTTGGATTTTTTTGACGATGAAGTATTCTGATGACGGCGAGCCCGGGAATTTTTTTCAGAGGTTGTTTTTGAATGATTCCTTTTTGATGATTGTGCCTTGTCTGATCATCGGTGCTTTCTGGATGTAGTTGATCCCTAATCCGAAATCCATTTTTTTTTCTGTTCTGAGTAAGATCCCTAATATGAAATTCGTATTTTCTGAGCAAGATTTTTAATCTTACTTTCGTATTTCTGAGCAAGATTCCTAATCTGAAATTCGTAAATCAGAGTTTTGCTATGATCCCAATGAATGATTACTCAATTTTGAATCACAAAGAGTTACAAATTGATTTTCTCAAAGTAGAATTGATGTCCTACGTTTATCCATCTTTGATCTAATTCTAAATCTGACGTTGTTTTCATCTTTGTGCACATAAGTTTTGACTCTTATTTGTTGAATTCGATTTTTGATGTCATTTGTTTGAAGGATTTCTAAAAATTGGTTACAATCGATTCTCAAGTTGTGATATTGTAGGATTTGGGCTCATAGGTGCTGATTAAATTATCTCGTTCAGGGTTGGAGCCCCTCCCTGTAAGAGTTATACAACGTGAGAGGTGTGATCCTTGAGAGGGTAGCGGCGGTATTGTGGGTTTTGTTCTCCTTTGGGCCAGACTGATCTGGGTCGGATCAGCCACGGCGGTTGGGAGGGAGGACAAAGGGCCGTGCTGTTTTCAGCAAGATGAGAGGTCGAGAGGTGTTTCACTTGGAGGGGGTGGGACACGAGGGAAGGGGGATCTTCAGCTCTGCGAGGACATGCTCTAGGGGGTATTGCATGCTGCTGAGGGAGCATGAGTGAATTAGGGTTGTTCTGAACTGGGGCTAGGAGGTGAGGGGGCGCCTTCTAGCGGAGGGAGTGAAAGGACAAGGGCTGTTTTTTGGGGGGGAGGAGTAAGCTGTTCGGCTTCCTGTTAGCTCTTTTACATTCAGCCGAGACGCGAATAGACGCAGGAATTCCCATGGGGAAAGTAGTTCCCTCCCGTCCTTTCTCTCCCTGTGGGAATAATAGGTGTTGACTGCCTTTTTAGGTTATGATTCCTGCGTGTGAATCTGTGTTTTTTTTAACCCATTTGAATTTTTGAGGTTTCAACTGGAAAAATTGTCATAATTTTTGTGGTGATTGCTGGGGATTGGGTTTGTGGCGATGGTTGAAGATAATGCGCTCTGCGGCAAAGGGGCTAGCCAGTAGGGCGGAAATAGGGCACAACAGCGGTGAAGATGGTGACTCTAATGCAATAAGTCTTGCCGTAGTAAGGTTGAGAAGGTTTTATTGGATGTTTGCAGCCAGTGCTTCAATTCTCAATTTTCTGATTTTCTGTTTTTCAATATGTTCCGGAGAAAGGTGAGTGGGAGAAGTAGATGGTGGGATATCAGGCATCCTACTAGCTAGGGGGCTAGCTCGTAGGATGGAAATAGGGCACAACAACAGCGGAGATGGTGACTCTGTTGCAGTAAGTCTTGCCGGAGTGAGGTAAAGAGGACTGCTGGGGGATCGGGGGTTCAAAGTCATTTGTTCTTAGCCGAAGCCAGGTAATGGACATGGTATCTCAAAAAACGGAAGGAAGAGAGGGGAGCTAGAACTGGAGGATGGAAGGTAGCATTATGACGAGGGTGGAAGGCATAACCAGACCGTTTGGCATAGTCGGCGCCGGGGTATTAACCCTGTAACCTGTGCCAGGGGCTTGTCGCTTAGGGAAATGTCGAGGGAGGAAGACACTTCCTGTCCGTCAGAATTAGGTTAGTTAGTACTGGGGAAGGTTGTGGTGCCCTGTTACCCTAACAGAAGGGGGTATGAGATCAAGTGAGTTCTGGTACGAGGACTGAAAACCCGGACCCACGTTCAGTCTGTTGAGGGCGGGAGTTTTAGATAGTAGGCGTTTCAGTTTTGACCCCCCGGCTCTCATGTTTTCCAAACTTTTTCATATTTTTTATGAATTTTAGCCTATCTCATGAGAAAAGTTTTGAGAATGCTTTAGGATTCTGGACACTTCTTGCAACTAATTTTAGGTTTTTCTAATGTTGTTATATTCATAGATCTGCGTTTTTTCGATGCTAGAATGACGCTGGCCGGAGCTGGGGAGTTATCCTGTAACTTGTTGATAGCAGGAGCGAGAGGCCTAAGAGAGAGATCTGGGGATGCCTTGGGTTGGGCATTCTAAGGGAAAACCAAGGTTTCCTGCCGGTACGGCGCTGACCGGAGCTGCGGTGAGTTGCGTTGCCCTGTAACCTAGCAAGATGGGGCATGAGGCCGGGGAAAGTTCGGCAGGGAATAAGACAGTGTTAGAACAATTTAGAATATTTTGTTGGGGATTCCAGGGGTTTGGAGCATTCAAAGGGCTTCTGTGGCTTGCCGTTTTGACTTAGTAAGTGCTACTTGAGTAGCCTAGCAATAGGTTAGCAGTTACCCATATCTTTTCCTAAATTTTCTAGAATTTCTTCAAAGTTCTCAGATTGTTCCTAGCCGAAGCCAGATAATGGCCCTGGTATTTCAAATCCTTTGTATAATTCTATATGAGACGTTAGGCCCGGTTCCCAGCACGTGTTGCTCCCCACGAATAAACTGGAGCATTTGTCCCCCCCCCCCCAAAAAAAAGACACATCAGTGCGTGAGGCATCCTGGCGGCTGGACTGGAGACTGGGGCGAAACGTCTGTGCGGAGGAGTGATGGCGGTCATGGCTTAAAAGGAGGGCATCGGAACATTGGGCGACATAGCGTGTATGCGTAACGGTTCTCTACTGCGGTGGTGCCTTCGTGTTCCGCATGCTCTTCGGTCCGTCATAGCTTAGCGCAAACGTACCGCTTCCGTGAAACGTGGAGAGTGCGAGCGCGGTCCCCATTGACGTGCAGAAGGTGCAGCAAGGGCGTCGGCGGGCGAATGAGTGGTGGGTGCTTGCACATTGCAAGTCCGAACGATGGAGTGAGAGCTCCTGGGTGGTGCGAAGGCATTAACGACATTGGAGAGAAACACGGTGATCGCAGATGTGTCAGTCATCACCATGTGTTATCGCATTAAGAGAACGACAACTCGCCTGAGGATGAGAATCATGAGATTGTTCGTTCACAGGCAGAGGCAGTTGATGCAACAAGTGATGGGTGCACCTGATTGTGTGTCGTTATCGGAATCCATAGTGCAATTCTGCTGCGCCATGGCATCGGGTGTGATCCCATGGTGGATGAGGAGAAGGACGGGAGGGACATGAGAGGATCTTTGGCAGGTTGATGACGCGGCGGAGGGCTACTACAAGGAGAAGTTGCGGAGTGGAGTAGTCAATGGCACGCGTCGGCTGTCTGCTGGAGGTTTCCTGCCTGTCCATTGTCGTTTTCCTCACCGTTCGTCATTTTTGTCTGCTGCCAGGACCCCAAACAATGATGCACATGTGGAACATCAGGACAAGGAGCAGGAGAAGAGTGGCCAGCAGCATGAGCGGGAACCGTCGGAGGACGTCTGCCATGAATTGCAGCACGCAAGGTGTGTACCAAACAAAGCTTGCATTAATGCGTCCGACAATAGCCGACAAAGCACTCTAGGCAGATGACTGCAATCGGCCGACTGTGCTTCAACATCGCTTGTAGAAAATCAAAAAATTCGATCGTTGGACACCACGACCGACGACACGCACATGGAAAACCCTGCTTCGTGAACCGCCTTGCAGTTGAAAAACCACCCCCACGCATTTCCACACCAACGATAACGGTGGAATGTCGTTGGGGGCTTGTCGGGTACTGGAGGCCGCCGATGTCCGCCCAATGGACCACGGACGACATGTGCACCAACATCGACTCCAAATTTTCATGTCGGCGCTCGCTTTAGAACACTCCGTCAATCGCGGCTCCTTGAACCCAAGGGACCTCGAGAGGACCCCTTAAATCCAATGAAGTTTTAGTTGGGGATTTTAAGGAATCCAAGGAAATCTTTCGGGAGCGTTTTCACATTCATTCAAGGAATTTGGTGAATTAGGACGTGGCGTAACGACGCCGAGTTCCTAAAAATCGGATTTTCAAGGAGGGTCTAACGAGGCTCATGTTGTGCCAAACTGAGGAAAATCGTGAATGTATACAACCAAGCTTTAGGGCCGTGTGGGAATGCGTTGTATTTGAGGGATGCTTGAAGTGGATTTAAAACTGAAGAGACTCAGTGTGCCCTAGTTACCCTTTTTAGTTTTGGGGTAGGGCACAGTCACAAAAACAGTTTCTAAATGCATTTCAAACTGCTGTTTTTCGCAGACCAGTCTAGTGGGAAGTTTACAATATAGTCGAAACTCCGCTTTGCAGAAAAGTCACACTGCAAAGCTTGTAACTGCAGTTCAGTTAGATACTTCTTTTACTTTTTTTTTTTTTTTTTAATCTCAGGCGTGACCGATGAGATGCGTCGGCCACGTCGGGGGGGGAAAGGGGCCAATTGTTTTTTTTTTTTTTTTCCTCTCTCTATCTTGACCATGGTCGAGATACCTCGGTTGTGGCCTAGCCAAGCCATAACGCACAGGGGAAAAAAAAAACGGTTTAAAAACTAGGCTACCAAAGTGGCCCAAGACGACTTGCCTGACCGGGCCATAAAAAAAAAAAATAATTAAAAAAAAAATTAAAATTAAAATTTGGTAAGTTTTTTTTTTTTTTGGAAAGATTGTAAGCTTTATTAATCTTGAAAGAGCAGAGGTCGGGAATCCTCACAAACAACCTGGAATTACTAGGGCCAATACCCAACTTCGGCAAAGTGCTGGAAACCGGGTCCAACGTTCCAACTTTCCAAAATCTCCCCAAAATAACCTTGAAGCTCAAAAGGAAAAAATACTCGTCCAGTCCTAGTACGTCTAGTTACACGGGGGCCCGGAGAAAACTGCAGAATGCACGCTGAGCAACTTAAGAGGCATTCCAGTTCTGCTCATGAGTTCTTGGCCGGAAACCGGCCCTCCATGAGGGGTCTCCCGTAATTGAACTTTTGCAAGCGGGAGTGCAGTCGAGGGCCGAAATCTCACAACTCCCGAACGACATTTGACAAATCCATGTCGGAAGCATGTGTGCCGACGCACCAATCCTGCAGTTGCCTGGTTTCGGGAGTGGTGTGACGAGGCCCTTGGTGAGTGGTCTCGAACTCTGGAATGCGCAAAAACAGTTAGGGGCTCGTTATACACTCCTATAGCATCCTCAGGGCCAAAGGAAATTTCCTTCGGGGTGTTGAAGGAAATTTCTGTTGTCATTCCACCTATCTTCGGGGTGGTCTCCCGAGGATGATTCCTTTTTTGGTCCCCCACGACCATTTTCATAATATTATAGGTGGCCGTGGGGGGGGCAACGCCTTGGTCCATTGGGTAATGTCCTTCTTGCGACGGTATGGTCCAACTGCTAAAGGCGGGAAAATTTGAAAGGCGCTGGCGGTGGGACAAAAAGAAAAAACTTGAAAAGCAATGAATATCCCAGTTTGAAAATCAAATTTTGAATTGGGTGTTGGACGCGACGATGATGACGCAGGGTAGGTGGCGTCCATACTGGCGATGGTGGAAACGGGCATTTGCACAAGCGTAGTGGAGTCATTGTAAGTCGTCACCAATTTTTTAGCGCCCCTCGATGGTCCATCGCCATCGCCTCCTCCTACTGCCGCGCGTGTGTGTGGAGTCGAGCACATGTGGAGACCGTCGTTGACGACTTGGCGCTGAGGTTACTGTGGTCGTGGCAAGTTCGTCAACTGTTGTATTTTCGTACTTGACGAGCATCGCAACACGCGTGGTGATGGAGGGCCGTGGCGACAACGGACGTGTGAAGTTGACGATGATCGAGAAGACGGCTCTTTCGTTGTCAGCAAGAGAGGGCATTGGGCAGAATGAGAGCGCAGATCCGCGCGCGGAGGAGAAAGACACTTCATCAAGTCCCGGTCGAAGGGCTGAATACCGTGGCATCACCGAGGCTGTAGTTCAGGTTTGTTGAGCCATGGGTTGCGGTGCTTTTCCACGAGTGACGCCGGGGTGGTGGATGAAGAGGAGGATGGGGGGGGCGTGGGAGGATATCATGCAATGCGACGATATGATGGAGGCAATGCCACGACACATCGAAGGAGCCGAGGATGCACATGTGGAAAAGGAGAACCACAACAAGCAAAATCGCGACTAGGAGCAGAAGTGGCAGCCTTCAATAGAGGTTGGCCGTCAGCAACACGTACGACAGGGCTGTAACTCCATGGCGATGGTGGAGGTCCAAACGGCAACAATGAAGGGAGCAAACTGTAGAGGACAGCATACAACACACCTCGCCGACATGAGTGGGGATGCGGGAGGGCGGTCAGGAAAAATATTCAATTTTCCCGGCTGTTAAACCCCTACGAATCTGGCGGGACGCACCGCGACGACAACCCCAATTGAAGACGAACCCCGACGACCGTCCTCTAACAGTAACTGTTCACGACCCAATGCCTGAAATCCCAACGTTGAGGCTTAAAGATGTCCGCGCAGCCGCTGGCGCAACACCAATCGACCAGCCGAAAAAAGAAAGTTGCCGACGCCTTGTGCCTTCGCCACTCCGATTATCGCGGATCCTTGAGCTCGGAGGGACTTCGCGAGGTCCCTTGCACTAGGGCATGAAATGGCTGGGCCACAAGGACACTACATAAATTCCTCTAAAATGGGGGAGAACGCGCGTTGGCGCTCATGCAATGGCGGAACATGCTGATGTCAACGCGCGTGCTGGAGGTGTGGCGCTTGCAACGTGCGTTTGTTATGGCGCTGGTCAGCCATCGGTGGCGAGGTGCTGGTTGTGCGCTGGTAGTGGGGCGCTGGTGGTTCGAAGGTGGCGAGGCGCTGACTCCCTGAGAGGAGCGAGGCGCTGACTACGGGTAAGCAACGAGGCGCTGGAGATTGGCGGACACCGTGGTGCTGGCTTCATGCACGTGGCATGGTGCTGACAGCTAGTGCGTGGGGATGCGTTGGGATGAGGACGTTGTGACTCGGAGGGGATAAAAGGATCTGGCGATAACGCTTAATGCACGTGTGGCATCCAGAGGCACTTGGCCAATCCACGTCACAAATTGATGTGGGGGTTGGTCTGAGGCATTGTGGGAAAAGGAGAATAGTGGTGGAAGCTGCTGTTTGTCCATTTCCCCTGTGCTTTCCACGTCAAGTACTCCATAGCCAATGCCCTTATAGAGGCTGGAGCGCTCGAGCGAGTTGGCGAAAGTCAACGTCGGTGGAAGAAAGTGGAGTCAGCCCCGTGGAACCAAAGTGTGGAGACCGCTGGACCACTGGCAGCTTGGAGCATCATCACAGCAGGAGGATCGTCGGCGAGATCGTCATCAAGGGAGCTCTTCTTCTTTCGTTGTTTTTTTTTTTCCTGTGAAGTTTTTTTCGTCAGAAATGTTGGTTTATCATCAACATTGCCGCTGGTTGTCTTCACATATCAAAGCAGCTCGTCATTTACGTCACCCGTATATTTTTTTGCCGCAGGTCGCCATCTGCATCTCACTATTGACGGTGGTCATCATCACTATTTCCCTTATCTTCTTCATGATCATCATTCGGACTCCTCCGTCAAAATTATAATCATCGTCATCTTCTATTTTCATTACAGCAGTAGTGAGCTGTCAATCTTCCACGCCGGTGCCATTAGGGCATCGCAAGTCAAACGTTCCTTACTTATTTCTCTCCAATTTTATTTCATCATCATCATCATCATCATCATCATCTACCAATCTGAATCTTTATCATCATTATCATCATCACGGTTTCGTTATTCATTTTTTCATCAATCAGTATTTATCTCTGTGTTGGTGGTTATATTCTCTTTGCCCACATAGGTTACGGTCTAGTGGTAGGTAGGTCGGTTAGGAAGGGAGTGCTACTTCGCAGGGGTAACACAAGGACGGAGGTGATCGCCCTCTAGGTAGTAGACGCAGATGATGAGAGCTGACCTGGGCTGGGGCTGGGAGATATGTATGGGGGCGCATTATCTCCTGACAGAGGCAGACTAGGTCAGAGTGTTAGATTTGAGGTAGTACACCTTTTGGGGGAACTGGTTACTTCAAGGCAGAAGGGAATTATGGGGAGGTTATCTCTCTCGTTGGGGCTGATAGGAACTTCATGCTGATAGCGGGGCTCAGATCAGCGGAGGCAGCGGGAGGAGAAGAGGAGAACAAGAAACTAAGGGAGAGGAGGAGAATACATGGAGGAAGGGGAGGTGTGGAGAGGAATAGTCATTAGCAGCATCATCATCATTATCCATCATTTTTGTGATCATCTCAGACCCTCAGAGTACTCGTCAAATTTCATCATCAGAAAGTTTTTTTTATCAGGATTCTGATATTATCAGATCCTAGATTTCTAGTTGGCATTCTAGCTTAGTTAATTTCCTAATTGAACCTTTTTGTGTAATGGCCAGGTTGAGTTGGCACCAGAACGGCGCTGGCGGGCGCTGAGGCAGTGCCCTGTAACCTGCTTGAGTAGGAGCTTGAGGCTTCGTATAGAGGTCTGGGATTGCCGAGGGAGGAAGGCAATCTGCAAACTTGACTAATGGCTACAATCTAGCCGACGATGGTCGGAGCTGGGGTGCGTAGCGCTGCCCTGTAACCAAGCCAGATCGGGGTATGAGACCGGGAAGAGGCCTGATTGGTGCACAACACTGGCTCAGTTGTGATTGGTTGGTTGGAATGGATATAAGAAATTAGGGATAGGATAGTATTTGAGTGTGGAGTAGACAATCATTCTGATTAGTCATCATCTATCTCTATTTCATGACCTCAATAAGCCACCCTATCATCCTAAATCATCCTTTTTTTTTTTTTTTTTTTTTTTTTTTTTTTTTTTTTTTTTTTTTTTTTAAAGAAACAGCCAATCGGCTGCTAGGGACGCTGGTACGAGCAGGCGCCCCTAGTAGTGTCGAGATGGGTTCATCTATTAGTGAGGAGCAACACCTACTGGAAATCGGGTCCAGCGTCCCTGCAATGTACAATGTAAATCATGCTGTGGACTTCCATGTGATCCAAGTAATCTATGCTGTGAGTGCGAAGTTTGCAGGATCCGTGTGTTTGTGGGGAGGTGGGCGGTAAGCTACCCAGCTCCCTGTCAGTGCTATCCTTGATGTGGCCTTGTGTGTGCTATGAAATAGTCCATATACCGTATTGTGTTGTTTCATCCCTGTGTTGTGGCTATGATCCGTAGGTGCCAAAGCATTTGACCGCAAGGCAATTGGCTGTCGCTGTGTATGGAGAATGCTAGCAGTGTGGTCGTTACAATGCTTTATTGGGTGCCAACCTTAGTCCCCCTCTATTCCACCTTTCCCTTAGACCCAAAACCCTTCCACCTTTTCCTAAGATCCAAAACCCTTTTGGCAGTGCTAGGCGGTCTCTTCCCCACTAAGTTCCTGCCCTCCCAAAGCCCTTGTCTCGTACTTCCCACCCTCCCAGAGCCCCCTACCAGTGGATGAACATTGTGTCGTTGTCTTTGAAGTATAATTTGATTGTGTAACCCTGTCCCTGCCTCCCAGCTACGGGAAACCAGCTAATATTCTTGAGATCTGCTAGTCGTTGTAGGGCGCCTTCCAAAGCTCTGCGTAGGCTGGCATCAGTGATGGGCTGTGGGCGATGACCTCATCGTCTTGTTACCAGGGGGTGTTCCCTTCAGCTGCATTCTCTAGTGGGGAAGACCCTGCTTGGCCGACTTTGAATGAGAGGAGCAGGGGTGGGCGGAAGAGGGGCGAGAAGTGGGTGTAGAGGTGGGAGAGGGGGGGGGAACGGGGACGGGGACAGTTTGCTGGGGGGGGACCACCGAAGGGAGGAGGGAGCGGTTACAGTGTACTTAAGCCAGGGAGCATGATGAAGTTGGTCGGTCAGAATGAGAACTGAAAGTGGCTTCTAGGTAAGCGTTCCCATTCTGGTTCCGTAGCCAACCACTGCTTGCACCGCAGCTGGTTGAGTTGATTTAGTTCGCAAAGACTCTCTGCTTTGTCCACCCAGACAGTCCGAAAGTTATCAGAAAGCTCGCTCTTTTTGGTTAAGTCTGGTTCTTTCTGGAGCATTATTGTTAGTTCCTGCCAGACCGCTTGTGTGTTTACAGTGATTGTCTCAAGTATCGAGGCCCGAGCCTTCATATATCCATATGTGTGTTGTCTGTGCTCGTATGCACATCTCATCCGCCAGGCAGCCATTAACATCGGCAGCCGCGTTACTGCCAACAAGTTAAGGCTGAAGGGTGTCCACGTTGCTACTTGTGGGGGCTTTTCCCCCAGCAAGATGGTCTTAAGGTCCCACGGCAGGTGGCTGCCCGTGAGATAGTGCCATGCTGCATCCCACCATTGCCAAAGCTGGGCCACCATAGTGCAGTCCAGCAAGCAGTGTTCAAGCGTGGCTCTTTTCCTGGGGAAAGTCCCTCTGCAGTAGGTGCAGAGCGGGGACAGCACACCCCGTTCTTCCAAGTTTGTTCTCGACACAATCCAGTCCGGGGTGGGAAGACACCTGTGGATGATCTGCCACTGCAGCGCTCGCAGATTGGTGGGTCGAATAGTCGAGTAGGTGGCCCACCTTAGCATGCTAAGGTGTTCCATGTCAAGTGGCGAGTCTCTATCCCACCTCTGCTTGATCGGTCCGGTTATGTGTGCCGGTTTCCTTGCTGTTCTGTAGCCATCCTTTACTGTGTACTGCCAGACCTGTAGTTTTCGGGAGCCCCCCAAGTCCCATTCTCATTCCTGCGGGTCAAATGGCAACTGAGAAAGGGGAGTCACCAGGTCATACACGAAGAATCCCGCGTTGCTGTCATTGATTCCACATATTCGTACTAGCCCATCAGCGGGAGCCTGCCGGTCAAGGTCGTCATGACGGTCTAGTTTTGACCATCTTTCCCCGGGGAGGCGTGGTCTGTACGCCTGAAGCGTCGCCTGGTGCAAGTTAACCTCCTCCACATTGTACACCACCATCGGGATCGGCCAGTCATCCGGTCGGACCACCCAATCCCCTTGTTGTATTGTCGGACCTCTCTTAAGTTCTAGGACCCATGCCAAGGGGACAACCTCTTGGATCTCTCTCAGACCTTCTGTTAGGTTTTTGACACGGCTCATCTGTTGGCAAAGGTCCTTGTCTGAGAGCCACGTGCCAGCGTGGACATTCCACAGATCAACCACTGTGTATATCCCTTTCCTTACCCAGGGGAGCCATCTCGAGCCGGTTTTCAGCGAGAAAGGCTTACCCGTGTGATTTAATATAAATGGATTCCCGAAGATGGGTTGTCTCCATATCTCTTTCCATCTGAGCGGGACAAACTTTTGGGTTGGTCCTCGCTCCCTCCATAGTCGCAACATGTCTGTCCACATTGGGTCAGCCCTTAGGTCCCATTTGGCTGTGGATGCTGGCGTATCGTCTGTTCTGTTACGAGAGGGTGCAGAGAGCGACCAGTGCTTGTTGGTCAGCCATTGCAACGGGTGGACCCTATTGTTATCTGAGCATTGCGGGGCCAGGGCGGAAATCTGGATGGCTGCGTATGGTGCCCAGAGAATGTCATTGCCTAACAACCACCTTATGAGGAACTTAAAAATCAGTGCTTTTATTTCGTTCTCCGGGTCGATTATACCAAACCCTCCCTTGGATCGTGGCTGAGTAATGATGTCACGGTCCCATGCTACCCTTTTAATGCAAGCGGTGTGTTCCTAGTCTCCCCGCCACAGAAAGGCTCATGCAGCTCATTTGAGGGTCGATAATTGTTTCCGGTTCAGTTGCCAGAAGGCCACTTTGTACCATATTGCTGCAAATATAGCATTGTTAATTGCTACTGCTCTGCCCACCAATGAAGTGTGGATTGTTTTCTTGTCATTCATACGTTGGATAACTATGTGGACCAGGTTGTCACCATGATCAGGAGGGGGGCCCAGCGCTGTGAGGTTTACCCCCAACACTTTGATGGCCGCGTCCCGGGGTTTCCAATCGACTCTCGGGGCAACGGGTGGGGGGTTGTCATCCCCACTTCCACTGAGCCACCATCCCTCTGTCTTCGTGCCCCAGTTCACTTTCATATCCGCTGCAACTTCAAAGAGGTGGATCGTGTGTGCCAACGCCTGGAAGCTGGTTGGGTCGGCTCGGAATAGGACGGTGAGGTCATCAGCAAATATAGATGTGACAAAGATCAGGTGATAGGGAATTTCCTGCACCGCTATTCTTTGAATGTCAGGATTGACCCTTATCATTGCCGCCAGTGCTTCCATCATAAGGACGAACAACATCGGGGCTATGGGATCTCCTTGTCTCATAAATCTCTGTAGTCTAATTGGCGGTGCGAGGTGCCCATTCATCATGACATTTGTGGTCGCTGTTTTATGGAATATATTGACCCATTTGAGGAACCTGGGCCGGAAGTTCATTTTGTCAAGGCACATTTCCAGGAAGTCCCAATCCACATGATCATACGTTTTTTCAAAGTCAATGAAAAGTATGACGGCGTCAGATCCACGCTGTCTTGCGTACCTAATGGTCCCATTGACTAACAGTATGTTATCCTGAATGTTCCGGTAGGGCATGAAACCAGACTGATCCGGGTGGATGAGGTATGATAGGTGAGGCCGCGGTCTATTAGCCCAGAGTTTTGCAACAATTTTATAGGGGACCGGGAGGAGAGTGATGGGCCGGTAGTTCCGCATTTCTTCCTTGTCCCCATTTTTATAGATAAGGGTTGTGACTCCCTGGCCAATCATGTCCCCAAACGTTTCCTCTCTGTAGGCCGCATTCACGTATTGGCAAAAGTCTTCTCAGAATGTCTCCCAAAAGTGGAGCCAGAACTCCTTGGGGAATGAGTCAATCCCGGGCGTCTTCTCATCATCCATGTCCTGCAGGGCTAGCATCATCTCATCCGGTGTGATGGGTGCCTCCATAGCTTCCCTTTGCTGCATGGTCAGCATTGAGGGGATAGCGTCTAGGAGAGTCTCCCTGACAGTTTGCAGGGTGTGAGGTGGATGGTGGTTAGCCTCAAATGTGAACAATTTTTGGTAATATGCCGAGGCATATTCAGCTATCTTATAGGCATTGGAGGCGGCCGGTTGGCTATTATCAAAGGGGTGCTTCAAGGAAGGGACCGTATTTTGTCTGTTTCTAGCTTTGGCTTTACGGAAGAAGGCCTTAGTCATCATTCCCTCCACAACGTCTTTCTTGATTCGTGCCTGGATTCGCCATTTTTGGGTCTGGTTATCCAGGTATTCTTGTAGTTGTGCCCTTGCCCTTTGCAAAGCGTCATACGTGTCCGTGTCCAGAGGGTGGTCCATAAGTTGAGCATCCCATTCTTCCAGTTGGGCCATAAGTCTGTCAAGGGCGTCTTTGCGCTCCGTGACATTTTTTATTGAATATTTCTTCACTCTTTCGCGGAGTTGTGCAATGCCGTCGTTGAACCAGTGGACTAATCTGTCCTCCTCGGTTTTGTGTGCTGTCCAATAGGCCCATAATTCCTTGACCATGGTGTCCAGGGAAGGAAGTTGGAGGAGCGAGGTATTGAATCTGAAGAATCCGGGGCCTTTGTTTATGTGGGAGTGGAAGGATAGACCAGTGACTATCATACGATGGTCAAAGGATTTACACGGCAAGATGGTGCAGACATCTGCTACCGTGAGTAATCCCGCAATCTCCTTAGAGACAAGGGCCAAATCTATCCTGGAGTTTGCAATGCCTCTGTCTCCCCTCGATCTTACACATGTGTAGGCTCTTTTGGTGGGATAGAGTTGTCTGTATGAGTCTATAAGACCCAAATCTGCCATCAAATGTCCCAGCGCCACACCATCGGGACCAACTTGCAATGCAGCGTTCTGGGGGTTGTGGGTGGAGGTTCGCCTATCAATCATCGGGTCCAATGTTGTGTTGAAGTCCCCCACCATCACAATAGGGGCATCACGAGGGAGCAGCTGTTGGATTGCTGTGTAAAAAGAGACTTTATGCCCAGGGTCATTGGGTGAATATACACAGACCACGTACAGCGTTTCGGTCAGGGTTGTCGAGCCCCGGCCCCGGGGCCCCGGCGGGGGTCCCGGGGGCCGGGGGTCGGCACCCCTGGCCCCGACAAAAAATGTACAAAAAAAAAAAAAAAAAAAAAAAAAAAAAAAAAAAAAAAAAAAA
>BFEA01000132.1:1346288-1365151 GCA_003427395.1 Chara braunii
CAGCGGGGGTGTTTTGGGGTGGGCGGGGGTGGGGCACCCCCGTGGCGGGGGTCCGGGGGTCAAACCCCTACCCCGGCTTTGCCCCCGGGGGCCCCCGCGTGACAACCCTGGTTTCGGTTCCCAATGTGGCCCTGAGCCACACCCATCTGCCTTCCACTGTGTCCCATTCCGCGTGTTCAGGGATGAGCCTGGATGTAGGGTGAAGCCACAGGGCTACTCCTGTTGATGCAGCCGCCCGTGCCGGGGCGGCAAAGGAGGTGTATGGCCAGATTTGGTTGGCCTTGGCCTGATGGGTGGGGGAATCCTTAAGATGGGTCCCTTGGATGGCTATTACGTCAGGCCATGTTCCTCCTGTATCTTGTGTTATTTGATTCCAGATAGCCTTACGTTTCTGTTTGTTAGCCTGGGCCAGTCCATTTACATTAAAGGCTCTAATATCCAAATCAACATTTGCAATCTTTTTCGCCCACATTGGTGGTCGTCTAGCGGGCGGGGGTGGGCGAGGGGGGCTGGGGCAAGGGCCTTGGGGTTGCCTTTGCTGGGCGCCCTGCTGCGAAGAGTGTTGGGTGTGGTGTGCGGGGGTCCCCCCAATCACCAGTTGTCCAGCTGATTGGCCATCCATCTGGTTGTACCCTTCCATTTTCGTGCGGGGTAGTGGAGACTGTAGAAACTGTGCTGCTTGTGTGAGGCACTCAGAATCCAGTCTGGATATGCCTGATGAAAGGTGGGTCATCCCACTGCTGGTGTGCCTCCAGCACGCCCTCCTCGATGAGTATCCGTAGGAAGAGGATCTGTTCCTCTGTGGTCCAAGTGGTATTAGCTCGTAGCCTGGTTGTCAGCATGTTCAGCAGTTGATGCCTGGTCATCCATTGCAGGTGACAATTAACGTGCGACGCATGACGAGCTTGTGGAAATAGCAAGAGGATCGGGGTCACCCCATTCGGAAACGGTATATCCTGGGGGAGGACCGTCCCAATGGCGTCAGTGTCATCATTCTGCATAACATGGATCTTCACCTTGTTCCTGGTTAGTATCTGGGAGGCTTGACCCCTCCAACCTTGTATTGTGTAGCCTTGCTGCAGGTCAGCGGCCAAGGCTTTAGCAACCAATTTGGGGACCCGCTGTGTACTGTACCTCAGTCCCATCTGCTAAGGGGCAGAACTACCAACCCCCCAGACCAGACGATGGGGGGGTGCAAGGGAGGTCCATTTGTGGTGCCCGTGGTCAGATGATCCTTGAGGAGCACCAATTTCCTTGGGTTGTCACAACAGCTAGGTCCACTTACTCCAACTGCAATTGCCATGTCAGTGGGTTCGAATCGTTCTGCCGTGAGCTGCAGAATGAGGGTCTGTGCCCTTTGCCCTGCGGGCACGTCAGAGTTAGACTGTTGATCCTGTTTGTTAGTCTGCTGTGGCTGCGTTGGCTGCGAGAGCCGCAAGGGGGGGTTGATAATCCACAAGAGTGAAGGAGACGGTGCCAATTTTGGGTATGAACTCAGAATCAGCCGAGCTGTCCGAGTCAGCTGATCCGGACTCCAAGCTGCAGTCATTGTGTTGAACATCGGGCTGCTGTGCCTGATCATCCCCCAGTGCCCCGACCTCGGATACGATGTCTCCTGTGGCCGAGGCAGCCTTCATGTATATCAGCGGCCTGAGGAGGTGTGCTGGTACCAGGTTTTCAGGCCCTGCAACGGCCAAGGCTGAGCCATGTGGGTCTCCTCCCAAGACATTGTCCAACTCTTGTATTATCACTGCCGGCCAGCATATCCCCTCCCATTCGATTTGCTGCTGCACTGGGGTCACGTGAGTAGACTGTAGTACCATGCGGTGTTCTGTTTTATTGTGCTGTTGGTCTGTCTGTTGTTTTGCCTTTCTCACTTTTTCCCTGAGGTCGTAGATGGCATCTCTGATCCTCATGGCTACTGTGCGCCAGTCGATCGAGGGGGGGTCGAGGAAGCTGTCAATAAACTTTGTTAGCGAGAAAAGCTCTCCTAATGCTCTCCCAGTGCAGCGGGGGGATGGTCATGTGAGTTCCTTGGGCCAAAAGGCCCATCAGAAGGGTGTCTGCAATGACTTTAAGCCTAGCTTTGACTGTCCTGTCCCGTGAGAGCCATTTCAGGCCCTTCGTGTTGCATCGGGCAGGCGGTGGTTGGGGCTGCTGTGCTTGGTCCCCCCAATCGTTGGCGGTGTTGGCACTGTCTGCCATGTGCACCTCAGTCCCCGGTGGGGGGGGGGGGGGTTCGCTTCAGGCAATTCGGAGGGTCCTGGCGGTGTGAACGCCAGCGGGGCTTGCAGGTGTTGGTACTGGAGGCCCCCGGTCATGGGCTGCTGCAGCGACCAGGGCCCTATTGGTGTGGCTGTACCAAATGTGTGGCTGTTGTGCAGAAGTTCCCGCGGTGCACTTCTCAGCATAGTGGCCAGGGCCGGGTCCACAGTGTACATTTGCTGAGTGTTGTGGATACTCGGGCCAGCCAAGACCATTGCAACTTCTGTGTCGGTGTCAGCTGGTCCTGCCACCGGACCAGCCTAATCCATCGGCAGGTTTCCCGTCGGGTCCTCCGTGGCAATCTCCACTCCCTCCATCAGGGTAATCGGGGCTCATGTGGTGGGGGGGGGGGCATCCAGTGGCTCCGATGGCTCCGCGACCTCTATGCGGTTGTGCGCCGGAGGGGGAGGCAGCGTTGTGGTTATTTCTTCCTCTCGAAAGACCTGCTGTTGCAGCTGCTGCTGCTCCCCCCCTTCCTTTTGTCGTACGGTTTCCGTGGTGGGGACCCGGTTCGGGTGCCTGTCGTTCGTGGGGGATATGTGCATTCCTTCCCCTTTCTCACCCGGTTGTCGGTCGCACATTTCTGCAATCCGGTCCTTCCACTTCACAACCTTCTCCGTCGTTGCTTCTTCCACAATCATCCTTGTCTCCTGCTTGTTATGTCTGTCCATTCCCTTGTCGGCCTGCTGCGTCTGGGTCCGCGGTTGCTGTGGGAGTGCTGTGTCCTGGGTGGGGTGTGCGGCGCGGTCTGACAGCTCTTGCTGCCGCTGGCGCTGTTCTTGGTGTGGGGGGGCAGCCGACCGGCTGGGCTGTGCATTCAGGGGCTGTTGCTGCCCCTGGTTATCGAAACCGCGGTGCTGGTCTTGTTTCTGCTGCGGGTTCAGTGCAGGTGGGGGGGGTGCGCTTTGGTCTGCCTGCTGGTGCTTCTCAGGCAGCAAAGGTTGTTGTGCCTCTATGTGTCCCTGCCGGTGACTGTGGGTTTTCTGATGGGACTCCCCCTGGCCAGGATCACTTTTTGCCTCTGGCCTTGCAGCCGACCTTGCTGCTTCTGTTGTGTATGGTGGTGGTGCAGGTCGGAATCGTGAACAGCCCGACTCTGTTGCATCACCGGGCCTTGCTTATTGTGCTTATTCTGCACAGCATGAGGTGCCCCATTTTGTGGGGGCTGTGGGGCATGGTCATTGTGGGAGATAGAGGTGGGTCATTTTGTTGGGCCAGTAACCGGGACCCTGGTAGTTGAGGGCGCTGCCGAGTCAAGTTCTCGTGTTGCTGCGCCCTTGTGTTCCTTCCCGGGGCGGAGGAGGAGGGAGCAGGCTGTTCCAGACCTGCACGTATACCCTGCCTTGTCTAACCCCCTCTGGACTGACCATTGGGAGTTGTGTTTGCCGGGGAGAGGGGTGGGCACCCCTCCCCTTCCCACCTCCATTCTCCCGGGACATTGAGGGCCTTCCTATAGAATACCCAACCTTCGTAGGCTCGGTCTTCCGGAACCCATCTTCCTAGGCCATCTGGGTGTGGTTTCACCAGCCCTTGTGTATGGTTGTTTCGGTAATTGGGGCACTGCGAATCAATGCACATGTGTCCCCTTACCTTGCATGCGTAACACCAGGGGTCCTGGGGGTGACTGACCTGTACTGCATAGTTGCAGCCGGCCTGTGAAAACAACCACTGACTGCTGACCGGGAATCCTTCATTGGGGTCCCAATCCACTGCCATCAGTAAAGTGTCATCCCTCTTGGGGACGACCTGGGGCAGATCGTTTATGTATCAAAGAATCGGAGCAATCTGTTGCAGGTTAGCCAAGATTGCTCCTTGGACACATAGTGGGGCGAACCTCCATTCCACCCAAAAGTGATTGTTCATAAGCTGTTCTCTTCTTTGGTCGGCCGTGATCGGATTCTGCGGCTCCCACTGGCAAATCTCCATCGGCATCCCCCGGAATTTTATTCCCCTCATTTTGAGCAGGTTCTCTCTGTCGATCGGGTAGATGGTGATTACTGTTACTACCCGGGCATCGACCGTTTCGACGAGGAAGTGGTCCTGCACTGCCTGGTGGTCTGTTTTGATTGCTCTCAGTCTGCCGCTGATCCACCTGAGCTTTTCATTGATGGGTGCGTTCATCGCATCATTCGAAAAGAGGAACTGAACAACATTTTTAGTGTATATGAGGTCTCTGTTTGCCAGCGCATGCGGGGGGAAGACTGCGTGCGGGTATATGAATCCGTTTTTCTCAATGAACTTCATATCAGGGCGAATATGCAGCTATAATATGAAGTGAGCCTTCATCAGGCCTATCGGGTCCAGGGCCAGCGGATCGCCTTGCACACATTTCCCTGTCGCCGCCAGTGCCGCCATCAAAGCTCGAGTCTCTCTGGGAGTCTTCTGACCTTGGCTGTGCGATCGGTGGTAGGGGTCCTGAGTTGCTTGCGTCTGAGGCGAGCGAGAGGGATGATCGGGCCCCCGAATCGGTTGCGGTCCCCGCAAGGTGTCAACGGAGGGTGTCATCACTTTCGCCACCCAAGTCCCTGTCGGGCGCTGGCTCGGCGGGGCCCCAGCCTGCCCCACCTGTGGTCTTGGTTGGGCAGTCGTTGTCCCGACTAGCGTCGACCCTAGCTCGGGGAACCTGTCGTGCCCACTTGGCCTGGGCTCCTGTCGGGAGAAAGGCGGGGCTGGTCCGGTTGGGGTGGTCTGTTGTTGCCCTTCCGGGCCAGCTCTCTGTCCGTCCATAGCGGATCAGTAGTGTGTGTATTTCGTACGGTTGAGTATGTCCTTGTGCAGGCTATCGATGTCTGTTTGTGATTTGTTTGTGATCTTTCGCTCCTGGCCTGTGTAATCCACGTGAGGGTTTGTGTGCGAGCAGTTGGTAGGGTAAGTGTTGTATGTAAGCCCATGCTAGGGTAAGTGTTTGTATTAGCTGTTGAGTGAGTCAATCCATGTGGTCCATTTTGCAGTTGTTATGTAAGCCTCCAATCGTATATCCGTGGAAGCGCATCTGATTACAGGGCTGTTGGTATGGTTAACTCCAAACATTGTTATGGTAAATCATTCACCATCCTTCACTCCATTTGAGGTGGGAGTGCAAATAATTACCGGGCTGCTGTTGTGTTTAACTCCAAGTGTTTGTATGTTTAAATCATTCGTCCATCTGTCATTCCATGTGGAGCGGACGGAGTGTGCAGTGTCGCATATCTTGTAGAGGGAGTTTAAGGTGTCGCAGGGGGGTGGAAGAGGGAGGGGTTAAGTTCGGGTTGTGTACATCTTCGCGTCAGTTCGGTAGGGGATAGTGTGACGTGCGATAGGTTCACTTTCGAAGGAGGGGGGGCAATGGGGTCAGGGTACAGGGGTTGTAGCTGGGCAGTCGGGATGGGTTAGGCACAGGTCAGAGGAGCGGGACAGGGTGGCAGAGTAGCCGGCCATGGGGGCGCTTACCTCCCCCAGGATCGTCTCCCTCCCGCACCGTAGCAGCGTTTGTGGGTTGTTCTCTTTGTCGTCTATCTCGCCACCACGTCCACCAGTCTTGTCTGGACTCCTCGCTTCTCCGATGCACTATCTGTCATTGTCTTCCACCCCGAGGTCCCAGTATCTCCCCCGCTGCTGACTTTGTTCGCTGTTTCTCATGCACACTCCGAGGTCCAATCGTTTCCCCGCCTTTGCTGTCCTCCTCACTTGTCTCCAACCCCGACACCCCATCTTTCTCCCGCTGCCGTTTTCTTCGTCGTTTCTCGTTTTCTCGTGCAGGCTCTACCTCCCCGCCGTTGCTATCCTCCCGCTACTGTTTTCTTTGTCATTTCTCGTTCCTCGTGCTCGAGAGCCTCCCCGCCTTTGCTATCCTCGCCTGTTGTTCGCAGAATCGCAGAAGTCAGCGCCCCCTCCCTTCTTCACTTTAGCACCTCAACCTGTCTTTTCTCCACACCTCCAAGTTAAGTCGCTTGTAGCTGCTTCCACTGTCGTCACTCCCCCCAGCCTTCCGTAGCCTGTTCTCCGCCAGTTTCCGTCGCCACGTCGCCCAAGGGCTGTCCGTGGTGTTGACCCACCTTCCCCCCCACCGGGCGGGCGATGGTGCGGGTCTTCCTCACCTTCCTAGGTATTACCGAGGTAATCAACCGGAGCCGGGCAGGGCCTTGCCTGCTGGACCGGTTAGCGCACTCACGCTATCGTTAGCGGCGGTCACCAAGATTCCATTGAACCCCCTCTCCTAAATCATCCTAAATCATCCTAAATCATCCTAAATCATCCCTTATAATGGAAATACATTGATGATTGATGATGATTGATGATAATTTGGGATTCCCAAATTATCATCAATGATCATCAATCATCAATGTATTTCCATTATAAGGGATGCTGGGCCCGGTTCCTAGCACGTGCTGCTCCCCATGAATAGACTGGATAAATAAAAAAAAAAAAACTTTTTTTTTTTCCAATTTCTTCCTCGAGGATAGGTGGAACGATCACGTCCTTGTAGATTTTACGTGTCGGGGGAGTGTCGAACGAGCCCCTTAGTGCTCCTCGCCACAGGGCCTCCCTGCACTATGCATGAAATGAGTCTGGCTGGGCGTTCGTTGTCGTTCACACTTCGCCGCACTGCTGTCACACCAGTCTGTACTGAGAGCACTTTCGTGAGCTGTCAGTCAAGTGTCAGGAGAGCAACTCGTGAGCCCACGAAGAGGACCCGTCTGCACCCTCACAATTATTATTATTATTATTTTTTTAAAGCCCAGGTTGTTGAAGAGGTGGGATACTAGACGGATGGCAGTCACCCACAGTACTCCGCCACAGTTTGAGGGTGCTCAAAGAAGAACTTGCGGGAAGAGGGCATACGCACGACCGATGAAGAAAATGTCTGAAACATGTTTGGCTGTTCTCCTGTTTTTTCCTTTTTTCCCTTGCCCTGTTGTGTTCGTGGCGCGTTCGTTTTCTCACTTCGTGTGAGTAGTGCGGCAAAACGCGAAAACGAATATTCTTACGGGTAGTGAGCCCTCTTGAGTTTCGGGCTCGTTTCGTTTTGTGCTTAGTGTGGCAAAGCCCACACACGCCTCTTGAAAGGGTTAGGGGCTCGTTCGACACCACTTGAAAACACTTGGGTTTCAAGGGCACCCTAAACGAGAAATTGAGATTAATTTACACTAAGCTGAAACAGCTGCACTTGAAACTTGAAACAGAAACCCACGGCTTGACCAATCCTGGACCAGAATGCCTGCTGGAAAAAAAAGTAAAACAAAAAAGTGCCCCAGTCGAAGTGCTCTGTGGTATTCGTTCACACTTGAACTCAAGGAAGCTCGGGGAGGTACCTTGAGTTCAAGTGCGATTTTGCCCCTGGCCAACGGCACTTGAGTTACTACGGCGGTGTCATTAGGTAGGGGATGGAACAAAGAATTTTCCTTCAACCCTTGAGTTCAAGTGGTGTCGAACGAGGCCCTTACTCCCGAACCTGCCCCCACAGTTTGCTGTTGTCCCTTTCTGTGAAGTTGATGTCTTTTTGTGGGTCAGGAGCCTTGTCTGCCTCCACCTGCTCTTGAGATTCGGGCTGAGCCTGGCGGGGCTTCAAAGGTCTCTAGAAATGGGCCATTTGCAGGTGGGCGGAGCAAAGGAGTTCGAGAATACTCTTGAGCTGCTCCTGACAGCTCTCGGGCTTCATTCTGACTTCGAACTTGGGGAGTGAGGGTGGTGACACCTCCGCTATCTAATACATGAATCTCGAGAGTGGTGTGGGGAGGCCCACACTCTACCTGCTTTCACGGCATACTCCCTTTAGTTATTTGTTTTTACAAAAATACACAGTAGAGTAGGCTAGGGACAGTGATACAAGCGCCTCCCCCTAGCAGCTGGGAAGCACTATCTTAAATATATATAGAAATAACGGTGGATGCGGCATGTTTTGAAACCCTAAAGGCAAAAGAAACTCGTGCCGGCTAATAAACCATGCGCCACCTCGAAATGAGCGATTTCGGTCCAGAAGTATCGGTTTGGCATTTTCTTTTTTTTTTTTGTTTTCCCCTCTGACATCATGACCAACCCCTGTAAATATGACACCTGGTCTGACACCACGGCCGTTTTTCAAACTCTCTGCAGTTTTCTTTGCCGTGCTTTTTTTGCCCATTCTATACTCAAAGGTGACATGAGCGTACTTACCTCATATATATATTGTCACAAAGTTATAAGAGTGCAAAAGCGGAAAAAAAAAAGGAAATTTTGATCTTCTTACTTACAACTCCCCCTTTTCAGAACCTCTTGTGTACAAGGCCACCCACCCCCGTGTGTCATATCGACCCACTTGCACACAGCCAAAAGGCAAAGAGGCAAAGAAAAGAGGAAGGGACTGGATGACAAGCCCCACGTGTAAGCACCGCCCCCAACTTCATAGGCCGAACAACGGGACAAGACCAACCTGGATATCAAAACACTCTTGCCTGCAAAAAAGAGAAATCCCAAATACATATCTATATACGGCAGATGACCTTGTTGGTCATCAAGATGTTGGTATTCCCATTCCTAAACCATTCATGCTCTGGCCGAACAACAAAAAAACCGGATGACTGGTCCCACATGAAAGCACCGCTACGCTCGCCAAAATAGACCGAACAAAACAGATCCTAGATGACCAGTCCCACATGCAAGCACCGTCACCTACATCACATGCCAAACCACAGGACAATGACCAACCAGGATAGCAATCAACACCCTTGCCTGCAAAAGAAAACTACATAAAGACAATCCCAGATAACAGTTCCCGCCTAAAAGCATCGCCTCCCATCAGGCTAAACAACGGGAACCAGCCAACTAGGATGCCAAAAGGAAAAACCCAGATGACAAGTCCCACATGAAACCACTGCCACGTGGACCGAACAACCCACATGAAAACACCGCCACGTGGCCCGAACAACCAGACAAAACCATTGGTTGAACCGGGATGCAGACAAAGAGTACCAAAAATACAAACAATTCTTCCATAACCAACACTTGGAAAAACGGAACCATATATATATATATATATATATACCCATTTACGATGGGACGTGGATGTATGTGACTGCATGTACGCCCAGAAATAGGTAAAAACGTCACAGGGCATACTCTCACACTAGAACTTCCCACGATGTATCTGACCACGTTTTTCGTCCCTGCCTAGGTGCACTTGACCGCACTCATGTCCGCGGAGGAGTGGAAAAAGTCCTAGTGTGAGTATGCCCTCAGTATATGCACTTAGAGTGGATGGTAGTCTATAAGGGCACAACGTCTATGGATTACGCTCTCCTTGATAAAAACAAGGGATAATTTGCAAAATGCCCCCCCGTAAGTTGAGATATATGCCAAAATGCCCCTGAAAGATGTGGGTAGAGCGGAATGCCCCTCTTACAAAAAACAAGATATTTTCTGACATACCCCTGGCGTCGCATCTTCGCAATATACAAGTACCGGGTGCCCTCCAACTTTGCGAAATGCCCTGACTTTTCCTAGGCGCTATTGCAAAAGGCCAAGGCCCAAATGGGGATGTCCAGATTGGAAATTTGGAAACCCGCCTGACAGGGGCATAACACAAAGATTTGGGCCCCAAAGGGCATTCTGCTCTACTCACATCTTTCAGGGGCACGTTGGCATTTATCTCAACTTATGGGGTTATTTTGCAAATTATACCTTAAAACAAAAGAAAATAATAACAAAAAACAAAACCAAAAGAAAGAAAAAAATAGCCTCTCGACAACTATTGCTTCAACCTGCCTGTTTTTTTTTTTCGTTTCGTTTTTCTTTTCCCCTTTTTTTTTTTTTTTTTTTTTTTTTTTTAMRAAWAACMYTTTYWKTTTKTWTTAARAAAAGSGGTTGRGGCCGGGGACCTCACAATTCTACCCGGAAGTTCTGAGAGCATTACTCAGTTTAGCTTATGGGAATTCAAGTAGAATCTCTATCATAATGTCCAATCCTTCTAAAATGAACTTATCTGGTTATTAACTGAATCAGAAACCTTATATTTTCTCCACTACAGGTCTACACCGGCCTGAACTCGGGCTAAAGCCACCGAGTGGAAGCAACGTTCCTTTGTGGGACTGACTCTCTTCACCACCCCCTCCCAACCAAAAGCCTACCACGGCCAGAACAGTGTGGTCCCACCGAGAGCCCAGGTTGGGGAGAAGTTTGCTAACATCTCTGTTGTGAATACTGGGTGAGAAACTGGTTAAAGAATAGTTGAGGAGTAAATTCTTGCTGAGTGATCTCATAGGTCCAATATGATCAAAGTGCTGCTACTCCTGGACTCCAAGATTGAGGAAAAAAACAATCTACCTGTTGCTGAAGGAACTGCCCAGCAGAAGGGCTCTGACCATTTCCTTTTAAATTTCCTAGCTTTAAGTTCTACGCTAAGACTGCTCCTATTAATGCAACTCCAGTCTGCTAAAATAATATCTTTTAACCCCTGTAGCATCCATCTTTGGAGAACCAGAATGGGTATCTGTGTACCTTCGAATCGTGTGGAATTATGGCCCCTCCATAGTACCCACAGACCCATGGCTCTTGCGATCCAAGCAGTCTCTGGGACAACAGAGGCCGGATGACCATCTCCTCTCAATAGGGAGGGTAAGCTCCAAATTTCTTCACACGGATCGTCCGGATAAGCTGAGGACCAGATAGATTTCCACCAGACCCAGAAGGCCTGCGCTGCTCCACAGGACCATAACATGTGAGGTAGATTTTCTATTGTTGGCTCGGCGCATGATGAGCAGAAGATTGAAACTGGCATACCCTTTGTGACACACCATTTCGCTGAGGGAACGCAAAGCATATGGATCATCCACAGCAGGCCTACCTGCTTAACTGATGGCAGAGACCTAATGGTTCTACCATAGTTACAACATGATTCAAAATGTACAGAACTGAAACCTTGAACGTTGGAGAAATTATCCCAGTTGGCTTTGACTGAGTAAGCCAGTCTATTGGCCTGGGACTGAAGCTTGTAACCTTTGGAGACTGTGTACTCAATGATCGGAAGGTTGTCACCTCCCGTGTCTGCTCCTTTCCAGCCTACCGCCAGCGGGTGTATTTTTGCTGCAGTCAAGGGAATGCCTCCCAGGCACAGGCTGTATGAAGATTTAATTACTCCGTTAACCATCTTGCTGTGCTTTTGAACTATAATTTGGGTATATTCCTTGCGTTGCAGGCATTCTTTCGGCTTTTCAGACTTGACAAGGTCTCCTTTGATGTTGGTGTCCCATTTTTCGGCTAAAACTAACTCATCATCCAACAGTTCTGTTACCCTCCAAAAGCCAGTTTCTCCATCTCTGTGTCTCAGCCATGTGGCAACAGCGAGACCTCTGAGTTGGAGTTTTTGCTTCCAGAGGTGTGGAATAGCCTGAATCAGGTTATGCAGCTTACCTGTAAGGTTGTTGATATTGCCCAGTTTCTGTCTGATCTCTTCAGACCTTTTCCATCTGGATTCTGAATCTACCCAGATGTGCTTGATTTGACAGATACCTTTACGAGCCCAGATGCTCCAGGGGGAAGAAGAGGAGATACTAAATGTATTCCCTAGGGGATCTCTAATAGCTGAGTTATCGAAGAGGTTTTGGCACAAGACCTCTTCAGCTGTGCTGGGATCTAGTATCTGTGTAGGCATCAGGRCACTCCAGGCCTTCAAGATTGGGGCCCATGTCTTGGAATTACATCTCTGTTTCAGAAAGCCCTTCATTAGGAGACAAGGCCACACACAGTCTGGGTCCTCCAAGCCCCACTCCTTGGCTAATATGAAAATTGCCAGTCTTATCCATGGGCGATCTGACTCAATAATGAGAGCTCTAATTACCCATTTGATAAGCAGAGCGCGGTTCTGAGAAAAAATATCCAGAATACCCAAACCGCCCTGGTTCCGTTTCTGAGTAATCTTCCACCATGCCACTTTGCACAGGGCTTTCCCATTCTCAACAGTGCCTTTCCATAGATACTTTGTGATCTGTCCTCGTACTCCTCTTTCTGTGTTAGCTGATATAGCTTTGATGGAGAGAATGTACCATATGGTTGAGAGTACCATGGTATTAATAACCAAGGCTCTACCAACCAAGGACACCGACCAGACCTTAGACCAGGAACATAGTCTATTGGTGACCCTGTCCAAGATGATCTGGTTCTGTTTGCTCTCGTTTTCCCCATATGATATTTCAATGCCTAAGAAGCGCTCCGAGTGTTTTTTTGTTAGGGTCTGTATGCCCAGATCAACCGCTAGGGGGGACTCATCCCTCACTAAGGCTGCTGATTTATTCCAGTTAACCTTAGCTTCGGATGCTTTACAGAATAAATTCAGGCAATCCCGAAGAGCCACTAGCGATTCCACAGTGTTCTCAGAGACCACTGCCAGATCATCAGCAAGGGCTGAAGTCTGGAGTTGGTAAGTAGGGGAGAGGCGAAGACCTCTCACCTGGGATTTACGGATCATACTCAGGAGCACTTCCTGTTGGAGGACGTACAACAGAGGGGCAAGTGGGCACCCTTGTCTCAAGGAATGAGATAATATGAAAGAGTCAGACTTCATCCCGTTGATGATCACAGAGGCTCTAGAGCCTAAGTACAGCTTGGTCACCTAGTTGCAGAAGGTAGGACCAAAGCCTCTTCTTTGTAAGACTTGAAGAACAAAATCCCAGTTGACTCGATCATAGGCTTTCTCGAAGTCTATAAGAAGGATGATTTCATATGATTTACGCAGTTCTATAACCTTCATGGCCTGGGTAATGGTCATAACATTATCTAATACCAACCGGCCTCTGACAAGTCCTGATTGATCTGGGTGGACAAAGGTGGGGAGTATGTCAGAGATTTGGCGAGATAATGCTTTGGCCAGGCTCTTACCATGGGCGTTTAGGAGGGTAATAGGTCTGTAATTCCTTATATCTTTCTTATCATTCTTCTTATATATGAAAGAGATAGCCCCTTCCATCATTTCTTTACCCAGGTTTTGACCCGTTGCAGCTTCATTAAAGAGGGATAGCAGAATGGGACCGAAGAGTTCCCAGTTGTTTGCATAAAATTCAATAGGGAGGCCATCAGGGTCAGGACACTTACCGGTGGCCATGCTACGCATAGCCGCAGAAAGTTCAGGAGGAGATAGGTTTTCCTCCAAGATCTGTTGCTGTCCTTGAGAGATGCATTTGATATCATCTCCCCATAGCCTGTCTTCTTCTTCTTCAGGTACCAAGGGGTCACTTGAAACTTTTTCTGTGGAGAGCAACTTTACATAGAAAAGTTTTGCGTATGTACATATCCCTGGAGTGTCCTTGGCGGGTCTCTGTGTAGGTTCGAAGGGGTGGGAGAGTTCCAAGAAAGAAGAGCGACTTCTTCCCCCCGAGGCCTTCTTGAAGAAGGATTTCGACATCCTATCATTGACCGTTATGTTCTTGACAGCCGAGCATCTAAGCGAGTCTTCCTCCCTTTGAATCTGCAAATTTTCCCAAAGAGGTAACCATCTATCCCTTTTTTCAGCCCAATAAGCAGTTGCATACGGGTCAAGCACCATATTTCTTTCAGCTTTCTCAACTTTAGCTTAAGTTCGGCTTCTTTCCTATTACGTTCCTTGGCTTTAATGAAACTGAAAAATTCTAGCATACGGGAGGTTTGTCTAATACCTGAGTCGAACCATTCCTCTTCACGTTCGAAGGAGGGCTTGAAATTTACCCAATCTGCCAAAAAATCCTTAATCCAGTCTTTGACCCCTTGATCTTCCAAAATGTGGATTTGGATCCTGGGAAGGTCTTTGTATATGGCGGGGCCCTCGCGCAGAGAAACTTCCAACAACACTGGCTTATGGTCAGATGTTGGATCGGCGTGTATACCGGAATCAATTACCATATTACATACCGAATCCCTGACTAGCCAACAGTCTAACCTTTTCCTAGCTACACAGTGAGTATCTGATAATGAGGCGGAAGTCCATGTATATGTCCTCTCATCCAGGTGGATTTTGCGAAAAACATCCACCAGGTGTAGCTCATTCTGGAAGTTGCGGAATCCAGTAGCCTCTAGCCAATTACCTGTACTTTTAGAGGAATCTAGGGAGGGGTCAGAAATAGTATTCGAATCACCCCTATGATTAGATTGTCGACATCAGGGATCAAAGATTTAAGATGTTCCAAAAAAACCTGGCGTTCTCTGGAGTCTACTGGGGAGTAGACTGACATAAACGCCCATTCCGTATCCTGAATAAGTAACTTAACCCAAATCCACCTCCCCAGTGAATCATAAAAATAGTCCATAACTGTACATTCAAAATCTCTATGTATTAGAATAGCTACACCTCCTTTAGTTCCTTCAGCTGGAGCCCACCACTGGGATCCTGACCACCAATTGCCCAGTTCGCTAATCTTTTCCTCATTTAACTTCGTTTCCTGGAGTAGCGCTATCTGAATGTGATTCTGATGGAGCCATGTCCATAGTCTTGCTTTCTTCCTTCTGCCGCTGTTGTCGCCAATACCTTTAAGATTCCAAGTGACAAGGCGGGTTTTATTGAGGGATGGGATCGGCCATATCCTCAGTCCTCTGTTGGATAGACTGTTGATGAGTCATATCTGCGCTCAGAGGAACTTCCTCTCCCAAGGTCTGGCCAGCGAGTCCATGAGAAATTTGGAGGAGAAATTCCTGGTTGCAGTCAGTTGTTTATGGAGGTCAACGAGGTGCTCACCTCCAATTCCTTCTGTTATGCATACCATGTTGAGATCTTTGTTGTTCGCAGATTTGAACAATTCCGTCGTGAGCCAATGGAGACCGCTGTCCACGTCAGCAACCATAGGATTGCAAGTGGGGCGGGCTCCAATCAGATAGCAATAAATGAAAGCCATCTTAGCTGACTTGGTAGGGAATGGGCCAAGCCGCTGCATACTGTAACCGCTCATCAAACGGACCTGATACCTACCCATCAAGTATTCCGAAACCAACTTCAAAGCGGCTGAAGAAGAAGGGATATCATCCAGTTCCCAAACGGGGAGCGACAAAGGACCCTGACCATTGGGTAGAATCATTCATTCCAGCGAAGTAGGAGACTCTCTCAAGATGATGGGGCAGAAAATATTCGCGAATATAACTTGGTTGTGTACTTCATCTCTGGAAATCGTTCGAGTCGGTTGAGGCTCTGATGCAGAAGTCGGAGAAGTGGTGGATTGTGGACCTATCCCTTGGGCTAAGGACAATTCTGGATTCATGAAACCAGGTTCGACACACGGTTCGATGAGCTTGGCAAGGAGGAAGCTTTGCTTTGTCCTGCCGCTTCAGTGGTTGGAACCTCTCTCCTACTGTATTTCGTAGGAGAGACAGGGGTTGTTCCTTCTACCGTGATAGCGCCCATCCCCAGTGCTCGCGGTGAGTGAGGACCGTGAGGAATCACCAAGGGGTACATCTGCGACGCTCCAGACTGAGCTACTGATCGCTTACCCTGATTCCCTCCTTTATTGCCAGCATTCAAGTTCGATCGACCCCTTCCTTGGGTAACCAAAGAAGGCGGTTTCCTTGCTGGGGCCTTGTGTTGTACGTTTCCTGTGGGTCTGGAAGTCGACRTACCACCAGTAATTCCTCCCGAAGCAACCGTCGGTCGATTTACCCTACCRCCACCCCATACCAGAGGTGGGGAGGTTCTGATGGGGGTGGTAGCATTCGAACCGTCAGGTTGGATAAACGGCGGAGCGGGCGGGGGGGGAAACGGAGAAGCGTGAAACTCCCTCGATCGCTATAGACGATCAGAGGGTAAAACTGGTGGGAAGCCCTGCCGAGATTGTACATTTGAGTGTCATTGTCCATGGTAACTACCCTGTTCTGGTCCAGGTTGTTGCGGGGTGCCACCTCCCTGCATAGGAACAACTGCATCGACATTCGGAATGCCATCCGCGTTTGCCATGTCCTGATGTGGAGCGGGGTGATGAGTATCGTTCCTTACCTCCGTCCTACCTTGGTTATGCATGTTCGGACGAGAGTTATAGGGATCACGACCCATACTCGAACCGCTCGAGACGTGAGACCTTGTTGGAGGGCGAGCATCCCGCCCGAAATCCTCATTCGAGGTGCACTCGTCTGTCTACTCACCGTACCAACGACAGTTTCTACACCATGGTGTATTGCTATCGACTAGGTCTGCTGAAAGCGTGTCCAAACCTACTCTTAATGAGAGTACGGGTTTGAATCTCGTTTCACAGGATCTGTCCAAGCCAAACTTTGCATTTACTAAATGCGGCATGGTTTCATCTTCGATGGGCTCGAATTCTTTCACTATGGGACCAATGGATTTGGAGATCATAGTGCGTATACAGGACAGGAGAAAAAGAGGGAATCGAACGACCATCACCCAATAATTTTTGACTCTCTCCTTTTCTCTCTCTGCTTCCCATTCTTTCTTCGGCAGCCAATTGCGAATGATGACTTTATATTTCTGCCTATCCAGCGTGAATTGGATTTCAGGTTTAGTACCGAGTATGGCCACCTTTGCTTCCATCGATCTAGCAGTGTAGGAAATCATTGATTTGCCTTCCACATGCGTTGATCCACGGCCTAAGGCTTTCAACTCGGTGCTCAAGCGCCCGTCCTCCAGACTCCTGACAAAACGTAGTTTTTCAGGATTACTCAGGTTTTTTGCTTTTCCTCCGAAAATAACAACCAGAGTATGGTCTTTCAACCATTGTCGCTGGATACGGTTAAAATCATCACTAACAATGCCCGTAATAGCATCCTCTTCAGTCGACACTTGGACATAACGGTCTAGGTCAGGGACAATACCTTCGATGAAACACTGTTGAAGCAGACCCCTGATGCGCTGTTCCTCTTCGGCGTCGATGCGAATCTCTGTCTCATCTTCTTGTCCTTCGTGTGGAGCGTCTTCCATGGTCGTAGACTTGGGAGTTACTATAAAACGTAAACTCCAGGAGTAGGCAGCGAGAGCCCAAATTGGAAAAACAAAGATTCCTCAAAGACTGAGGGCAGATCAGACCCGTATGATTCGTCTGTTCTTCTCGGGACTTGCTAAAAATGGAAAGGACTGATGAAATCGGACCTTGAGAACACGTATCAGAAGTGAAAGCACGGGAAATCCTCTTCGAAATGGACAAGGCATAAATTCAATGTCGAGAAATAATGATAAGTAGTGGATGGCTAGGAGGGCAAACTTCCAAGGAGAAATAGCCGAGAGAAGAAGTAAACAGACGAGGAATGAGTGGCTAGGATCACGAGGCGTGTTGAGTCTATCTTCATTCTAGAGACCTGGTAGGCAAAGCCTACCTAGTCTCGGTAATTCTGAATAATCTGTGTGGGACATCTCCCCGGTCGCCGCGCACCATACCCCGACTCTATGGCGAGTGAGGTTACTGGAAGTTCCAGAAGGTGTTCCCCTGTTTTCCACCATAGCTCGGTGAAAAAGTTAGGGTTAGCTTAGTTACCCTGATTCGGTAACTCGGAATTAGCGCAGGCGCAACAGCGCCGCCGAGAATTCCTTCCGGTCGCCGCCGTCAACCCCCTCTTTTCGTTTTTTTTTTTTTTTTTCATGTGGGCTTCCACCGCTGACATGGAGCCTTCGTTAATCTGGTTGGGATTTCATTTCCAGCCCTGTCCAGGGGCCAGGTCCCACTGGCAGCGTTGGGTTTCCTCAACTCAACGGCCGAATCTGGACGTGTTCTTGGAGATGTGCGGTTGAGAAATCTCAACGCTATTTCTGCACATATCCACAGACATGTCCAGATTCACGCCTTGAGGAAACTCAACGCTGCTAGTGGGACCTGGACCCAGGAGAGAAGAGAGACCTCCGCTCTGCAACTATACTATGGGGGCATGAATGGTTCACCCATTTCTTTGTTTTTTTCTTTCTGTTTTTTTTCCCCCCCCTTTCATAAAGCCCAGGTCGTTGTAGAGGCTGGATTCTTGATTCACCCATTTCTGAGGTGAAGAGTTATAAAACCTCCCCACGGGGAAACCTTTGTAGTCATTTCACTCCAGAGTTCAAACACGGCAAAGGAGTCGCAGCCCAGAAAATGACCTTTCCTGTCACTCTGACAGTTTTTTTTTAACTTTGCCCATTTCTGGGCCTTCACTGTGCCTGAAACTGGCTCCCACACTGCCGTGACCAGTCGTTATATCAGAGACATAACTCTCTCTCTCTCTCTCTCTCTCTCTCTCTCTCTCTCTCTCTCTCTCTCTCTCTCTCTCTCTCTCTCTCTCTGTGTGTGACCTTTCCTGTCACAGGTTTTTTTTAAAATACCTTTGCCCATTTCTGGGCCTTCACTGTGCCTGAAACTGGCTCCTACACCACCGTAGTACCGTGACCAGTATATCAGAGCCATCTCTCTCTCTCTCTCTCTCTCACACACACACACACACACACACACACACACACACACACACACACACACACACAGAGTGCCAACTCTGATACTCAATCAACACCGAGGATTACTAGAGCAGGATGCATCTGTGTGTGCTGTCAAATGATCTCATTCTGTATGTGATAGTATATCGCACAGAGCCTGACCGCTGGATTGGACTTTCTGTCCCATCACGAACAATTGTTTGGTCGATTTGTGGGCGTGCGGGTGGCTGGGTGCACAATTAGCTTCCGGTGGGCGTCTAGACCCAGGGTCGCATTGCACGTGTGTGTG
>BFEA01000132.1:1376750-1394556 GCA_003427395.1 Chara braunii
TTTGTCACAGCCCCTCGTTTGTTGTCCTCTTCTCCCTCTCTGCCTACGGTTTACCGGGCAGTTCTATTTGAAGATATATATATATATATATATATTTAAGAATACCATGCTTTTTCTTTTTTTTTTTTTCTTTTTTTTTTTGTCTTTTCTCAACGAGGGCCCAGTGCCCAAGGCTTATATTTCACCAGTGTCCAAGACCTTGAGGCCGGGGTCCTCACAGTCTGCCCAGAAGAAACCAATTCATCTGGGACCATTACCCAGTGTTTGCTTTTTACAGGACCCATTGGGACCCTACCTACTCAGAGCCTATCTCTACACTACCACAACTAATACCTACCATAAGAATCAACTCATAACGACAATCATTCTACTCTAACTCACCTACAGCAACTCATCCTTCTATTCCCGAATTGTACCATGTATCCTCAGTCCCTATTCTTCTACTGTTCACAGTCTGGCGAACCAAATGTGGTTCTAACACTGTTCCTCCCGTCCCTGCACAAGTCCTTCACAAGTCCTTCGAACCTAATACGGTTCTACATCTGCGCTTTTAGTCCCTGTAACAACTAGGGCGTAAGTCTGAGTTTGTCCTCTGGGGTAATAGATGCAAGCTTACCCTCTATTGCCCAGGTATTTCGGAACCAAGCCAACCCTTTTCCATGAGATCCCTTCGAGCTCTGCCAATCTGCATATATTGCCCGCCTCAGAAGAGTGAGTGCCTTACTAGTCTGTTCTGCAAAGGCTTGTGTTTCTTTCCTGAAAACTGAGTCATTCCTAGCTCTCCAAATAACTTGCATTAATACTCCTCTGCTAACGAGTGCCACGTACCCCCAACCTCTATCTAAGGCCTGCAGTGTGCCTGCGTAGGGGTGAGTGTGGTTGGGTACACCATGTCGCGGGATGGTTAGGTGTTTGCCTGCCCACTTAGCCTTATGGTTAGGTGTTTGCCTGCCGAGCCGTTGGTTGTGTGTTCGAGTCTTGTATTCGGATTACACTGATCCTCTCGACAGAGTCCGTGTAGTATCCATTCATGTGACCACTGTGGGTTGTCTCCTGTTAGGTTCCGCCGGTGTGATTTCCACCACTGCCATAGCTGGTTGGCAAAGGGACAGTATAGCCACAGATGGCTATTAGTCTCCCATCCCATTCTTTCTTTCTTTTTTTTTTTTTTCTTTTTTTTTTAATGACAAAGCTGATATTATCAATAAAAAAGTTGAGGCCGGGGTCAGCATTACCCAGTTTCGCTTTTTACGAGACCCAAGGGGACCCGAAACAGAAACAGTACCAAAAAGGACTAATAACAATCTGCTAAACCGACCAGAAATTCATAACCTATCATACTGAACACAGCAAAACCCCCCTTCACCTACTATTACCTCAGTTACCAAAGGACAGCCTGAAAACCACTACCAAGTTCAAATTGTGACTAAGAACCTAAGGACGCTAGAGCAGGGAGAAAAGTCAGAGACTTTCCCTAAGCTGAGGCAGCACTAAATATAATCACTACTTTTAACCATTTCTGGAAAACGGCCTATCAAAGCGGCCTAAAAAACGACCCCGCCATACTCAATAAGACCTAAAAAACGGTCTGTGAACACTTATGGAAGCAGCCAAGAACCAAATTTTAACTTTCCTTCAGCAGAAATTGAGACCCAGTCACTGTTTTTGGCCCACGTCTGGGAAAACCAGAAACGGTTTTTCCTTAACTGAGTGCGAGCCGCCAACCAATCAACCTGGACAGCTTGCCTTATCAAGGACTTAACCAATGCTATGGCAAGCTGTCCAGGTTGATTGGTTGGCGGCTCGCACTCAGTTAAGGAAAAACCGTTTCTGGTGAATGTGTACTTCGAAATTGGAGAGGATCATAACACTCTGCACGTTCAAAGAAGAAGTCACCAATACAGACCACCACCTCACACCAGTACGGGTATGCCTGATACCAAGACAAAGACGAGGCGTGGAGTATTTTCTCGTGCAGAAGGGAGCGGCCATTCAGGAGTTGCGTTGGGACCCAGTCGCCTACTCATGGCAAGGGGAGGGACAAGAAAGAAAGAGGCTAGTAAACTATGACACGAAGCTGGGAAGAAAAGTGCAGAAGCCACCGGACGTCAAAACGGAGCAGATCTGTGAAAGACTAGCTAGAACCTTCAACATGCAGTCGACTCCATCTATCCCAGAGATGAAATCCATCTGGGCTTCTCTCCCTCATCTCCCCAGTCTCAAACTTGCAGGACTGATGTGGCTCATGTCGCACTCCGCCATCCCATCAGCCAAGTGGTTGGCAGACAAAGGCATGGATGTTCATAGCCAGTGCCAGCGGTGTGGCAATACGCAAGAAGAATCTACCTACCACTTGATCTGGGACTGCCCAGCATCCAAAAGAATTTGGCAGTGGTGGGCAGACGACTGGCAACAGTTAGGATCAGCGCTGATCCGGGATGAAAAGTGGGTGGTGCGGGGACAGCTCCCCCCGCTCTTTTTCAGGCACAGTGGGTGGGGGCATATGGCACAGGCGATCAGGTCAGCCATCACCTGGGTTATATGGGAAGACCGGAACAGCATTTTGTTTCGAAATGAATGGTCTTCAGACGAAGCCATTCAGGGCAAAATGAAAGCCCTGATCAGGACAACGGTGGTGGCGGACTGGGTAAGACGGACAGACAAAGGCCGGTTGCCAAATGGTAGGAGGTGGTTCCTTTTTACGTGGGCCAGATCAAACCAATTGGCAGCGGTGACCTTGGAAGGTAAGCTGGCACTGTCACCATGGCTGAGCACTCAGGGGAGAGACAGAAGAAGGCCACAATAATAGCGGACAGAAGACACAGAGGAATCGGGAAGGAGATTAAAGAGGGGGCTATGGGAAGTTGTGGGTTGTGATGGAAACAGTGCCACAAGTAGTATAGGCAGTTCTAGGCAACACGGGTTGGAGAGGGAGAGGTAGGAGAGGAAGACCTTGGGGAACAGAGGGTGTGGGAGGACCTGGCTCCTCGGTCCTGATATAGGTCCGCAGGAGGACCGATGCTACAAATGGTAGGAAGCATAGAGGAGACAGTATAGAAGCTGAGTCGTGTTAGGCTCGGGGGGGCACTGTCTGGGGAAGGACAATGCCCTGTGGGAGGGTAGGGGGAGGGGGCGGGGGTAAGGGGAGTAGGCAATAGCGGGTAGGATGGTAGCTGGATAGAGAGGGAACCTGCAGGGGTAACGGGCTAATGGATTGTTAGACTAATTCTGGTACTTAAGGGAGTAGACAAGGGTTTTAATGGATGAGTGAAAGCAATAGAGTCTGTTTCTCTTGCTCGGACTATTAACAGAGGGGATAGGTGGAATCAAAGCGAAACCGGCTGATGCTGCCCGGATAACTCCGGGTGGAAATGTGGGGTCCCCGGCCTCGTGATAATTGTGTTTGAAATATAAATGGAAGGTTTAAAAAAAAAAAAAAAAAAAAAAAACACTGCACGTTTTTTGTATGCATGCTTGTGAGCATGGACCAAAAAAAAAAAAAAAAAGAAAAAAACACCACAAGTGCGAGGGCGAGGGCGTGTCCTGGGCTGACGCCCACGCGTCCAAGCACCTGATCGCAATGACGCCCAGATACGAGTCTAGAAGTGGCACGCGCCCTCCGACGGAGGACAGCGCCGCTGCTGGTGAGCGGATTCGCACTGCCGTCTTCACCTGAATAGAACGCCAGGTCATTATAGCTGTATTTGGGTGACCTGTCGGTCCACATGAAGCAATCAGAACATGGCATTCTACATTGGCCGAGTCCAAATTGTACCCTCTCACGCACCCCCACTCCAAAAAGAAACAAAAACAAACTGAAAGAAAGCGGGGACAAAAAACGTTAAAAGAGAAAAAGCGGTAAAAACAAACAAGAGACAGCTGGAACCTTGGGGGCATACGCCGTAAACGTGGACGGCACGGGCCAAGTCCCACTAGCAGCGTTGAGCTACCTCAACGCCTGAATCTGGACGCTTTTGCGGGGATGTGCAGAAATGGTGTTGAGTTTCCTGAGCTGCACGTCTCCTCAAACAAGTCCAGATTCAGGGGTTGAGGTAGCTCAACGCTGCTAGTGGGGCAACGCGTGTTGACAGATAGATAATTGGCGTCTCTCCCGCACACACCAACTTGGAAAAGACAAAAGCTATGACTGGTGATGCATTCTTCCACGCTTTAGGGGAAGATGCATACTCCATTTTGCGCGTTTGGCGAGTGTTGCGGCGAGACGTATAATAGATACTCCGCTGCCAGATACTCCGGGTAGAATTGTTTTTTTGTTTTTTGTCTAACCAATTCAATTACCTGTCGAATCAAAAAAAAAAACAAAAAAAAAACAAAAAACAAAAAAAAAACCCTGTCGAATCTGGAAAGGATGTCCTTTCAGGGCTTTTTCATTGGGCATCCCCACACCACTCTCGAAATGTGCAAAATGAGAATGAACTTTCCCCTCGATAATGGCCAGATGCACCCTCCACAGTTTTGTCTTTTTCACATTTCGAGAGTGATTTGGCTATGCCCATTGTCATTAATTACGGGGAACCCCGTAGCAGCCACAACCGTGCTCAAGCCTCCAACGAGGGAACATGCGGGGGCTGCACCCACCAGCAGGCGCGATACCTGCTACAGCAGGTGGGCGATACCGGCCAGGGGTCAGCCTGATGGTAGCATCAGGACCAAGCTTCTTCGATGGGCCAGTCACTGTGCCTCCCCTCCCGTCCCCTCCCCTGTAAGGTCCCCGGCCTCTTGGTTACCTTTATAATGCATTGATTTTGAGCCAAAAAGAAAAAAAGAAAAAAAAAAGAAGGGTATGCGTGTTTACAGACATTTTTTGTTTTTTTTATCCACAGAAAACTGTTTTTTTTTAAATTTTTTATAATGCATTGTCCGTAAGAGTAGTCTGTAAGTGCCCGAGGCAAAATACAAAATACCCCAACTTTTCCACCGGCATTTACCTATCACCACTTACGACCCTCACTCTCTACCCAACCTCTCTTATTCCCGTCTGTTTCCTTGCCATTCTCTCTTCCCTATCACTCCCCCGTTATTTCTATCTCCGACACAGTCTTCTACTCCCCATCCCCCCTGATCCGGTCTATACTCTCTATCTCCGTGTGTATCATCTGTAATCCCCCTGGTCTGTCTACGGTATGATGATATCAGCCCTATTTTCACCGCCCGCTCGCCCGCATCTTCCCGTCTTACAGCTCTCCCTCTGTCATATCTAGTCACTCCCGACTCTTTATTACTCGCCCTTCCTCTAGTCTCCCTATCCTCCCGCGCCCCAATCTCCACCCTCTATCCCATTCGTGATCACCCCCCTCCCCCCCCACCCCCCCTTCTCTTCCTCTACCAGCATTCACTTGCCACCACTTATGACCCTCAATCCTTACCCAACCCTTACTTCTCCCGTCTGTTTTTCCTCCTATCATCCCTCCCCCCATCCTTCTTCCGATTTTTATTATTTCCAATAGGATTCTACTCCCCCGCCCCCCTGACCCTGTCTATACCCTATCATCTCTCTTTGAGTATCATCTGCAACCCTGCTGGACTGACCACGGTAAGATGATACCAGCCCTTTTACATTATTGCCCCCTCTGCAGTTCAATTTCTATATACAACTCTGATGTCCTCCCCATTATTACAGTCCCCCCCTCTCAATCCATCTCCCCCACCACATATCACTGCTACTAGTGGCCACCACACACCCTCCTTCCTCGCCCTCTCCTGAGTCTTCTCTATTCTCATTCCTGTGTGTGTGTGCCTGGTAATCAATCACTTTTTTTTTTTTTTTTTTTTTTTTTTTTTTTTTTTTTTTAATAGCGGTTCTCCCTTATCATCAGAATCGCTGAGTGATGCTGGCGCCAGGCCTGGTAATCAATCACTAATTAATTCCAAGGGAGGCAGTATTTGGGTGCTGAATCCAGACAGCAGGCAGTTCTCCCCCATGCCTGTGGGAGGCATTTAAGGTCCGTTGTTGTCCTATTACTATACTCGAATTTTCCAATTTATTATTCATTCAATTAAGTGGTAATAAATCGCTGTCCTCCAAAAAAAAAATAAAAAAAAATCGGTGTTCCTTCCATACTTGTCCTGTTACTGTTTTTATTTCCCCCCCCCCCCAAAAAAAAAAAAAACGATTTTTATCTAACTCGTTATTCATTCAAATATTGGGTAATAAATAGCTGTCATGGGGAGGCATTATTGATTGCTGTGTTCCGACAGCAGTTCCTTGCTGTGCCTTCGAGAGGCATTACTTGGTTGAAGAGGCGCGATATTGTTTTCTTTCCATTTGCCGGTTCCTGCTAATACGCCCCCCACTTCCACAACCTGGTGTATCCACATCGCCAAATCGCAGCTGGGAAAATTTTATCCGGTAGTATTAATAAGTGTTATCGTAAAGACGCATTAGGGGCTCGTTAGACACTCCTCGGGGCGTCCTCGGGCTCCGAGGGGAAATCCTCGGGGCAGCCCGAGGATTTTCCCGCATTCGTTCCACTCGTCCCTCGGGACGATCCCCGAGGATGCTCCGAGGACTGGCCGCGGGGAGTCGTATAATGTTATACGCGGCCGCGGGACGAGTGTTTGGGCGGTGGTCCTTCGTGTGGTGTCCGTCTGGCTGGACTTGGTCCACCGCGTATGGGCGGCGAATTTGAAAAGGGACGGCCGCCGCCGAGGGAAAAGGAAAATTGCGCGCGCGCGCGTGTGATTTCAAAATTCGAAATTTGAATCGGCCAAGCGTGGCGTCTGGTGCGGCGGGGCGAGGAGATGCTTGCGTGTTACGGCCCCATCGGGGAAGCACAGGGGTGTTGCAGTGGGCGTCATGCGGAAACGGCCAACGGCCGTTTGGGCGCCAGCACAGACGTCGCCACGTATTAGAAGACGTGACGCACCCTGGTTACGACAGCAGCAGTGAGCGCCAACGCCGTCTTGCGTGTTCGCTTTCGCGCATTCTGCCACGAACGCCATCTCCGCGAACTTCTTCATTGCCAGTGCCCGTTGGTGGCGGCCTTGTGTGGTCGTTTGGGCGACTTCTGGCGGCGTGGATGAGTGCGATGTCTTCCGTGGTCGATATGCTTTCGGTCGGTGGCGGGGATGAGGGCGGGCCAAAGTTGTCCGCTTTGGAGAGGGCTGCAGTGACGTCCGCCGTCGCCGCCGTCATCATGCATTGCGAGATGGAGGTCGAAGGCGAACGACGGTGGGCACGAATACGCGCTCGAAGAAGGAAGGCGATGCAGCCGCCGACGTGTGAAGTGTTGGATAGCGTCGCCATCTGTGACGCCGTCTTTGAGGTATGCTGCGCCCTGGGGTGTGGGGGACTGCCTAGGGCGACCCCGAGGTGGTGGGTGAAACGAAGGACGGGGGGGACCTGGGAGCATCTTCGGCCTGCAGACGACGCCACTGAAGACTACTTCCACGACAAATTACGGATGTCTCCACGTGTCTTCCGTGAGATCGTTGAGAACTTGACGCCGATTCTCGAGCGACGTGTGACGTTCTACAGAGAGCCTTTGCAGCCAGACCACATCGTCGCCTACACGCTTTACAGATGGGCGTCTGGCGAGACATACGAGAGCAGCACCTGCAGTTTTGGAATTGGCAGGGCTTCGGGTTTGGTGGTCGTCCGGGACGTCACAACTGCGCTGCTTTCGGTGTACAGGGAGAAGGTGGCGTGGCCGACTGGGGTGCGGAAGGCGGTTGTTCTGCGTGCTTTTGCGGACAAGGGTTTCCCGAACTGTCATGGGTGCATCGATTGCACCCATATCTACATCGACAAGCCGACGAACGCGGCTCCAGAAGACTACTACGACCGCAAGAGACGATTCTCTGTCGTCGCTCAAGTTGTGGTGGATTTGGACTTGCGCGTCCTCGATGTGTTCGTGGGTTATCCGGGGAGCTGCCACGACGTCAGGGTCATCCATCTGTCCAGTCTTTGGTCGCGTGCGGCGGCGGGCGAGTTGCTCATAGGGCCTCCTGTGTTGCTGCCGTTCCAAGTGCAGACCAATGGTTATCTGCTGGCCGACAATGGTTACCCGCCAAGCGAATGGATGGTTGTCCCCTATGGCGGCACGGCGCAGACTCCGTTCGAGGCCCGTTTCGACAACAAATAGAAGATGGCGAGGGGGGCGGTGGAGAGGGTCTTTGGGAGACTGAAGGGAATGTGGCGGTTGTTCCTTGGGTCGCTAAAGACAAACATGGAGACCTTGCCGCAGCAGTTTGTGGCCATCTGCATCTTGCACAACATCCTAATCGACGTCGGGATCCCTTTCGATGAGAACTTGCTGTGGGAGGTGGACGCCAACGGAGTTCGCCGTCGAGTGGATCTTGGGATCCAGCGCCCCCCCAGGCCTTTGTGCATGGAAACTTCTACGGGGGAAGCGGTCATGCTGCGTGAAGCGCTGGCGGAGCGAATGATGCAGCGATGAGAGATGTCGGAGGCGCGGAGCGGACGTAGATGTAAGCTGCGTACGTGGAAGGGCGTTTGACGGCGGCAGTAGAAGGAAGCAGCGTGCGGAGAGACGAAGGAGACAGTAGATCGTGTGATGCCGTCGTAGTGATCGTCGTCATTGTCGGACGAAGACCGGAGAACGTCTGTGTAGTTTAGTACTCCCCCTCCAGTGTGTCCTGCACATTCAGATAGTTGACGAGCGTTTTTTCTTTTTGTTTTCTTTCGATTCGTGCTTTCACATTGACGCGTTGATAGTGCTTTATCCCCAGTTTATGCGCAAGGCATAGGGCGGCARATGTGGTGGTGGMGGCCGATCACTGTTGTCTGTGAACCGCATGGATGCGGGATTCGGGTCTRTGGTGTGCGACAGACGCATGCATGCGTCCGGGTTCCTTTTCCCCGATTTYCGAAGCGCAGTACTGCGCACGGTGTACTTTTTATTTGTTCAYAAGGGTTTGATGATTATTGTTTTATGCACGCTTTCAGTTTTATTGCTTGTCGTCGACTATTCTCTTCCCTTTCAYGTTCCCTGYGTGCGGAGATGAGGGCGCACTTACGTGCGCGATGATGTGAATGAGTGCAAGCCATTGATGATAGCATTCATTTGACTTCACATATGTCCATGGTCCAAATGTTGGAGTGCATATGTTCTGTTGCCAATTATTCGTCTTCATCTTCGTGAAAGTGTTGTGAATGGTTGAATGATGAGTGCACGACAAAGAAGGTCACTGACTGAAAACGTCAATCTCTCACGCATAATTCATTCACCTTATCACCCACAACTTTACATGAAAGCATTGCAATCCCAAAGAACAAACATAAGAAAACACGTCTGCGATATAAAATGAACGTTCGCCATAGCACACGATATCAAATTAGCATCAATGATGCGCATAGACATGATGAACATTAATGACACCGCACATTCGACGATGAGTGGCCCTTTGAATGAAAAGACGTGCATGTTGTGACGGACCCGCCGGGATGGCAGTCCGTCAGGATCAAGACGAAGGGATGAGGATGGAGGAGATGGAGATGGAGCTGGAAGGGACAACGCAACTCCAACGCATACTTAACACGCACGTACTCCAATCTGTGCAAATGAAGAATGAATCAAAAACAAACTACAGCTGGGGTATACCCTCAGCGGACTGACTGACTGGACTGGCCTGGTACCGACAGTGGTACCGGGCAGACTGGAACATCACACGGCCTGTGGGGTCAGGCCACGACCTGGTCCCACAGTCCGAACTGGCAAATAGCCAAATAGGCCCTGGCTGTAGGCCAGTGCAGATGAAGGCCTGCTGCACGATCCTCAGACCTGTCAAAAGAAAAACAAATGTCTGGTATCCATATCCTAGCTAATAGCAAAAAGTGAAATGTAGCAATATACAATCCTAAAGTGCTGGAGGCAATTGCCTCAGTGCTGAAAGGAAAAAGAGCAATATGGCACAAGATAATGTCCTGTCGCTGAACCACTAAGGGTGGGATGGTCTCAGAGGGGGTGAATGCAGCCTAAGAATCGAAACTCCTAAGGGCAATCACACGTGAAGGTGGGATAGGTCATCAGGCTCAAGGTTAGAGAGTGGTAGCGAAACAAAACCAAAGACCCTAACAGATAGACCATCAGGGTGGGTAATGCTCGACAAAGGATGACACCATGCAGGGTCGACCATGAAAAAAGGGGGAGCTTGTAATAGGGTGGAGATATGCCTAACTGAAGGCATGCAAGGGCCGACACTAGGGTGATGAGGGCAGTGGGTGAGGGAAACATGCACACAACTCACCGACTGGGGGAGGAAGGAGCTAGATCTGGGAGCAGGGAAACCAAGATAACGCTACGGTCCCAATGCCTATGCGATACCAAGGGAGAGCCCAACTCAAAGAGACCCAGCTAAGTGAGAACCATCATGCGACAAATGCAAGGGAATGTACAGGGTAGGGTGGTGGCGTGAAGTAGTCACGTCCAAAGTAGCTGAAGTCGTCGAAGTCGATGAAGTAGCAGTGAAGTCGATGTCGAAGTAGAGCCACAAAACGCTGACATCCTGAAGAAGCTGATGATGGAGTACCTAATGGTGTGAGTCAGTAGGGGAAAGATAGAGGATAAGAGTGTCAGTCATCGTAGCGCGGAGGGCGACGATGAGTGCGCTGTGGACGCTCGGAGGCGACCGTCTGTGGCTGAGGAACGGCCTCAGAGGGAGCGGGCTCGTCCTCAGCAATCTCCTCAGTCGGAGGAGGAGGAAGAGGGTCAGTCGGCTGAGCAGGGGCAGACATCTCAGCACGACGAGCACGATCGTATGCACGCACCAACATCCTGGCGTGCTGCAAGTGCTCGAGGGGCTTCCAAGTAGCCTCCTCATCAGGGTAGCCCTTCCAACGCACGAGGTACTCGATGCGTGGGGGGGTATCGTCGGTCACTCGGCGAGATACGACGTCGGAAACAACGAACTCCTCGTGACCATCCACCATGATAGGTGAAGGGCGCTCATAAGGGCGTCCGGCGAAGCGCTCGGACGGTCTGCGATAAGGAYGCAGCAAGGAGACGTGGTAAACATCGTGTACGCGAGCCTGTCGAAGGTAATCAGGTAGCTTCACACGRAAGCTGACCGGACTAGCGGCAATATCAGAACCGACGGCCTGAAGGATGCGGCATGGACCGAAGAAACGACGCCTGAACTTGCGAAGCGTATCTGCTTCGAGCTGTAAGTGGCGTGCGTCGACGAGCACATCGTCACCGACTTTGAATGGATGATCCATTCGTGATCGGTTCGCTCGTGCGGCCATGCGAGTCTGGGAGCCGGCTTAACTCTCGTGTGCGCGCTTCATAATCGCCGCCATGTGGGTGATCCAGTCGTCAAGCGCAGGGCAACGAGTGTCTGGGCGCAACCGCGATGGTCATAGGAAATCCGCGGGTACGCGAGGGTGGTAGCCGAGGTCGCAATAGAATGGCGACATCCCCGTGGCTGGCGAAACAGCGTGGGTGTACGCAATCTCCGCGTGGGCTAAGCGTAAGTCCCACTGCTGGTCATCCCTAACTAACTTTCAGAGGATATTACCGAGAGTTTTATTGGTGACCTCAGTCTGACCATCTGTTTGAGGGTGGTAAGACGATGAGAAGCGGAGCTGGGATCCGTACACCTCGTGTAGGCGTCGCCAAAATGTGCTGGTAAAGCGCGGGTCACGGTCGGAGATGATGCTCTGAGGTAAGCCGTGATCTCTCACGACTCGGTCGAAGACGATGTCGGCGACCTCACGAGCGCAAATTCGATAGCGGCATGAGACAAAATGTGCACGCTTCGTGAAGCAATCGACGACGACCAAGATATCATCATGACCGCGCTCAGTGGGTGGGCGGAGGGGACCAATGAAATCCATCGAGATGGACTGCCAACGTTCTTCAGGTATGGGTAGGGGCTGAAGTAACCCATATGGAAGGTGGTTCACACTGTTCACCTCCTGGCAGGTAGGACACTCCTGGATGTAGGCTTTGACAAAGTCCTTGGACTTCGGCAGACGTATAGGCGGCAAACACGAGCCAACGTCTTGTGGAAACTAATATGACCAGCAACTGCCTGGTCTTGAAACTCTACTACACCCTGGACGCGGAGCTGCCCGGTGGAGAAAACGCATATACGTGGTTCTAGCTGACCAGATCTGCCATGCCAGTACACGAGGCCGTTCTCCCCGAGAGAGTAGGAAGGAACGGTCTTGCCACTCCGCAGTGTCGCGTGGATGACGCGATAATCGGTGCAGTGGCGGTACTGAGTACGATACGCGTCGATCACTGACTGATCAACAGTGGTGATGGAGATGGCAGCAAGCTGGATGGGTTCCTGATTGTGATCAGGACGACGGGACAAGGCATCGGCGACCCAGTTCGTTTCACCCTTAATGGGCTGAGTGGTGAAACTGAACTCGGATAAGTCACGCCACCAGCGTGCCTATCGAGGGAAAGCTTAGGCTTCGTGAGGAAAGCCTGGACAACTGAGTTGTCCGTGCGCACCATGAAGGGCGCCCCGTGCAGATAATGACGCCAATGCCGGGTAGCATAAACTACTGTGATAACCTCACGTTCATCGGCAATGTAGTTTATATCGGCAGGTAGTAGCTGACGGGAGTAGAAAGCGATCGGGCAATCCCCAGCACGAGCCTCGACAGTCCCATCCTCCGCGATGGTCGGGGAGTAAGTAACAGGAGGACTGTCAGTGGAGGGAAGTGGTGGGAGGGTAGGCGTCAGTCGAGAAGCAATGTCAGCAGGAGGGGGGGGGGAAAGGAGGAACATGGGGGTAAGGTGAATCTGGAGGAGAGGGAAACACCTGAGAAAGGACAGCTCCTACTGCAAAATCTGACGCATCGGTGGTGACGATAAAGGGATGATCAAAATCGGGAAGGCGAAGAACCAGCGCACAGGTCACCGTCTTCTTGAGGGCGCGAAAGGTGTCCTCGCACAGGGGTGTCAAAAACCACGGCGGGTTCTTCCGGAGGAGGGTAGAGGTAAGGACGTAGGAATACCTAGCGTATCCCTGGATAAAATTACTATAGTAGCTGGTGAGGCCTAGGAAACTGCGAAGCTGCTTGGCAGTGATCTTCGCGTCGTCCATGTGGAGACCCTGGTCAGACACATGGTGTCCTAGGAAGTCCACTTTGCGCTGGGCAAAGCGGCACGTACTGAGCTTGGCATAGAAGCCATGCTTGCGTAAGCGCTGTAGGAYATCGYGGAGGTGTYTGAKWTGGTCTTCTAAGGTACGACTGTAGACCAGGATGTCGTCCAGGTATACGAGAACGTATTCTTCAAGGATGTCCCTGAAGATGTCGTTCATCGCCATCTGGAAGGTGGCGGGTGCATTGGTGAGGCCGAATGGCATCACCGTGAACTCGTAGTGGCCGAAGTGCGATCGAAAGGCGGTTTTCGGCTGATCCTCTGTGGCAACGCGGATCTGGTGGTAACCGCTACGAAGATCGATCTTCGTGAAGAAGCGGTTGCCTGCCAGACGGTCAAACAGCTCATCCGCGCGGGGCATGGGATAACGGTTCTTAACCGTGTAACGGTTAAGGCCGTCAATGCAGAGGCGGAGAGTTCCATCTGCTTTGCGAGCAAAGAGGACAGGTGCACCCCAAAGGGAGTTACTCGGTTTAATGAAACCCCGTCGAAGGAGCTCCTCAAGCCGACGCTTGAGTTCCGTCGCCTCTTGGATCGAGAGTCGGTACGGTGCCTGATGGTGAACACGATAGTAAGGCACGAGCTGGATAGAATACTCAACACTGCGCATCGGGGGAATCCTGCTGTATGAGAAATACGGGGGAAACACGTCGCGGTATTCTCGAATCAGGTCGCGAACAGCCGGCTCTAAGTCTGCCGTGAACCGTGCGAGTTCCTCGACGTCTGCGTCAGCACGAGACGTATGTGTGGACTAGACAGTCGACGACGCAGGGGCCTGAGACGTGGAGGGGGTATCCGCAGGCTGACGAGTGGATGTAGAGATGGGAGCCGCGAAGATGGAAGGAGGGTCGGGGGGATCGGGCTCCAGAGAGATGAGCTCAACCTCGGGACAGAGTGGATCGTAGCGAAGAAGATCCATGACGTTCACTGAGTAGAACGTGACGTCCTCCTGTCGTATGAAATGGGCAAACTGACGAGGGGAAGTGAACGCGATGTTGGGGTGGGACCCTGAGGGACGAGGGTCCTGGGGAAGTAGGTCGGGTGGGGTGTCGCCCGTGGTGCCAATGACAGGACGCGATGGGTCTGACCACACTTCGTTTTGAGAACGAGTGTTTCGGTCGCCCATTCGGCCTCTGTGCTGTGGAACCGGCGAGACCAGGGAGTGCCAAGGATAAAGTCGTACCCAGTTTCCAGCACGTCGAAGTATGCGGAGGAATGGTAGCGCCTAGGCGTCTGGGTACTATCCGATGGCTGGAGGGTGAGGGAGAAGTGGAGGTCGGGGACGGTCTGATCGAAGAAGCGCTGCGTCTTGTTATCTCCGAGGGTAATAGAGATAGGAGAGCGAGACCCAGAGGTAGCTAGGCGAGCTTCCTCAACCAATTGAGGGTGAACGAAATCTCCCTGCGAGCCAGAGTCCCATAAAGCGCGGTACACCCTCGTAGATGTCCCTAGGCGAATAGGGATGATCGGTAGGGTGCGATCAGGTTCAGAGAGCAGAGCGAGAAGACGACGCAGGACGTTGACGTGCCTCGCGAGTCGCTTCTGACGAGCCTGCAGAATGCTCAAGTCCAGGAGAGATGATACAACGTCATCGCGAGTCGCCAACTGAGTGCTACAACGGGCTGTGCGAATTGCGCGACGCGTCGGAAGTCTCGAGGGAGAAGCGCTAGATGTGGCGATCTGCGGGGAGGCAGACAGTACCTCGACAGACGACGGGGCAAAGAGAATTGCGTCTGTTGTATCCTGAGGGTCCTCTGGTGGGGTAGCCAAAGGGGCAAACCGCGACTCGGTGGTCGGGAAGCCGGCTACGTGCGAGGCCTCAGGGGTACACTGCACCGTGGGTAGCTGGGTGGGGCTGGCCGGGCGGGGCCGGGGGGGGACTGAGGTCAGCGCTGACGAGAAATGTCCGCGTAGTACCAATCGAGGGCGGTGTGGTATGGACACCATGAGGAGGTGTGTCTATCCTGGCGGCAACGAAGGCAGCCTCATCGGGCCTCGAGGGCGGCACGCTCCTCGGGGGATAGAGCTCCGCGAGGAGGGACAAAACCCTGCGGGAGGTCTATCTGAGGAACTGTGGGTGTGGGGGCGCCAGCCTGTGCAACCCGACTGCGTGCACGACCCATGGCAGACATGGCCATCTGCAGGCGCTCGGCCATTGGGACAGTCTCGTCATCCAAGTGGTACTGGATGACGTCCCGAAGCTCGATGTCCTCGGGGGCGTCCCCAATAGTAGGATCGAGCTCGGCTGATGCATCCTCTCCATACTCGAGAGAACTGTAGTGCCGAGCGAATAGCGCTCCAGGTCGAGCCGGATGACGAAAACGACCGGCAAACGAGGAGCGGCCTCGGGTGGTCCCCGAGAGTGGGAGGTGGCGGCTGGCCGCGAAGAGGATGGGACGACGAAGAAGCGACTGCACATCCTCTGGTACTGACGCGCAGCCTCGTATGCCTGCTCCGCGGAAGAGAATGATCGCCTCCATAGCTCTAGGCGGTAGTCAGTCGGCAGGCTGACAAGGAACCGGTCGGTGAGTGTGACCTCCGGTAGGAACGTCTCGTCACAAACAAGGCGAGCGTCCTGAAACACCCGGATGTGACGCTCCAGGTCGGCCGGTACAGAGCACCCGGACCATCTGGTCTGGGTGACACGGTCTAAGGCGTCGGTGGCGTCATGACGAGCGTCGAAACGGTCCTGAAGGAAGGCCGCGAAGTCGGCCAGAGTGGGGACCTCACCCACGCGGAGGCGCTGGGTATAATGATCCTCCCACGCAGTGGAAGGGCTACCTCGCAATTTGGTTGCGAGCACATCACACCACAACTCCTGGCGGGTGGTCGTCATAGAGAGYGTGCGCGTTGCTATCTGCAACCAGTGAGAGACACGGGATGTCCCATCATACTCGGGGATGTCCGTGGTGCGCACAGGAGGATGTCCACTGTGCTGATGGCGGGGGGAGAGAGATCGAGGCGAGTGCACAACGGCAGCGTAAGTCGAGGCCGCTGCAGGGGCAGAGGTGGGGGAAGGCTGTGGGCCATGGCCGCTGGCGGATGGACCAGCAGACGAGGAGGCAACGGCCGCGGGCAGCTGTTCCGGAATAGCCAGGTAGGAGGGAAGAGGTTGAGGAGCAGGTCGAGGGAAACGAGCTTGCATCATGGGGACCGAAGGGGTGGTAGAGGAAGAAGGGTGGGCAGCCTGTGATGGGTGAGGCTGTCTCAGAGCGAGAATCTCCGCCTGAGCCTGCGCAATGGTGGCCTGTAAATTGGCCACTCGCTGGGTGCGCGGGGTCGGAGGTGGAGGGGGCAGAGCAGGTCTCCCAGTGGGAGGAGGAATCCCAGCCTGGGTTGTACCCTGCTGTGGGGGCGGGGGGACGAAGGCAGGAAGAAGAGGGCGGAGCCGTATTGCTGCGACCGGTGCGGGAAGTTGGGAAGCAACACCGGTGTGGGTCGATGAAACTGCTGGGCCATAAGGCGGTACCTGGACCGCAGCACCTACGACAGTAGTAGAGACGGTAGGGGCGGTCATGGCCGGGAGAACTGCCGCAACAGACGGGGTAGTCGTGGCCGGGAGTGTTGGGTCTGGCCCGCAGAAGAGGGGAAACCACGATGTCTCCGACTCTGGAGTCGTGGGGAGCCAGACTCGGAGCCGGTAGGGGATGGGGTATGGGAGCGGTGGGGAGAGTGATGAGGAGAGCCCTTGAGGCGGTTGACGTCAAGGGCAAGCGCATTGATTTGCGCTTGCAACGGTCCAAGCGTACTAAGTTGCGCTTGGATCGCTACGAGGGTGGCATGAAGGTCCATCGTGTCCGCATGGGCCTGACCCTGACCCGCTGGCTGAACGCTCACCTGGGAGGTGGATGGCGCCGCGGTGATCTCCTCAAAGGAACTCTCTTCCATGGTCGGAAGGGAAAGGGAGGTAGAGCTCACGGGGGTGTGTGGGGAGAGGGGCCCGCCGGTAAGAGGAAGGGGACCGTGGGAGCGGAGTGAGTATGTGTGAGTCGGCTCACCCCGGATTTGGCAGGTCGTGCGTGAGAAGAACGCGCCAAACCGCTCGAGGGGGGAGGAGCCGTTCAGGTCCAGGGTGCCCGACGGGAGGAGGCGGGAGAGTAGGGGGTTTAGAAGAACCCTAAACCCTAAGAAAACCCTAACCGGAGTTTAGGTGGTTAGGGGAGGACAACGGCGACCTAATCAAGAAAAAAAGATAATATGGAGGGGAGGGGGAGAGAAAATAGAATAAACAATAAAATTTCGAGATAAAAATAAAATAAAAGAAGAAATAGAAATAAATAAATAAAAAAAATGTAAAGATTGAGGAGAGAAATAATATTTATTTTTTTGAATTTTCGGCAGCATTTTCCCACCCCGCATGGGGTAAAAAATGTGCCAAGAGGAAGGAAAGTGCAAGAGGGACACACTAACTTTCAAAATGCCGCAAATTAAAATTTTCAGAAAAATAAATGAGTAAATAAATAAATTAAATAAGGAGGTGGAAGAGGATGAAGAGAAGCTAAGTTTTGAAATTTTTCAAAAATTTCGTCAGCAGTTCGTTACCCCCATGGGGTCGAAGTGTGCCGTCAAGAAAAGGGACTAAGTAGAATGGAAAAATTTGGCCAGCGCTTTGCTACCCCCAAGGGGTCAAAATGTGCGCCGACAACAAAGAAAGACTAAGCCCTAGCAAGATATAGAGGTGCCGCAGAAAATTTCGAATTTTC
>BFEA01000132.1:1397851-1409894 GCA_003427395.1 Chara braunii
CCTGGTGGTGGTAAGAGAACCACCGGGATTGAGGCTTTGCCTGGCGGGCCGCTCCATCTATTGGTGGGGAGCATCACCTGCTGGAAACCGGGTCCAGCGTCCCTTAGATACATCTTTCAGAACAGTACATCATTGAAAGTGACGCCATTTTGCTGGAAACCRGGTCCAGCGTCCCATATGCACTTCTACTCTTCCCAGCAAAAAAACTGCAGCAGGGTCAGGAATGGAGGGGAGCACTGGGGGGCACCAGTGGGGTCCAGCCTCCATCTCCTGACCCCTGCCGTCCACCGGCTATCCTCAAGGCGCCTATTGTGTTAAGCTAGAGTGAATTTGAATTGAATTTAAAATGAATTAAACTGAAGCAATTTGCAGTAAACAGGATTAACAGAGTTCGCACAGCAGTTTGTCTCAATTTAGCTAAACAGCCGTTCTGACTACAGCAAACATCCCCATCACTTACAGGGAGACGCCCATCTGCTGATCCTGACTTTTTTACTCGATGGAAGGTGCCGCCCTTGTGCTGGAAACCGGGTCCAGCGTCCCATATCAATCCTTTTTTTTTTTTTGCGGGCCGCTCCATCTATTGATGGGGAGCAGCACCTGCTGGAAACCGGGTCCAGCGTCCCTTAAATACATCTTTGCAGAGCAATACATTCATGCGGATGACGCCAATGTGCTGGAAACCGGGTCCAGCGTCCCGTGTCCAGTCTGCTCTCCCGTACCTCACCTGCAGTAGGGTTGGGTATTGGGGGGGACCACCGGGGGGCACCAGTGGGATCTCCTTCCCGGTGGGTGCTCCCTCCCTCCCCTAATTCCTGCCGCCCTCCTATCGTCAGGCGCCCAGCGTCCTCTATACAACAATGGTTCAGAGACAAGCATTTCGAAACTAGGGTGTCCAAGTAACAGTGAGACTTGTGGAATCAATCATGCAAACAAAAACTCAGAGAAAAGGTGAGCCACCCAACCACTGCAGTGCTGATTTTAGGTCCCCAGATATTCCTCCAGGGCCAGCGGGTGGGGGGGGAAGGGATCACCAAAATCCTGTGCGGGTCTCAGCTGTTCGCCGGGATTCACCGTGGTCCAGTCCTTGAAGTGAAGGTGGTAGTCGCGTTCCGCTCCTTGTTCTTCGTTCTGCTGGCCCAGCCTATCACCSGTCCAGCTCACCTTTGCAACCCAGCCCTCCCTTTCCCCGCCCAGCCAATGCTCACAGAAACGGGAGATATTGTTCTTAATGTCCCTTCTGCTGTGCAGCTGATCTAGATTCTCCTTGACTGTCTGCCATTGCGCCGCTATCTCATGCTGGAAGAGCAGTCTGATCTGTTCTGTGACTTCCCCCGCCTCCACCCTTGCCCCTTCCAGTTCCAGGATGCATCGTCGCCACCATATGGTCCATAGGATGGTGCGCCTACCGAGAGTGAACATGTTGGCTACAAAGGTGTTGTCCCGAGAGGGGGGGGTAGTGCCCTAACAGGATCGCTCGCCATTCCCATGGCCATACGGAGCCTGGGACGATGTGCTGCCAGATCCTATGCCACCACCTCCATAACAGGACTGCTCCAGGGCACTGGAGGAAGATGTGCTCAATCGTCTCGGAGCGCCTATGGCCGGGGAAGTTCTGTCGGCAACCTCAGCACCAGGGAAGCGCCCTTCCTTGTTGTTCGAGCTGTGTATGGTCGATCAGCCAGTCATTGGTCGGTAGGCAGCGATGAGTGATTTGCCACTGGAGGGCAGAAATTTTCGCTGGCCTTTGCTGGTGCCCGTTGAACCATCGGATGGATCGAAGGGCGCTTCGGTCTACATTGAGATGGCGCTGCCATCTGTCGGCTACCACCTCTTTAAGTCTGCGTTTAGGTCTGAGCATTCGGTAGACAGTCTTTGTTCTGAGGGTGGCTAGATGGACTGTTTGTTTCCTGGCCAGTCTGCCGGTCCACGACCATTGCCAGTCTTGGGGATCAAAAGGGAGAGTCCCGATTGGGCTCTGCGGTCGGTACGCTTTCCACTCTTTCCCTTCTTCAATTACCCGGATGCGATAGACTTCTGGTTTGTCTTTCCAGAAAAAGGGTTGTCTACTTCCTTGCAGCTGGCCGATTGCTGTAATAGTGTAGCCTTCGATTAGGACTTGTGTTTGCTCTACTGTGTGGACCTGGCCTACTTGTGTAGTGTGGCCAGGTAGCCCCACCCAATYGCCTGCTTCGAGCGTAGGGCCTTTCTTAAGTGTGGCATACCATTGGATGGGGAAGCTTTCAATAAGTTCATCCAGTGTGGACTCGAGTGAGTGGCAGTAGCGCAGGCAGTTTCTCATTTTTGCTGCACTCTTCCACTCTCCCCTTTCGTCGTCCCAAAGATCCCCTACCCTGAGAACCCCATGTTTCACCCAATTTTTCCATGGAGCGTCCGAACTGTTCCTAACCTGGCCGAGGGAGTCTGTGATTAGTCTATTACCGAACAGTGGTTGTCTGATTATCTCGTCCCATCTGTCCGGGGCAGGGCGGTCAGGGAGTGGGAGCTTCCTCCATGTGCGTAGGAGACGTATCCAGTGTTCTTCTACTGTGTCCCCATTTGAATATTTCCTAGGGAGTCTCCAGTATCTGTCCTCGAGCCATATCAGGGGATCGATTTCCGGTGGGGTTGTCGGAGCCAAGGCCGCAATTTGCGCCAGTGCCAAAGGGACCCAAGGGGAGGAGGGGTTGAAAATAACCTATTGAATCCAGTGAATGCTTAAGGCCTGAAATTGTGTGGGCGGGTCCACTATTCCAAGTCCCCCACCGGCCTTAGGTTGGATAACCGAGTCCCATGCCACTCGGCTGATGGCGTGGGTGTTACTGCTATCCCGTCTCCACAGGAAGGCCGCCAACTGTTGCTTGAGCGTCTTAAGACCCCCTTTGCTTAGGGGCCATAAGATAGCTCTATACCAAAGGGTGGCCAGCACGACGTTGTTGATAACAAGAGCCCGCCCAAAGATTGATGTGTGCTTGTGGTTCCATCCTAGGAGTTTGGTCTGTGCTGGCTTGAGCAGCCATTCATCACTTGTGACGGGTTTCCCTTTGGCTGTGAGAGATGCTCCTAGAACTCTAAGGGGGTCACCCGGAGGAAGCCAGGAAATGTGCGGGTGTTCTGGTGGTCTGCCCCCCTGGTGGTGCAGCCACCAGCCTACCGTTTTTTGCCCCCAGTTGACGGTCATGTCGGAGACGTTAGCGAAACGGCTCATGAGGGTCTGGATCTCTTCCATATTGTGTGTGGTCGCCTCAACCATGATCATGAGGTCATCTGCAAACAAGGAGCATATAGGTACCGCTTCTTCCGGGATATTGGTGATCTGGATTCGGTTCAGGTCTTTGTTGTGTCTCAAATTGGCCGAGAGGGCCTCCATGATAACCAAAAAGAGGTAAGGAGCGATAGGGTCTCCTTGCCTGACCGATCGCTGAAGCTCGAAGGGGGGTGCCAGTAGTCCGTTCACCTATATGCAGGTAGTGGCGTTTCGATGAAGGATGCGTACCCACTTCCTAAATGTAGGCCCAAAATTCATTTTTTCCAAGCACTTTTTAGAAAAATCCAGTCGACGTGATCATATGCCTTTTCAAAGTCAATGAAGACAATTGCCGCGTTTGACCAGTGTCTTTGCGCTAGGCAGACAATTTAATTTATCACCAAGATATTCTCTTGTATGTTCCTACCGGTCAGAAAGCCCGTCTGGGCTGGATGAATCACTTCTGACAGAAACTCCGCCATACGGTTCGCCAAGGTTTTGGCGAGGAGTGTAATTGGTCGATAGTTTTTTATATTCATCTTGTCCCCTTTTTTGTACAGCAGGGTTAGCACTCCTTTCCCCACTGCTTCCCCCATTTCCCCTTCCTCCCAGACCTGTTGATAGAAGGTCCACAAGTCTGTGTTCAGTTCTGGCCACATGGTTTCCCAAAATTCTTTGGGGAAGCCATCAATACCCGGTGTTTTCTCTTCCTTCATCCCAAGGAGTGCTGCCCATATCTCTTCCTTGGTTAGGGGGCGGTCCAGGTGCCCGCGCTGCATGGGGGAAAGACACTTATCCATAGGTGCTAAGAACTCTTCTAGGTCGCGCGTCCATGCCTCCCCTCGCGGGGCCGGGAGCTGGGATGTGTAGAGCTGTTTGAAAAACCTGCGTGTAAGTAGGGTGGAATATGCCGTATTTGTTGCTATGCTTCCGTCCTCATCGTATAATGCTTCAATTGTCGTACGTCGCGCTCGGGCGGTCGCCATGCTGAAGAAGTGCGTATCCATTGTAGCCTCCTGAGTAAACTTTGCCATTTTCCCTCGTATCTGAATACCTTGCCACCTATGTTGTGCGTATTGAAGGAGTTTAGCTTTTGTCTCGTGTATGTGGGTGGTGCGAAGAGGTGAGTCTGCCTGGTTTTTCAGGCTAAGCAATTCCTTATGGAGGGTAAATTCTTGTTGATGTCGCAGCGCAGCCTTGGCTTTGGAGAAGTCTTTGCATTTTTTTGCCAGAAAGACCAGGCCATTGTTGAACCATGTGGAGTGTGAATCAAAGTGGTTTTTTTGTTGACACCAGAACTGCCACTCGTGGTGGATCATTTGCTTGAATTGGTCGTCGCGCAGTAGAGAAGTGTTAAGTTTAAAGAAGCCGGGTCCTTGATCCGGTCTTTTCCGCATGGTGAGGATGATCCCACAGGTTTTGTGATCCAAGCCGGGGTGCGGGCTGCGCGAAAGAATGGCCGCCCATCGGAGCGCCCCTTCGAGATCATTGGAGAGCAGTATGAGGTCAATGCGTGATTTAGACAAGCGGGCCGGATCAGTGTCCCTCATGCAAGAGAAAGTCCGGTCCGCAGGGTGCAGACGGCGGAAGGTGTCGAAGACTGCGAGACTCTCGCATAAATTTGCGATCATTTGCTCGTCCTCTTCCGCTGCGAAAGTAGGGGATCCCTGGGGGTTCCATCTGTCGAGTCCTCTTTCCGGTGCTGCATTAAAGTCCCCTGCAATGACCAAAGGTATGCCGTCTGACACGCGTGCCCCCATGTGGCTCAAAAAGGTTCGTCTTTCGCCAACTGAGTTGGGGGAGTATATGCACAGGATGCATAATAGTTCCAATTCCAGCATTCCCAACGTTAACACCCACCGTCCTTCGGCCTCATCTACCGCCCAATGAACCATCTCAAATCTGGAGTCGGGGGGTATCCAGATTGCTACTCCCGCCGAGCCGGGTCTAGGGGCGTAGGCTGTAACAGCCGTATGGGGCCAGACCATCTTATGGGCTTTATTATGTGCTGGTTTATCCTGCAGATGGGTTTCCTGCACACATATCACATCTGGCCATCGCCTCCCTCCCACCCCCCTCAGCTGATCCCAGATGGCCTGACGTTTCTCCGGGTTGTACGTTGCCAGGCCGTTGACATTGATAGAGCGGAGAGCCAGGTCTGTTGTTTTAACACATTGCTTCCAGACCGGATTTCTGTCGTATAGTGTTTCCAGGTCTGTCATTTGTAAGTAGGGAGGTGATCAGTTGTAGCTAGGGGGTTGATATCACAGAGGCTGCCATTTGCTGGTGTCCCATGTGTCCAGGAGCAGGATCTTTTTGCGCAGGATTCTACACAAGCATTTGCATACATCGTCGTCAGACCAGTATTCGCCGGTTTTGACCTTCGCGCACTGCAGATCAAGCAGTGCATTGTGATTAAACCATCGTAGACCAGCGGTTTTATTAGGTTCAAACAGCAGGAACAAGTCGTTCCTTGCCATTTGCACGTCGCTACCTGCGAATCTCATCCCTGCCCGGGCACCGGGCGCGAAGTGGCTGGGTATAAAGGTCTGCATTTGTCCTGTGAAAGTTTTGTCCCTCTCTTTAGTTTCTGGGATGTGGTCCGGGAAATCCCACCCTTGCAGCGTCACCCCTCCGAGCTCTCCTATTGGGGAGAGCCCAACTTCCCATCGCCCGTCCGTTTTACGCATAGGGATCACAACTATCCCTTTCGTGGTGGTGAGGGGCAACTCAAAGAGGCCCCGCTCCACCAGTTGGCGTAATTTGAGCCGTCTGGAGGTCATCCCTTCTTCCCCCTCCTCTCCCTGTGGGGCCGCCCAGACGTGGGGTGGGGGGGGGAGGGCCGGGTGGTGGGCGGAATCGACTGCGGGCGATGGCCAGGATTCTTTGAAAGCTATCTGCCCATGTTAAGTGGGCAGGGGGGCCGTTTGTCAACGCGGCTCTAAGCGTGGGGCTGCTGTTTAGAAGGGTGACCAGTTCCACGTACGTTGCATCCTAGTACTCGTCCCCACCTCTCGTGCCCTCCCCCGTGATCTTAGATCGGAGATGTTTGATTATCCACTCCGTAATTTTCTGAGTCTTCTGGTCCAAGTCCATTTCCGGGGGGGGGGCGTCCGGGTCCAATGGACCGTCCACCATCTCAACATCCGGTGGCGGGGCAGAGGGGTTTGCGGAGTTGTCAATGTCCGTCGGCCGCACCCCGAAGGCGTCTGAGAAGAAATCCGATACCTGGTGTTGTTGGTCTGCCTGTGAGGTGCAGTTCTCCTCTGATGCGTGCTGCCCCCCTTGTTGTTGTGGTGTCCCTGTCGGCAGTGGCGGTTGCTGTGACTGTTTTGCCCTCGCCTGCTGTTTCTGCCCGGGCTGTCCATTTGTAGGCTGCTCGACGTGTTCTTGCTCTTCGAGCCAGTGAGGTAGTGTTGTCTGGTCTTTCAAGTTCGGGGGTGGTAGGGGTTGCGTTGTCTGCTGCTGGTTTTGCGGGGGCGGCACATGAATTTCTAATTGTCGTGCCTCACCCCTGTCCGCTCCCCTCTCTCCTTCTGTGCCAGAGAGCAGCTCCAGTCTCTGCGTCTCTTGGCCTGTCCGTTGCCCCCCCCGCTCAGGGTTCTGATTTCCCATGGGTTCGCACCCTTGACTTCCCTGGCCTCCCTGCCGGCTCCCCTCGCCCCCCACAATCTCGGTTGCCTGGCTAGCCTCCTTCCCACTCTCGTCCCCCTCCGCCAGTGGGTCAAGGCTCTCTTGACTTCTCGGACCTCCCTGCCCACTCCCCTCCCCCCCCTTAGTCTCTTGGCTTCCTTGGCCTGCCAGGTCTATGCCGTCCGCCTGCGCACTCCCCTCCCCCCCCGCCAGCGGGGCAAACCTGTTGGCCAGATCAATGCCTATTGTAGGCTGTACCACGACCCATTCCATGTTATTTTGCTTACCTCCCCTAGCTACGGTCCTTGAGTCCTTTTTTACTGTGGTGCCTACTTTCACCGGGATTGGCTGTTGCAGGTGGGATTCCAGGGTTCTCGGGGGGGTCCAGGCTGCTGGTGGTCTGATGTCGTGTTGCGGTTCGCCCTGCCCCTCCCATGTCCAGCCTACTGCCCCCCCTTCCCCTTGGCCCGATTCGTCTAGGTAGACCCATCCTTCATGACCCGGGTCGACCGGCCGCCACCTGGTATCTGCGAAGGGGTCCTTCTGCAGACGTCCTGTTGGTTTTGCTCCTCGGGAGGGGTGACGGGCACACGCTGTGTCTGTGTACAGGTGCCCGTAAGCCTGGCATTTGACGCACCAGGGCCGCAATTTATGGGCAGTATGAATGCGGAAGATTTTCCCCCCAATGCAGTAGGGGATAATATCGTCGATTGAGAAGATCTGGCCCTCAGCGAGCTGTATAGCTAGCATGAGGTAATCATCGCGCCGGGGGACGTGTGGATGGAGGGGTTCAATAAAATCGACCACGTCAAATTTTTCGGCAAAATCTTGGATAAACGCGGCCTGTATCTCGATCGGGATATGCCTAAACTCTACCCAAAAGTATTCCCTCATCAATTGCTCCCGCCGTTCTTCCGGTCGCTGTTGTTTCGGGGGAGACCAGGGGTAGATCCGTACCTCGGATCCTCCGCAGCGAAGCGGTCTCCATCCGTCCATAGCTGCCTTGTCTGTCTCATACATGCAAATGAACGTGATGACAGATGATGAGGTGGGCTGTATGAGAAAAAGTTCGTGTGCGTCCTCCACAGACCCTTTGAAAGCTCCTAATCGCTCTCGAATCCATCCTACCTTGTCACTTGTGGATTTGAATGCGGCATCGTCGTGGAATGCCCAGTTGCTGGCGTGCCGCGTGTATAGTTCATCATGCATTCGAACGGTTTCGTCGGGGAGCGTTTTAACGACGGTGGATCTACCCCCCTGGTGTAGTATTTTGCTCTCCAAGGCCGAGAGGAGATGGGTCAGGAAGAAGGCCCCTACTGTTGTCAAATCCCCCAACGGGATTCTCCATTCAGTTTGTTGTTCCCCTGTTCCTCCTTCGTTCTTCCTTTGAATGTTTATGGTTTCGTCAGAGAAGGGCCCCCTTACCCTGTCAGCCCATGATTTGCCCTGTTCCCTTATGTGGCTGGCAGCCTCCTTCTCCCCTGCTCGACCGGCTGGGCACCCCGACCTGCCCTCATCTATGTGTCTCTGATCCTGCCCATCCCCTGCCTCTACCCTCTCTCGGTGCTCCTCCTGCTGATTACCTGCTAGGCGCCCCTGAGCATAGTGCCTGGCTAACCCCCGGTATATCAGCGTGGCGTCAAGCCTCTTGTGCACGAGCTGTCTTCTGTCCTTTCTTTTAGGAGTCGTCATTCTTCTCTGTCTTCCCTGTTCCTTCCCACTCCTCCTTTCCACTCCTTCTCCCTGGTTTGCACACTGTTCCACTCCCTCCCTTTTTACTCCCTCACCGTGATGTTCACACTCTTCCCCTCCCCCACCCCTCCGCGCGTCACCTTGCTGGATGCACACTTAATCGTTTTGGCTTTCGTGACTGTCCCGTCCGGGCAGCCGTGAGTGGGGTACGGGGTCGGGTCAGGGTAAATCAGCACGTGGCGAGGTCGGGATCGGGGGTACGAGGCGAGGCAGGCGGGGCCGGGGCGCAAGGTGGGAGCGGATGTGGGGCCGGGGTCGGGGGTGCGGGGCCGGGGCGGGGTGAATACCAGGTGGCGAGCTCGGGATCGGAGGTACGAGGTGCGGGGGTCAGGTCGGGGTGAATCAGCACGTGGCGAGGTCGGGATCGGGGGTGCGCGGCGAGGCAGGCAGGGGCCGGGGCGGCGATCAGGACCGGGTCGGGGTGATTAGAAGATGTCGGGGTCGGGGGATCGGACGCAGGGATCGGGGTGGTATAGCGGCAAGCGATGGGGTCGGGATCAGGTGCAGGGGTCGGGGTGGCCGGTCGGAGTCAGAGGGCAGCGGGCGTCGGGATCGGGGGGCGGTGAGCAGCAGGTGTCAAGGTCGGGATCGGGGGTGCGAGGCGAGACAGGCAGGGGCCGGGGCGCAAGGCGAGAGCGTATGGGTCGGGGTTGGCGGTGAGTGGCAGGCGTCGGGGTCGGGGGATCAGTCGCAGGGGTCGGGGTAGCCGGTCGAAGTCTGAGGGCCGCGGGCGCCGGGATCGGGATAGGGGCGCAAAGTGGGAGCGGATGGGGGGCCGGGGTTGGTGATCAGGCCGGGTCGGGGTGATTAGCAGGTGTCGGGGTCGGGGTCGGGGGTGCGGGGCCGGGTCGGGGTGAATAATAGGTGGTGAGCTCGGGATCGGAGGTACGAGGTGCGGGGGTCAGTTCGGGGTGAATCAGCACGTGGCGAGGTCGGGATCGGGGGTGCACGGCGAGGCAGGCAGGGGCTGGGGCGTAAGGCGGGAACGGATGGGGGGCCGGGGTTGGCGATCAGGACCGGGTCGGGGTGATTAGCAGATGTCGGGGTCGGGGGATCGGACTCAGGGATCGGGGTGGCCGGTCAGAGTCAGAGGCCGCGGACGCCAGGATCGGGATAGGGTGGCTGGATTCCTGATTCACCATTTGTTTTGTCTGCTGCTGTCTGTCCACATGACTTCGCAATTCAGACCCTGCACGGCATGGGCAACATAGCCCCGGCCGTTCTTGGTGTGCATCCCTGCAGGAAGGAACCTTCCCATGGAGGAGGCAAGGAATAACATGTTCCGATTGAAAAGGGCATGAATGGGACTTCAGGGCCTTCAAGAGATTAGACAAAATTGAGCTCTGCACCCCTTCCGGCCCCTCGTGTGTCGTGGCTCAGGCAGCAGGGGCAGCGGGCTGCCTGCTTCGGCGAAACGCCTGCCGTCCTGGCTGCGCCCCCACGCCCTGCGTGGTATCAGTAGACAGTATCATGTGTGGAAACTTGTGTATGTGACCTGTAAGCGATATATAATTCGCAAGCTATGTGTGTATGCCCGAAAGCTATGTGTACTCTGTGAATAGAGGAGAGAATAGGGCCAGCTGGACAAGGACCCCCCCTAAGGACCGAACCAAGCTTGCACCCGTGACCTTGTAACATGTAATCCAAGAATCTACCGTATGAGCAACTACCGGAAATGGAATGATCGTGTGATATGCCAGACTGGGGAGAACATCAGAACACCCGAGACCAACACCCCAAGCAAACCCTGTGAAACCCACAACCAACAGACAACACCGTGGTGACTGGGGAGAACATCAGAACACCCGAGACCAACACCCCAAGCAAACCCTGTTACCCTGTGAAACCCACAACCAACATACAACCGTGGACTACCCTTGGGTGGTGCGCAGGCAGTGTCTGTAATAGTACCATGCGTCAGCCCAAGGGGATCTGTGTCCAGCTGTGCGTCAATCTAACACCCTGCCGGTGTCCATGCACAAGGCTGCGGGGTTTCGAACCCACACCCTTATATCACAATGCGCATTTCCAACCGGTGCTCTAACCACTGAGCTACATCAACTGGACAGTGCCATTTCGACATTAATAAATTTGAAACAAGAAATTAAAAAACTGAAAAAAAACGCTAGAAACAGCTTTTCTCCTTATTTTTGATAACGTAACTCGGAGAAATGAAGTATGTCTGGAACAGTGGGAGTGAATGTCTCCGTGAAAAAGGGATATTCCTTGTGGCGAGGGGACAGGAGGTCACCATTTGTAAAATGGACAGGACAACGTGGATGGCCAGATGCATTCATTGCCCAAAGAAGGAAACAAGTTTGATGCCAGACAGCCAAACACAGCTGTCAGAGTTCCTCCGTTTCAGGATGTAAAGATGTCTAAAAAAACAGAAAAAAAAAAGGCACTGCAGTTGAGAAATGTACCCTACCCTCGGGGGCCTCGGCCCACATGCAGCATGTAGTGTAGTTTGTGCGCAGGGTGTGACAGGCCGTAGCCGTCCAGAGGCCACAGATCGGGCGGCATATGGCGAAGACGCGCGTTTTAGAAATGGTAAGCCTCTTCCATTGATACTTGTCATTTTCCCATTTGTTTTCCGGGAGGAGGGAAAGCAGCGTTTGTGAGGCGGCCGTGTAGTTAGCCACCTTCTGAAAAGCCGGGTGGCTAACTACACCGCGGGGTCTGGTCCGAAGGACTGAAAAGTTATGAAAACGGTGTGAAATAGGGCATGGGGGCGGTGGTGGGTCCAGCCCGCAGACCCGTGAATCTGTCAGTCTCCGTAGTGCAGACAAGATCGCCCCGTACTGAGGCTGAAGAACACTACTGATTCTCCCCTGCCTCTGGTATGTGGAGTATGAACCTCAGAAACTGTAGTGAGGCGTGTGGGATCTCTCAGTCTCCGAATGTGCAAAACAATACTGACTCTTCCGCTGGAACATGGACAGATACATTGCCTTCTTTTTTGTCTTCTCTGCATGTGGAGAGTATTGCAGGGAGGCCGAAAGTGAAGGGATCACAAAGGCGAGAGTTCGAATCCGCCGTTGCAGGAAAGCTCATTTTTTTTTTTTTTTTCAGAGACTTAGTCTGATTCTCGCCTACTTGGAGTTCGAATCCGCCGTTGCAGAAAAGCTCAGTTTTTTCTTTTTTCTTTTCTTACCTGTCGTTTATCTCGCGGCCTATCGCTGACGAATGTAACAAAAAAAAAAAGAAAAAAGAAGATAGTCGGAAGAGGAGGAGGCGGAGAGAAGAAGAAGAGGAAGAAGAAGAAGAAGAAGATGGCGGCGGCGGCAGGGCGGTAGGGTATGATGGCGGCAGGGCGGTAGGGTATGGCAGTGGCGGCGGCAGGGAGGGAGGGAGGGAGGTGTGGCGGTCCAAGAAGAAGAAGAAGAAGAAGAAGAAGAAGAAGAAGATGGG
>BFEA01000132.1:1416797-1435472 GCA_003427395.1 Chara braunii
ATAGTACACTGTGCACCCTCATGAAGACCTGTAGTAACATGTTCAAACCTAGCTCCCGAAGTCCCCGTGCAATCAGGCTTGCACGGCGTCTGCTTCAACCAGGGCTGAGCAGGGGGAAGGTACCTCTGCTTAGCCCCGGTACCTGCTACCGCTGTCTGGTCAGGTCACCCCGCTATGATGGCAATGGGTGATGGTCCTGGGTGGTTAACACTAGGGTAGGACAGGGGGGTGGGGGTGCGCCAGGGCAAAACGATAAAGAGGAAGGGTGGGTGGGGTCTTCAGAGGGGTTCATCTGGACAACCACGTGGCTGAGTACTGTGGGTGGCTGCCATCCGTCTAGTATCCCACCTCTACAACAACCTGGGCTTTTGTTAAGGGGAAAAAAAAAAAAGAAAGAAAGAAAGAAAGAAAGAAAAAGAAAAGAAAAGAAAAGAAATAATGGCGGACGCCGCATGTTTTGAAACCCTAAAGGCAAAAAAAACTTGCGCCAGCAGAGAAACCACGTGCCAACTCGAAATGAGCGATTTCGGTCTGAAAGTATCCGTTGGGCATTTTCCTTTGTCTTCGTTTTCCCCTCTGACACCACTGCCGCCCCCTGTAAATAAATATGACACCCTGCTCTGACACCGCGGCAGTCAGTACTTCCGTTGCCTTTTTTAACACGGCGCGGTTTTCATTGCCGATGCCGCGTGTTTTTGTTGCCCATTCAATACTCAAAGGTGACATGAACATACCTACCCCTAAAAAACAAATGATGGCTTGCACTGCAGATTGCAGGTTCAGCGGAGAGCATTTTTGGGTTGCATAATTTAGGGTCCAATTAACTGGTGGTTTAAGTGACTCCCCGTGAGGTGTTCCCCCGTACTATAAATAGACTAGTGAGACCATGAGATAGATGCGTACTACCAAGCAAGATGAAATAGATTGAGAGAAGAATATAGATTACATTTAGAAAAAAAAAGAAAAAAAAAAGGCTCCAGGCTCCAGCTATTGGTGGGGATCAACACCTGCTGGAAAAGGGGTTCAGCATCCCAAAAAAAAAAAAAAAAAAAAAAAAAAAAGGATCCATGATTCCATGCAGAACAAATTAATTACAGATCTTTAAAAAAAAAATAAAATTAATTACAGATCAGCTGCTTCAGCCACTACGAGTATCAGCTCAGGCTCAACTATTTAGTGGAGGCATGTCTCTAGTCAAAGCATGTGCCTTCTTTTGAAGAATAGCCCATCATGTAAGCTCTCTCTCCCGGTACTGGTGAGAGAACCACCAGGATCGAAGGCTTCTCTGTCGGGCTGCTCCATCTATTGGTGGGGAGAGGCACCTGCTGGAAACCGGGTCCAGCATCTCTTGCGTATTACATATTACTGCACACTGTTTTGTTGGGGCAGGAGCCAATCACTTCCAATCACGGGGCTCCCTGTGTCCCTTTGGAGCGGCTACTAACACCCATCGCGTCGTGGAGTTCTCCCTGTCAAGTGGCTCTGCCCCAATCCGCAGCCCTCCATAATCCCCATTTATCACAGGGTTACAACATGCCTTCTACTTCAAGGAGGCACCCGAAGGTCGGTGGGCTCGCGACTGGTCCCTCTGCGCCTCCATACCACTGGATATCGACTATAGACAGGGCATAAGGAGGGAAGGGGTCAGGAAAGGGTGAGGGAGAGCGTAGGGGGATGGCTGGGTCGACATGGGTGCAGTTTGCAAAGTGCAACGGGTAGGACCCGGTTTCCAGCAGGTGCTGCTCCCCACCAATCGAATGGAGCCTGTCATTGGGCTGCTACTGGTGGATGCTCTTATCACCACCACTAGCAATCCCAATGGTTTTATAAAAAACAAAAAAAAAAGTCCCTTCAAGGGGGGTGCTCTCCTGCTCCTTATGTTCCTCATCTTTTAGGGTAACGTCAGTAGAGTCACAAAAAAAAACCGAGTTATAATAGCACTAGAATGGGGCAAGATACAGTTTGCAATGGCACTTGGGGCACCCTACCTGGCCAGAAAGCTGGGTTGTATACATTGCCCGAACTGCAATTCGAGTTCGAGACCGTATCTCGGCCCATAGTGCAATTATAACTCATTTTTGTGACTCTCGCGTAGTTTTCCCTTTTTTGAATCATCTTCCTTCCCATCCTGGCTTTCCCATTCACTCTGGCCACCCAATTGGTGACCCACGTGGTGTCTGCCGTCCTTCAGTAGAAATAAATTACACAGATCACACGTTGCCGCATTACATCCATAAAAAGGGATACCCACAAAAGTTCAGGGAATGAGAGCCCGGCACTCAAATGGGATCAAATGCACCTCCCTCCGGCCATACTCACACAAGGGGCTTCTTTGGAGAAACCAAAAAGTTTCCGATCGTTTTGCAGACACAACGGACCCGCGCGCCTGCCCATCAGGTTCGCAATGGGTGTGATAAATGTCAGCCGCCTGCGGCGCCACAGGGTTGGGCAGTTTGCAAAGGCGGACCTCCAGAGGCGCTTGCAGTTTTGTTTTGTTTTTTTTGCCGTCCAGGCGCATGTTCTCTCGTGAACACGGTTTTGGCTGCTATGGGGTTCCCCGTATGCCTACAATTAGGAGTAGTGGTTGGTAGGTAGTGCGAGGTGAAATTGAGAGAAGAATATAGCTTTAAAAAAACAAAGAAAAAAAAAAGAGAAGAGAATTATGGACATCCATGGACAACTTTCACTGTGTGATCTCACAAGTGGGCAGATGTCGCAAGCGGCAGCGCTCTGTGCCATTGTCTTTTCCAATCTGCGACCCCTGTGTGACGCCAAGGCGCAGCAAAATGGCAAACGCGGAGTAGCAAACAATGCAATAACTTCTACTATTTTGCTACCCAGGTGTGAATCCCCTCCCCCCCCCAACTGAGGATGGAGGATGAATAGGGAGTGTGCCCAACCAAGCCACTGTGCTCAGAACAGCCTCTAAGGCTCTAAGCCTCTAACTAATAAATTTGTGCAACCCTGTTTTTTTTTTTTTTGTAAATGGATCAATGGACCACGGATCAGATATTAAACTGAGGGGGGGGAAAAGGAAAACAAAAAAAAAAGAAAAAAAGAGAAAACTGCGCCACAGTCAGGGTTACAGTTTTGAATTGCATTTCTAACTGTGTTTTAGCAGTTTAGTCAGGGCCCCAGTTTCAAATGCAGTTGAACTCGGGCTGGCCTTTTTTTAGCAGTTCAGTCAGGCATGTGGACGCTTTTCTTTTTTTTTCGTTTTTTTTTTTTTTTTTTTNGATAGGAGGGGGGGGACCGCGAGGATCGGGTGGGTGCAGGGTTGGGGGGAGAGGCGGGATGGGGGAAGGGTCTGGTTAGGAGAGTTGCGCACCTCCGAGCTCCTTCGCTTCCTTCTTCGGGGGATTATGACCCCCGAGGCCCCAAAGGAAGTCGCCAGTTGCCCGGGGCCTTCGCTGCTATCGCTCACCCCTTCACTGCTATCGCCTGCGCCCTTGCCGTTGTTACTATCGCCTGCTCCTTCCTCGTTGTCCTTGATTCCTGCTCTTTTCTTGCCTCCTCCTTCTCCTTTCTACTCCCACCTTGTTACCTCGCCGCTATCGCTCGCCCCTTCGCCGCTATCTCCTGCTCCCTCACCGTTGTTATTATCGCTCGCCGCTATTGCTCGCTCCTTTCGCCATTGTCCCTGATGCCATTTTCGCTCGCTGCTATTGCTCGCTCCTTTCGTCGTTGTCCCTGATGCCTGCTCATACCTTGCCTCCTCCTTCTCTGGTGGTCGTTCGTAGCCGTTGTCGCCTCAGCTACCGTCGATCTCCCCTTAGCCACCTACCCCCTCTGCCGCCCTGCTCCTGTTTGTCTCCCATCCGCTGATCGACTCACCATCACCATGCTTGTAGCTGTTGTCGCGTTGTCCTGGCCTACCGTCTTCGTGACTCCTCAGATTGGCTCGTGTTGCCTCCCGCTCACTGCCCGAGCCTTGCCGTCTTCGTGTTTCCTGCTCTATTACTTGATCCGATGCTCGCTGTTCATCCACGCTCTTCTGTGGGCGCCACACTTTCCCCGAAGATGCTTCCAGGTACCTGGTCTACATGGCCGATTCTGCCCAACCCAGGACCAGCATCGTTAATGGGGCTCTCCTGTCTACACCACGGGGAGAAGTCGTCGGTCTTCTTACTTGGCTATGGCGACCTGAAAATTTCCTGTGTCTTTTTTTCGCCACTTTAGTTGTCGACGATTGCCACTTCTCCCAAACTCTCTCTTCAATCCAGCCTCCTCCTCATCTGGTCCCTGTGATGGTACAGGTCCGCTTAAAGAGAGGGCCTCTTTCCACCACTCCCCACGGAGGGCTTTAAATTTGGTGAGTTGCATCATGGCTCCACCACTCACCACCGTCCAACTGCCCTGACAGTGGTGAGTGCTCACCAGAGTCACTACGGCTCGTTCCCCCCCCTCACCGGGTTCACCCTTGCAACGGTGGGGTTGTGGTGGGTGCTCGCAGTCTTTAAGGTCACAAAAAATGGTGAGTACCTTACCGTAGGGGCCTTGTCTCTTTCTGCTCCCTCCTAAGCCTCCTTGTCTTGTTGCTGACTGCAAACCTGTGGTGACTCTTGAGTGGTTGAGCGAGGGCAACCGTCACCTGAGAGAAGTCCCGTGGTGAGTTCTGACCATAGGAAACCGAGTCTGGAGAGTGGTGGACTCGTAGCAAGTATGATTAGCTTTCACAACGAGACAGTCCATAACAAAACCAGTCAACCAAGACAATACTCACCAACCAAGAGGGTACTAGGAAGGAAGAAGGGCGTAGGAGAGTCTAGAAGAAGATGAAGAATAGTAAAAGGAAGAAGACAACACGTCCCGAACACGACTTTGATTTCAAAAATATACGTCAAGCACGATGATGGCGTATGACCGTACCGGTTTCACCTGGCCTCCCACCAGGATCATCAGGGGTTTAGTTTGTCGGCGGAGCAAGGTCCAGAGAGTTGTGGAGGGAGATAGATAACTCAAAAAGTGGAAGAGAAAACTAGGGCGTCGTCATGGTTTGGGTTTCTAAATGCATTCCAAGAATGTTGAAGAATCCAAACTGCCTTTTTTTTTGGCAGTATGGTGTGGTCGGAAGTTTACAATGCTGCAGTAGAAACTCCGCTTTGCAGAAACGTCGCCTCGTGGAGTTTGTAAGTTACTGCAGTCCACTGAGTCCAGTCAGGCACATGCCCGATTTTTTTTTTTTTTCCTCGGGCGTGGTCGAGGCATCTCATCAGGTGCCGAGGGGCCACGACTGAGATGCCTGAGGCTCGGCCACGCCTGAGGGGGGGGGAAAAAAAAAGCATCTCGCTGTGTGGTGGGGTCACAGCCGAGATGTCTCGGCCACGCCTAAGGGGGCGGGAAAAAAAAAAAAAAAAAAACCGGAATAATTTGCAAAATACCCCCATAAATTGAGATATGTGCCAAAATCTGCCTGAAACATGTGTGTGGAGCGGAATGCCCCTCTGACGAAAAGAAAAATTGTGAAATACCCCTCGCGTCGGTTGGACCCCCCTGTCTTTGTGATATACCCCTACCGGGTGCCATCCAACTTTGCAAAATACCCAGAACTTGACAAGGCCCAGTTGCAAAAGGCCATGCCCAAATGGCGAGGTCCAGATTGCAAATTTGCACACCCGCCTGACAGGGGCATAAGAGAAACATTTCGGCCCAAAAGGGCATTCCGCTCTACCCACATCTTTCAGGGGCATTTTGGCATATACGTCAACTTATGGGGCCCTTCGCAAAATATTCCAAAACATGGAAAAACAAAACACGAAAAAAAAAAGAACAAAAAAGGGGCCACTGGCCTGACTGAACTGCTGAAAGAGGCCATCGCGAGAGATTATATTTAGTCTGCCAAGCCGTTGGTTGTGTGTTCGAGTCTTGTATTCGGATTACAGATGCTTTCGCGCAGTAACTGCGTAGAGATTATACTACGGGCAGTGTGGCTGCGTAGGGGTGAGTGTGGTTGTGTACACCGTGTCGTGGGATCTCCGTGCTGGGGTGGGGTGAAGTGCTCATCTTGGGGCTTCACTTTCACCCCAGCCCAATTAGCCTTATGGTTAGGTGTTAGCCTGCCAAGCCATTGGTTGTGTGATCGAGTCTCGTATTCGAATCACATGTGCTTTCACGCAAGTAACTGCCGTAGAGATTATACTACGGGCAGTGTGGCTGTGTAGGGGTGAGTGTGGTTGGGTACACAGTGTCGCGGGATCTCAGTGCTGGGGCGGGGTGAAGTGCTCATCTTGGGGCTTCACTTTCACCCCAGCCCACTTATGGCTAGGTGTTAGCCTGCCAAGCCGTTGGTTGTGTGTTCAAGTCTTGTATTCGGATTACGCATCCCGAGTTTCAACTGCATTTCAAACTCGGGCCTGACTAACCTGCTAAAACGCTGTTTGAAATGCAATTACAAACTGCTTTCGTGACTGCGCCATAGTTACCCCCCCAAAAACACGAAAACTAGGGCGCTCTCACGGTTTCAGTTTGAAGATGTGTTTCAGTCACGATTTGGCGAATGTTGTGTCAAACCACAGAAATCGATGTAAATGACCCAGACTCAGGGTCGGGTGGGGATGTCGAGTATTCGAGGGATCCCGAACTGGATTTAAAACTGAAATGGTAACTGCTGTTGTAACTCATGTGCCAAATTGAGCCGCTGGGTCCTCGCCTCGCCCGCAGATGAGCACGAACGGACAGGCTTGAAAATAGAGGGGCCAAACAGGCCGCAGAAAAGGCCCAGGCCGACTGTTGACCTAAAAGTCAACAGTCAGCTCGTGGACCCAGGCCCAGATCCAAGAAGTCAAAGTCAACACATAAGATTTTCCTGGCCGTCGATCTGGAATGATCTCACAGTGGTCTGCAGGTTCCGGAAGATTCAGGCCTCAAGGAGTCCAGACGGAAACTGGGACACATTCGAAGATCCGGGCCCTCACATGGACCGACGCTGACTGAGGACAAGCGAGTCGACACTATATTAAGTTGACCTCGTCATTGCTCGGGCATTCAGTCTTGCGAGTTGCTTGCGGCTACGACGTTGCGCGTGAGACTTGAAAGGAGATGTTGGCGCCAGACTGCTGGATGGGCGTCAACCAGATATCATAGTAGTGAGATAGGGAGAGGGCAGCCAAGACCGCGGCCGTAGAAAACGACAAGGGAATGAGCAGAGGGAGAGAGAGAGTGTGGGTGATGTGACTCGTAGCCTGTACGTACCGGGTTTCTTCAAATGTGAAGTTGTTGCCGATTATGTTCGTTGTTGGAGGATCGTTTATGAGTGAGGGGATGCTTCCACATCGTCCACGTGTGCTGACGTGGCACATTGAGTGCATATCGTTGACGTGGCACATTGTGTGCATATCGCTGACGCCGACGTGACATATTGAGTACGGACTGCTAACGTGGCACATTGTGTGCATATCGTTGAGACATACACATGGTAATGAAAAAACAAGTACTTCAATCACTTCGAACTGATTGACTTATTAGGTTGATTATCTCACGGCATTACACGACATTGTTATCAGCGACATGATTGTCTGACGAGATTGGGTTCATTACAATTTGGCATCCGAGCGAACTCACCTCATCTCGCCGATTTGCTGCTTGATTGAAGACGACCGCGCGATAGAAGTTGAAGATATCTCTCTGATAGAGTGTTGACATGGCACTTGCAGAGTGGTTGTAGCCATATGCTTGTGTCCACGTGGCTGGCCCAGAAGCAGAAACCCATGGCCGAAGCCAGTTTGACCTATACAGTTTTGAAGAACAATTGGAGCAGGTTGTGTCCGGTGTTGACCTCCTTTGTGTGGCCGGGGAAATGAACTTGGTCTTAGCCAGGGTCCGTCACAGTCTAGACCAATTCGTCGCTGAAATGCTGGTCAGAAATGTACAACAACCTGAAGGGGAAGAAGACAAAAGAAAAGAAGGGGAAACAAGTGGGGAAACCAGACAGAAACTAAATGAGGATGTAGTTGACCAAAATATCGGACAGCTAGAAGTAGCATTGCGGGCATAAAAGAAGAAGAAGGAAGTCATAGAACAACAAAGGAAGATGAAAAAAAAAAAAAAAAAAAAACTAAATGAAATCCGAAATAGATTAAAAGTGGAAGAAGGAAGTGATGTTGTGACTCTCATTCATAATATGATGTCCTATCTCGTTCATTTGGAAACGAAACTAGACCAAGTCATCGCCAATACGAACCTGCTTTCTACCCAACTGGCAACATTGACCAATGCGGTCAAGCAAAAGCAGTCGATGACCAGGGAAGAACAGGAGAAGGCTGAGGAAGAATCGAAGTCTGAATCAGAAAAGAAATTAATGCAAGATGCAATGAAGACCCCCCCCAAAGAAGACACTCCGAAGAAAGAGGTACGAAGGAGAAAGTAAAAATTAAGCTTCCCTTCACATACAACGGCAAGAAAGGATAACACCTAGTGTTGTGGATTGCTAAAGTACAAACGTATTGCTCGACGGCCCCGGTAGACGAAGATAGTCAGGTGGCGTTCACCACCTCATTTCTTGGTGAAGACGCCGGATTTGAGTTTATTGGGGATTGTGCAGAGACATTGATGTTGAGAGAATTCATAAAGAAGATTAAAGAAAGATTTTTGGACAATACCATAGCAGATAAGACATTTGACGAACTGACTTCGTTGTTCCAGCGTTATTGGACGTCTGTTGACGCGCTTTCTCGTGAGGTAGATCGTTTGTTGTAAACTTGTAGGTACCCGGCCTGAACATACACGACGACTAGGTCTTGTACATCTACTCGCGTGCATTACCTGCACATATCCGTGGACAGCTGGTTGTTGAGTTAAAATCAGGTAAGTACAACTACCGTCTGTTCTAAAATCTTGCTCTGCAGCAAGAACAAATGATCGTCCAGGTCAAGGGTACTTACATTGGGGTTACTACGTCTAGACAAGGGGGAGGATCAGGGAAAAGAGTTATATGGAGATAGAAGAGACAAGACTACATCCTCGTTGTGTTCGACGATGACACAATAGAGAAGTGACCCATCAAAGCAATTGAGGGACAAGTAAGTGCGGGCGACAAATCGGGAAAGGGTGATGTCACTACCGCAGTTGTCAACAAGGGTGACAACAAGAATAGGAATCAAAATGGATACAGGAGGAAATCGCGTTTCGTTTCAGCTCATCCTGGCATAGGTGTTGGGAAACCCTGGGAGAAGATGGGCATTTCCTAGGACACATGGCAGGAGAGAATGGACAATCATCAGTGCCGGAAGTGCGGCGTATAATAGTATGGTGCCCTCTGATAAGGAACCGAAAAGGGAGCAGCCAGTAGGAGTAGCATCTGCTTCTACTAAGCCGAAGGGTGTAAACGTAGCGCCAGTGCCGGAAACCTCTTTCCACTCTTCAACTCCTATGGTAAAGGATGTTTCGTCCTTGGCCCCTCACTCAGATCGCCCTAAACCTGTTATGTGTAAAGTTCCTCTGAGTGAGACCCTCGACGAGTTTGGCAACGAACCGATTAACATTTGAAGCTCATGGGCTAAGAAGGCAAAGTCTAATGACGCGTTGATGCTTGCAGACGTAGAGATTCCCCAAAAACACAAACCGGTACTCTGTTGGACCCGGGCTCGACTAGATCCTACATATTCGAGGGCGTTGTAAAAAAAAAATGCACTTGGGTATGCGAGTGAAAAGTCTATCAAAACTCATTGTTTCTATGTTGCCAGATCAGAGTACCATCACGTTTTCCCAATGTGTAAAAATCATAAAGTGTTACTTCATGACACATGAAGGTAAGTGTATCATGCATGAAGCAACCTTCCTAATTGAGAATAATTTCCATTTGATATGATATTGAGAATAGATTGGTATGAGGAAGCAGACCCTAAGATCCGATATAAAGAAAAAATTATGAAAATCGAGAATGAGAATAACGAATTGGAAGTGATCAAACTGTATCACAAATCAGGTTCGGACTCTACATTGTCTTTCTGTTGTATGATTCTTCTTGCATTTTGATCGATGGTTGTGAAAATAAATTGGCGCAGGAGGTGATGATGGTATTAGTAAAAAATATTGGTGAATGTTCCTCCTCCTACCCTCCTATTGAAAAGTTACTTCACGAATATAAGGACCTGCAGAAAGAACCAACGGGGGTGATTGAAAGAAAGATCAAACATACTATTAAGATTGTTCGCGGGAGCAAGATTCCCAAAGGACCAATCTATCGTATGTCCCTAAAGGAACTTGGTGAATTAAGGAAGCAACTGCAAGAACTAGCTGATAAGGGATGGATCAAACCTAGCTCTTCTCCGTATGGAGCTCCTGTTTTGTTTGTTCCCAAAATGAAGGTGAATTACGACTCTCCATTGACCATCGAAGGTTGAATGTGGTCACTGTTAAGAATATTGAACCCCTCCCACGAATCAATGACCTCCTTAGATCAATTGTAAGGAACCAGATACTTCAACAAGATTGACCTAAGGTCCGGCTACCACCAGATTGACATAGCCTCTTAAGATCAACACAAAACGGTCTTCAAAACAAGGTATTGACACTATAAGTTCATTGTAATGTCGTTTGGGTTGACTAATGCACATGTGACCTTTCAGAGGTCAATGAATGAATTATTTAGAGATTGGTTGGATCAATTCGTAGTTGTATATCTTGATGGCATACTTATATGCTGCAAAACACTAGAAGAACACGAAAAACATATGCGTTTGATCTTACAAAAACTCAGAGAAGGTAACATTAAAGTGAACTCTAAGAAGTTTGAATTCGCAAAGTCTGAAGTTTTTTTACCTATGACATATTGTGAATGAAGATGGGTTGAGGCCCGAAGAAAAGAAAATTGTTGACCTAAGCCAAAGACCCTAACTGAACTTCGTTCCTTCGTCACCGGAAGTTTGTCAGAAACTTCTCCACCATAGCTGCCCAAATGAGGAAACTCTTGAAGAAAGAGACAATCTGACTTTGGAATAAAGATTGTGAGTCTGCGTTTCAAAGTTGAAGAATGCGCTTACTCACTACCCTGTTTTGAAAATTGCAGACTCATCATTACCTTTTGTAGCGACCACTGACGCAAATCAGTATGAGATTGGGCCTATATTGCAGTAAAATGATGGGGAGGGTTATCGTTCAATTGAGTTTATGTCTTGTCGACTCCCTTCAAATAAAAGTACTAATTCAATCTACGAGAGAGAATTGTATGCACTGTTGCAAACTTCTATGACGTGGAAAAACTTCCTTTTAGGTAGGCACTTCAAAGTTTTCTCAGATTATGAAACTATGAAGTGGCTCAAGAGTCAAGACAGAATCCACCTCACTGATAAGCTTGCTAGATGGTCAGCTATCATTGACACATATGACTTTGAGTTGAAAAGTAAAAAAAAAAAATACAATACGGTGGTTGACGCTCTTTCAAGAAGAAGTGACTTCTTTGGAACGATCGTTACCTACTTAAACATTGGAAACGAACTGAAGGATCATATTAGAAAACGATACATCGCTAACCACATCTGGCGACCTATTATAGACAATCTGAAAAATTATCCGGAATGTTTTTCTGATTATTGAATGGTTGATAAAATACTTTCCTCCATTGAATGCAATGGACAAAGAATTTGTGTTTCACATAATGAACCTATAAAAAGTCTAATTTTTTGTGAATATCATGATACTGAAGGACACTTCGCGCTTGAAAATATTTTTTCAATGTCCGAGAACATTTTGTTTGGCAAAGAATTAAAAATAACACACTAACGTATGTGAGACTTGCCTTGTATGCCAGCGCAACCCCCACGAGGGTCTCTTGGGATAACTGATACCACGACTAATTCTCGAAAAACTATGTGAATCTATTCCCATCGACTTCATGAGTCTAACGAACAGTGAAAATGAAAATAGTCAAGCAATGGTAATCGTAGTCGAAATGGAAACAGTCAAGCAATGGTAATCGTGGATCGATTCGCTAAGTATGCTATGTTTGTTCCTTGGCCACTGAAGGAAAAACTGAGCTTGTCATTCAAAAATTTCAGATGCGATGAGTTTCTGAATATGGATTTTCCAAGATTGTTGTATCTGACAGAGATGTGCGATTTACAAGCGAGCATGGCAAAAACTGATGGAAGCTTACAGTACCAGACTCACTATGTCTTGAGGACGACATAATTGTGCCAACAGCTCCTACGTACGTATGCGCGACTTGGTCAAATTGGTTGGGATGAGAATCTTCCCAAGATTGCAAGTGTATATAATAATAGTGTACACACTTCTACAAGACGCACACTGAATGCACTGCACAAAGGTTAGCAACCTCTGAGACCGATTGACTCCCTAACAAGAGATTAAATATAGAAGTTGCCCCCGGGAACCCAAAAGTTTGTCGTTCTTCATGACCAAGATGTTCAAAAAGCAAAAGAGAATATAAAGAAAGTCCAACAAAAAATGATTGAATAGGCAAACCAACATCGAAGGTTTGCGCAATTCTAAGAAGGAGATATGATTTGGGTAAAATCTAACGAATTCTTACTCGAGGAAAATGTCTCGCAGAAACTGCTACCCGTCCACTATGGATCTTGGGAAGTACTTAAAGTAATAAGGGATGTCGATGGACGATCCTACCGAATTGACATTCCCCCTCATTTGAAGACCTACTCAGTCTTCCACGCGTCTAACTTGCTACCCTATGTTGAAGGACTGAAATTTCCCAATAGACCATCCTCGAGTGGAGAAAATCGTTGAACATGGGTTTTTCTCTAGTGGAGCTAGAGGAAGACCTCAGAAGCAATATAAGGTAAAGTTTTGCAATCAACCACTTTCCGAAGCTCGTTGGTTTAGTAAAAGAGAACTCCTACCTACTGCTCCTGATATTGTCTCTTCATACGAGCGAAGTTTAAGAATCCAAGCTTAAAAATACATTTCTGCGATGAAACTCGGAATCGGTCCGGATGGAATGATGTAACTCGTGTACCAAATTGAGTCGTTGGGTCCTCACCACACCCGCAGATAAGCACGAGCGGGCACGCTTGAAAATAGAGGGGTCAAACAGACCTAAAAAAAAGTCCCAGACCAATAGTTGACTGAAAAGTCAACAATTAGCTCATGGACCCAGGCCCAGATCCGAGAAGTCGAAGTCAACACATAAGATTTTTCTGGTAGTTGATCTGGCATGATCTAATAGTGGTCAGCAGGTTCTGAAAGATTGAGGTCTTAAGGAGTCCAGACCGAAGCTGAGACACATTGGAAGATTTGGGCCCTCACATGGACCGACACTGACCGAGGATAGGTGAGTCAACACTATATTAAGTTGACCTCGCCACTGCTTGGACATTCAGTCTTGTGAGTTGCTTGCGACTACGACGCTGCGCGTGAGACTTAAGAGGAGATGCTGGCGCCAGACTGCTAGATGAGCGTCAACCAGATATCATAGTAGTGAGATAGGGAGAGGGCGGCCAAGACCGCGACCGTAGAAGACAACGAGGGAATGAGGAGAGGGAGAGGGAGAGTGTGGGTGATGTGAGTCATCATGCGTACGAACCTGGTTTCTTCAGATGTGAAGCTGCTGCCGATTCTGCACACTGTTGGAGGATCGTTTATGTGCGAAGGGATGCTTCCACATCGTCGGCGTGTTACACGGAGTGTCGACGTGGCACATTGAGTGGATATTGTTGACATGACATATTGTGTGCATATTGCTGACAATGACGTGGCATATTGAGTACGGAGTGGTAACATGACACATTGTGTGCATATCGTTGACGCTGACGTGGCATATTTAGTACCGAGTGCTAACATAGCACCTTGAGTGCATATTGCTGACGTGGCGCATTGAGTACAAATTGTTGAAGTGGCAGAGGTGGGGAGCCAGAAGGAAAGAGGGCATTACACTTCTTCCAACTGTCTTTTCTCCTCTCCTCTTCTTTTCTAGATACTGTGGACTGTGAGACATACACATGGGAATGAAGAAGCAAGTACTTCAATAACTTTAAACTATTGGACTTATTGGGTTGATTATCTCACGACATTGCACGACATGATTGTCTGACCGGATTGGGTTCATTACACTGCACCCTAGTCACCCCTTAAACTGATCAGTCAAATACTACACTTTATCTTAGCCAAAAGGCCAAGAAAGGTATTCTGCTCTGTTTTTTTCTCCTTCGGAACATCTGTTAAAATTGGAACGATACAGAGAAGGGTGAATTAGCAATTCGATGCTCCAATCCAAGTTTTAGGAGTTTCCCTCACAGCCCAAGGCAAACCGGTTATTAATGATGAACGAGTCTCTGACCCAGCAATGCAAAAGATGAATCAATGGAAGAATCAATAAACCTCTTTGTTTGGGAGAGCCTTAATCCTTAATAATGTTGTTTTTGCCTCAATGTGGTATAAATCTGCATTATGGTCTATCTCCCAAACATGAACGAAATTGTTTCGAAAACAGGTTTCAACATTCTTGTAGAGAGGCAACCATGAGAAAAGAAATGTAATTTCAAGGTTTGCTTGGATGACAATCATCCAACCCAAATCTCGATGGGGGCTAGGGATTTTAGATCCAACCATGCAATGTCAGGTCCGTTCTCTGCAATGGATCAAGAAACTAATTTATGGAATCAACAGACCTTGGCTGAAGCTAGTTTTGGAACAAATTAGAAGGTTGGTTCCCCATACCATTGAGGATGTACACCCCCTTACATGGATTGAGGATCGCTATTGGAGCATTCCTATGAAGCACCCTCAATCCAGAATGGAAGGGGATAGAGGCGCAACGAGAGAGGATTTGACTTTGGATGATCTTTGGATCACCATACTCACAACATGACGTCATCTACCTCTACCAGATAAACCATTTCCCTCTAGATATGAGGAGGTGATGCGACAACCTCTCTTTGGTAATAGATGGATTACAAATAGGAATGAAGTTATATTCAATAGTTCGGTTTCACCATGGTCTCTTTGGATCAAGAGGGGGGGTTTGCGAATAAAGGACCTGTGGGACTCAACAAAAAAGAACTGGAAAACAGCGGAACAACTGAGAGAAACACTTAAGGTATGCTCATCAGTTAACAGATTTTTTGGATCAGATTATTTTTTCTATTCCTCTGGCTTCGGTCCGCACGTTAAGGAAAGGGATTCCCTTTCAAGAAGCAGACTGGGTAGTAGGATGTATACCTAATGAACAAAATAAAATAGGCCAAGTAATACATCTACTACCCGATGGAGCTTTGATAAATATATATGAGATAAAAAAAAAAAAAAACCTGATCCCCAAAGAAACACTGGAACTGCTTCCTTATGAATACATCTACAGGGTTAGATTTTTGTTTAATTCCTCCTCCCAAGGGTGGATGGCATACCACCCTGAAATCCCAATCCCCGATCTCCTTTTTTATCCGACAGAATGAACATGGATGACATGTAAGAAAGGAAAACCACAAGTTTTGCAACCTCTAACAATCAAGGCCACGTATAGGTTACTTCGCCCAAAAATGAATAATACAACAATAATACAAGAACGATGGGCTATACATCTTAATATTGACATAAATCTAATCAAACACATCAAGCTCTTTAGAGGACTCAGACAACGACCAACTAAATTTGTCTCTCTGCAGTGGCAGATAATCTACAGATGCTTGCCCACAAATGATTGGGTGATTAATCGCTCAACGTTGGAACAAAGGGGCTTGACAGTACCATGGTGCAAATCGTGTGTGTCTGCATTCCCTCGAAAATTATGGGAAACCATAGAGCATATTTTTCTACAATGTGCTGGTTCGGTGTTGATATGGGGTAAGTGGGATTGCATTTCGAAAACTATAACAAGTCTACACTGGCCATGGGATTGGAGGGCTATTCTTCTAGGTCTTTGGGAACCTACAAGAATTCAATTATCAAATTTTCAGCAAAACTTATTTACGATTGGACGCAAGACTGTTATCTGGACGTTGTGGTACATACGATGTGTAAGGGAAAGAGAAGAAGTAAGGTTAGAAGGAACCGATATAGTGGAATCAATTGTGGATTTTGTTCAAACAGAGGTTCGGGCACGATGGGAAAACCTCACAATCAAATTATACAAATTTAATTTTAAAAGAGATGTAAAGATGGCAATACAACAATTTGAAAAAGACTGGCTGGGAAATTCTGCTGGGGGGGGTCCGGGTGAGGTGAAGTGGCCAGGGGAGGAGGGGGCAGAGGAGCCTTTCGAAAAGGATTTTCGCCTCTTATTTCGTGACTGGTTCAAACTTCAGCCAGGAGCTTCGCTCAGACCTCCTGAATTTTTCACTGATCCATTTCCTCCCTTCAAACTTGCTCTTGTTGATTTGCAATGGTTTGGGGTAGAATAAAGTAGTGACAATATTTGATTTTTTCTTTGGATGTGCACAATAGCAAAAGAAAGTTTGGGTGCTAGGTCTGAAAAGCTAATCTGGCGGTCTGTAAGTAGACTGAAGAGGTGCCCAAGGCCTCATCCTTTTTTTCGAAGAATCAGGAGCATCATGAGGGACGCTGGGCCCGGTTCCCAGCAGGTGCTATTTTACGTTGTTCAAGGGACGCTGGACCCGGTTTCCAGCAGGTGCAGCTCCCCACCAATAGAATGGAGTCCCCTGCATGACAAGTAGGAGTGTATGCTCTTATCATCACTCCTATCTGTCGAGGAGGGTGCTTTCTTAAGAAAAGAAAAAAAGAAGGAAAAAAAAAGGGTGAATTAGCAGTATGGCCCCTGCGCAAGGATGACACACATAAATCGAGAAACCGTCCAAATTAAAAAAGGGGAAAAGAAAACAAGGGTGGCAGTCTTGAGATATACCCACAGGAGCGTGTTCCCCCTACCATCTTCACCCGAATAGAACGCCCGGTCATTATTGCTGCATCTGGACCAAAAGTTGTGCCAAATATAGCTATAATGACTGGGCGTTCTATTTGGGTGAAGATGGTAGCCATCTGATAGGACTACCCTGAAAAGGGTGACCAGCCCAGGTAATTTCAGAGTCAATTCTCTATTTGGGGGGAAACTACGGCAGGGTCAGGGTTAGTGTCTGAAGATGCATTCCTAACAGCCTTTCCAGAGTCTAGTCAGGGCCGCTCCTCCAGTGCTAGTGCTGCCTGCTCTTATCAGCAGCACTAGCATAGGAAGGGGTGTTTTGAAAAAAAAAAAAAAAAAAAAAAAAAAAAAAGTCTAGTCAGGGCTGCAGTTTGAATTTTGAAATGCAATTCAAACTCTCATTTGTCGAAAATTCACGCCGGAGTGTTTGGAACTGCANAAAAAAAAAAAAAAAAAAAAAAAAAAAAAAAAAAAAAAAAACTGCAATTTAGTCAGCCACCTGAGAGGGGCCCAGTAGAGAGTGTACAGGCCCTGACACAGGCCTGGGGAAAACCTTCTGTTTTCGAATGTATTATCCCACGTTCATGGTCCGATACATGAGGGAAACGGCTATCCTGACAGTTACGGCCCAGTAGAGAGTGTACAGGCCTTAGCACAGGCCTGGGGAAAACCTTCTGTTCTCTAATGTATTATCCCACGTTGATGGTCTGATCTGTGCAGGAGGGTGCCGGTTCGAGGCCGTCCGTGTACGGCAGGGCATGATGCCCCAAACACACGTTGTTCAGTAATCACTGATAGTTCAGGGAAACTGCTATCGTGACAGTTACGGTCATGAGATTGGAGCTTTTGTAAAAAAAAAAAAAAAAAAAAAAAGACAGTTACGGTCATGATCTCTATAGCTCGGACTGGTGTTAGATAATCCTTTTTTCTTTTAACGAAAATATAATGAGGCAAGGCCACTATGGCACTATCCCACGGAGCAGGTCACACTAGCAATGGGCTATGCTAGAGAATAGGTTGTGTGGCAGTAGAGCGACCCAAATCTGCCCTGCAATGATTTGTGAACGTGGGGTCAGTGATTTACGCTTACTAACTGAAAAAAGAAAGAGAAAAGAAAAAAAAGAAAAAGCAAAAAAGAAAGAGATCTTATTTCCCCTCCATGCTGGTGCAAAGGGAGCTTCCCGCCAACATTTGTTCTAGGCAGTGTCATTGGATCAGTACCTCTGGACGTCAGCCCTCCTCCATGCGAGCACGGACTCGAACCGGCTACCTCGGCCTCAACAGCCAAGTATCGTAACCACTACCATACCGGCCATGATATCACCCCACCTCTGCAAGGCTGTAGTGTTCACACTCAACACACACCACACACATCACCACACGGACGCTGGCGGGTGTATGCCCAGGCGGGTTTGGGCATAAACCCATGGGCTAGATCATTTTCAGTATGAGTGAGGCTTGGGAACAGATGGGGGGCTGACCAAAAAGGCATGCAATACGCTCAGAACGGCATGGAGCAACTGATATATAGCTGCATTACGTGGGTTCCTCAGGAGGGTATCACTGGTTAGACCTTGGCTTAGGCGGAGCCATTAGACACTGCCCGTGATATCTCAAGTAGGCACACTTGGGTGCGCCGTGGCGAATTGTCCCGAGGAAAGGGAGGGTGGTGGTCTCTCTTTAAATTAATATTTAAAAAAAAAATGAAAAAAAAAAGGGGCAACGGCTCGTGGGTCACAACCCACGTTTTGAATGGGCAAAAAAAACAGTCGTCCGCAGGTCCGTCCCGACCGTAGTTCAAAATGGCAATAATAACAGTGGCCCGCATTATACACATGGTGCCTGTTCGAAACAGGCACTTTTGTCTTCTTCTTCTTCTTCTTCTTCTTTTT
>BFEA01000132.1:1453278-1466982 GCA_003427395.1 Chara braunii
CCCCCCTGCGCGAACGCGTCAAACGCGTTCACGCGCGTTCAGTGAACGCGCGTTCACTGCGTTCATACCTCGAACGCGAAACCCGCGTTCAATGAACGCAAGGTAACACAGCGAATACTTTTCGTATGCAGTCGCAGAGATGGCCCGACCGAGGGTGTTTCTCATTCGTTGTAGCATAGGGGGTACACGTGGTCAACGCCCCTCAATCGGATCCGCACGAGAATTGATGCACTGGGGTTGAGGTCCCAAGCACGACTCGTCGTCGGTCGACTAGGACGCGAATCACTCACCACACGTTACACCACACAAGATTTAAGCATACGCACAAACACACCTTCAATACCCAACCCATAACTTTCCAATGTGGAAATCGAGTAAGCGCCACGTGCGAGACTTAGTAAAAAGCCTTGCGGACGCAGGGCCTACACATTTCGGCTAGCAATGCAATCCAATGCAAGAAGCCGTGATGACGGCGCATTATGTGGTACCCATAATCGAGTGGCGCTATCTGAGCCATGGGGTCGCTCTCGACGCTCGGGCGTCGGCTGAAGCGCGCGCTATGGGGGGTAAACCTTTAGCGAGCGCAAAGGCGGCCTGAGGACCTTACCATCTTCTACACCCTAAGGTGCCCTAAAGGGTGCGGGGTAAGATGGTCCCTAGGGCAGGAGGGAATTCGGAGCGGTGGTGAGTTGTCTGGCGCACCACCAACGACACGCTAATCCTTCCGCCCGGAACTTCATCGTTCCACCAAAATGAAATTAAACAAGGAAAAGAAAAAAAAAAACAATAATGTTTAACAGGAGAAAACACAAATAAACCACCGGACCTCTACAAAAATTTAACCGTGGCTTATAAGCCCGGTCCGCCCCAAAAGGTGCGAGTGCCCGTTTGGTAGGACAAATCACCCTAAAAAAGGAAAGACCTAGCGATGCGTCACCTTTTCCTTTCGAGTGACCATCCCATAACTTATTTTGTGCCAAGCTTCGAGTGTAGCCCGCGCTCGAAAATGGATAAGAGGGACGTTCAAGCGAAGGAAACGACAGATTGCCCAGCGATGCGAGTCCTTGCGAACACTCGTTATAGCGATGCCTTATGCGCTGCCCACGCCCGTCTGATTCCCTATGGGAATCAGTGGTGTGGAAGACACTCAAGTGTCAGAGACGAGGTATCGTGAAGGAAACCTCCTTCGCGATATTGAGTGGCTGAGGACAAGCCCCTCCTCACGACGCTTCTGTCCCGCACGGGGACCCTCCCGGTCGCGTCAGGCAGGATTTTGCAGGACTCGTCGCGTATAGCGTTTGCTGCTCCGGCCGAGTGCGCCAGCGGCACCTCTCGCGAGCCCCTACGACAGGACAGGGTCACGCGAGGCACGGCTGGCGCACTCGGCCGGAGCGGCAAACGCTCTACGCGACAAGTCCTGCAAAATCCTGCGTGACGCGGCCGAGAGGGTCCCCGTGCGGGACCGTTGCGCTCGACACCGTTTCGCGCTATCCTGCGCACCCCTCTCTCTCCCACTCTAAGTCCTACGCCCAAGAGCCTGGTCGATCCTCTCTCTACCATCCAGCCAAGGAGAGGGGCCGTGTAAGGGGAAACTCTTGTTACGTGACGACTCTGATCGGTTGTGATCGGACTCAACAGGATCGACATGGCTTTCGCCGGGCGATTATCCTCACGTCCTTTCTCACCTATCCCTGACTCAACCCTCATCCTCCCTCGTACCTACCTCCCTTCCCGCAACTATAAATTCCGCAAGCGCGCCCGCAAAGCTTTCTCTCAATTCATCTGCCAGCTTCCGGGAAGTGGTGGTCAGATGAAATTCGTGGAGTGCGAGTCGAAAAGTCCCGACGAGCTGACTGTAACCTGGCCGGCGGTGCGCCTGATCGCCACGATGGACTGTGGGATCCGGGCAGGCCGTGTCGAGACTAAGTCGGCGGGGTTACGATCGCAGTGGTGGATGGTGGCACGTGACGGCCGGGATCGTTAGTGCGTGCATAGTGATCGGAGTTGAATGGCCCGGGGCCATAGTGGAATTTCACGGCGGATGCGCCTTCTTGTCTTGAGTCTATCCTTTGGTGTGAGTACAGCTCAACGGCAATTAAGCCGAAACTCCTTTTTCATCTTCGGATTTTTGCGTGATCTTCATCTATCTTGTTGTTCTCGCCCATTTTCGCACTTCTTCTCCCCAGCTACTTTAAGGTATGAATAACTATGAATGTCTGTCATGAAATGGTTGTCTGATAGGCTTGCATTTGATTGGCCATGGGATGACGGGACAGGGGTGCAGAGCACATGGAGAACTGAATGATGCGTGGCTGCCATTTTCGCACCTTCCGCGAAAAGCGACCACGAGTGTGGATCGGGATATTCGGATGGTGAAATTGCTAATTGATGGGCTGGTCTTTGATTAGGCCGAAGAGATGTTACGAATGGAATGTATGAATATGGTCGGATCGGTGGCAAAGATACTGTTGTTGGGATTTTGTTTCACAATGCAAGAGTGTTTAGATCTGTCGGTGATGTGATTGCGGGAGAGTACCCCGAGATCTTTAACTTAGAATGTGTTGCCCTCTGCCTTATGCTGCACGACACCTGCAGCTTGCCCTCGATACGCAAAACCCGAGCGACGGGTAGTGTTTTTTTTACGACTGTTGGACTAATGATGATTGAGACCGACTTTCGCGACTAATTGGTTTGCCATGTGGACTGATGGCCTCAACCCGACTGGGCGTCGGCCTCCCGTATCCCCGCCACGTCCCTTCCCGTACAACGAAAAGAGGGCACGTGTATGCGAGTGAGACGTACGAAAAGTCGTCACCAAGATCGGCGGTCGATACTATTTCCCTCCCGAAACTCGGGGCTCAGGGTTCGTTAGCGCTGGTTTTGTCATTGTTGATACGTATTTTCCGCCTTATTCGCTGCTATTGCCGTTTAATGAGTTGATCGTCATTCTGTGGCCGGCAGTGGCGCCCCATTGGCCTAACACACTGTGCAGCGATTGTTATCGCTTCGAGCGTTACCAATCAAAAGGCTTTCACTACTGAGTACGGAGTGAAGACGAACATAAGGAAAGAGCCACGCAACTAAGACCCTCCACGTGGGATTCTGAGTTATGCAATGAGCGGCGTCTGGATTTGATCCGGAAACGGAACACCAAATACGTACCCGCCCCCTTTCACGCAAAGCGAAGAGCAACGGCTCGACGGGAAGTTCAGCGATACTTTTTGGATTAAACTTCTCCGCGTTGTGCGTCCCACACGCGCCTTTTTCTCCCTCAAAACCCGCGCAGTGACGGACCCTCCCCCCTTCTTACTAAGTCGGACCGGCACAGGGGACTTCGGTTTTGTCCGTGTCCCCACACTCAACTTTCCAAAAATCCTTGGCACACCCCATCTCGCTGCCTTTCTCGGCCCCCTTTCGCAATTCAAACACTCCGAACGAAAGACAACGCAGGGGGTGAGGTTGAGCGTCACACACACACACCCTTGGGATGACGCAGGTAAGCTATTACAGACACTGCCTGTGCACCACCCAAGGGGTAGCCCATGGTTGTTGTATGTTGGGACTGGGCGATGGTAGGGTATCCTGATGCTCTTGGTCTATGGGATGGTCAATACAGCGTTGGGTGGTATGTACAGTCTGGTATTCTCGACCCCAGCAGAGCATAGCTACAGACTATTTCACAGTATAGGTCAATAGGTTAGGTCATTTGCACTATTCTCATGAGGTCCTGTGCTTGACACCAGATTATAACTCAGGGTTGGTCATCCTCCTAGTACGTAGTCAAGGGTTGAGTCTGGAATAGCAGTTCCTTAGTACGGGATGTCAACGGTGTCAGGAGATACTGCTCTTTACCGCGGGGCCGGAATGGGCTCCAGGGACATACGAGGGAAAAGAGGATTGTCAGCTCTCACAGATTACCTGACAACACCGAGTTAATAGATGCTCCAGGGTCAATAGATATAGTCCATGATCCGCGACTTAGTGTTGACTATCCTCCTAGTACGTAGCTTAGGGTTGAAGCTGGCATAGCATTTCCGAAGTATTGGATGTCGGGGCTGTCAGGAGATACTGCACCTGCACCTTACCGCGGGGCCAGAACGGCCTCCAGGGATATACGAGGGAGCAAAGGATCCCCAACTCTCTCTACCATCAACACAATAGAACACTGTAGCGATACAACATAAGGATAAGAGATTCAGTCCATAACTCATGACTCAAAGTTGGCTATCCTCACAGTACGTAGCATAGGGTTAAGGCTGGCATAGCAGTTCCTTCGTACGGGATGTCGGGGGTGTCAGGAGATACTGCACCTTACCGCACGGCCGGAACGGGCTCCAGGGACTCACGAGGGAAGGGACGATTCCCAGCTCTCTATCGTCACCACACAACTTTGCTAGATGAGAGTCACTGTGCACCCTCATGACAACATGTACTAGCATGTTCATACCTAGCTCCCGAAGTCCCCGTGCAATCGGGCTTGCACGGCGTCTGCTTCAACCGGGGCTGAGCAGGGGTAGGGGTCTCTGCTTAGCCCGGGTGCCTGCAACCGCTGTCTGGTCAGGTCACCCCGCCAAGATGGTGATGGGTGATGGCAATGGGTGGTTAACACCAGGGTAGGATAGTGGGGGTGGGGGTGCGCTAGGGCAAAAAGATGAGAGGAAGGGCGGGTGGAGTCTTCAGAGGGGTTCATCTGGACAACTGAGTGGCCGAGTACTGTGTGTGACTGCCATGTATCTAGTATTCCACCTCCACAACAACCTGGGCTTAAAAAAAAAAAAAAAAAAAAGAATCAAGCATAAGTACTTCCTCACCAAGGCTGGAAGAGCAGACGCTTCGCGTCTAGATGCTTTGCGTCTGAATTCCATGGGCTCGTCAGCAGAGTTGCTCCGTCCCACGAAAGTCCCTGCAGCCTTAACGAATTTGGCACCTTGGCCTGGCTTCCATTCAATATTATGAATCAAAGTACACACTGGTATAAATGCTAATTGTTCAGGTTCCTCCGCACTGGTGAGATTTAGTGTGCAAGTGCATTTTGAGCACCCTACCTAGCCAGAAAGTTGGGTTGTATACATTGCCCGAACTGCAATTGCAAACTGTATTTTGGCCCATACTGCAATTATAACTCATTTTTGTGACTCCCGCATAGTTTCCTTTTTTTATTCCCGGAAAGGAAGCCCTTTTGCCAGGCCTCTATCCCAGTGGTGGTGGGAGAACCGCCAAAATTGAGGCCTTAGCCATCGGGCTGCTCCATCTTTTTTTTTTTAAAGAAGGCCTTTGCGATTGGCGGGGAGTGGCACTTGCTGGAAACTGGGTCCAACGTGTTCTAGATACATCCCTCATCCCATGAAATCGGTGCTTTTGGTTTCTGAGGCTATGGTCTTTACTCTGTCTCTATCCCTGGGGTGCTGATATGAGCTGGGGTACCGCTTAGCGCATGCAGCGCAGCAGGCTTGCGCTGGAAGCTGCGAAAAACGATCGTCGGGGCGGAACTGCACACACGGAGGTCTAACCCTGATACGGCGAAGTTCGGGGAGTTGTAGGGAGATGAGGGGCGAGCAACACAGTCAACCATAGCCTGCGAAAACGGCGGGAGGTGGAGAAGGAAGACGGGGTTTCATAAGCCACCTCGGGCTGGGAAGGAAGGGTGCAGGAATACTGCCACGACGGGGTTCCGGATCAGGGTGAAGGTCCGCAAATGGTTTTTTGAGCCAAGAGCAGCGGAGCATGTACTTCACTGAAGTCGGAAGCAGGGACCGACAAATCCTGGCGATAACGAGGGAGGTGAGACGTTGGCCATAGTTTGCCTCCCCTTGGGGCCCCGTGCTGAAAGATCGAGGCGGTGGGGGAGGTGGGTCGGGCTTAGAGTCTCTCAAGTGATTCATCAGTTGAAGCAAGGGCGTGCTAGGCACCAATAGCCACAAGATCATCGTGAATAGGGAGTGTGAGTGGGAATCTGAAAAGTCCTCACCACAAGTTTTTTTGACCTCTCCACAACTTTCATCTTCGTTCCTTCCCGTACTTCCTAACCCTCATCTTATCTCTCTCCCCTCCCTTGTCTTCTCCCCCCCTTGTGTCTTTCCCTCGTGTTTTCCCTGGTTTTTACTTCTCTGTCACCTGCCCTCGAATCTCGCCGGCAATCTTGGCGATAATGCGAAAAGTGGGACGTCGGTCATAGCTTGCGTTTCCTTCGGGCCCCATGTTGGGAGACCAGTGCGGTGGGGGAGGTGGGTTAGGCTTTGATGGTCTCTCAAGCAATCCATCAGATGCAGCAAGGGCATGCTGGGTAGTGGGCACTAAACACTTGAGATCTGAAACACCGCATGGAGGGAAGGCTGGTGGGAAGGAGTATTGGGACACGTCCTATGTGGAACTGGTCACTTCGTTGAACAATAGTCCAACACTCAGAACCATACTGACAACCGGCCCCCCGCCCTATTTCTCATGGGCGGAAGTCTTTCAGCGCATATTGGTCATCCGCGAGGCCACTTTCGCCCTCCACCTGCCCCGGACCCTCCCAAACCTCAAAACAAGGAGCAGGGACAGCCCCCCACTCCCCCGGATGCCCAACAAGAAGGCGAAGTGCAAATGGCAGAGGTAGGGCTGACCTCACGACGTCTCAAGTTGCGACAGATCATTGAACGGGGGCTCTTTGAGTTGCCTCTCTCCCAAACAGAGGGAGTCTTAGCAAGACGGATGGGAAATAGGAGATTGGGCTCTCCTCGGTAGGAGAACATGGGGGGGTGACATTGCAAGGATGAAACTTTCCTGCACAGATCGAGGATGTAAGAGAAAGGGACAAGGTTTTTACGAGACAAATGAGAACCTTTGTCCAGAAACATTATACACCAGGAGCAAGAGCGGCAATAAGATTCGAAAGCTGCGAACAACAAGTGACAAAGAATGACCTCTATCTGTTGTTCGAATCTAATTAAACCGTTAACCTGCGCTGGTACAGCCACAATGCACAGTTTGACCTTCAGTGTGCTAAGGTAAAAGTTAGTGAATTCTGGTCCAAGGATGATATATGCAAGTGTCTGTGCAGAACATTGCGGAAAAAGACCCTGAATCTGGACAGATGGGATATCAAACAGTGACACCCCTTGTGAATTACGCTCTTTTATATTAAAATGACTGACTGAGAAACACTCTACTGCAAAAACCCTGCCTGACAACAGTGTGTGAGGTCGGCAAACCTAGTTCTGCGCTCCATCAATGTAAATGGTCTGACAACCTGTGGCCCGGAAAAATGTCAAGCCATTTCAAACCAGCTTAGAGGGGTGGGGGGGAGGAGATGGCCAGACGTGATATGCATTCAAGAGACCCACTTACAAGACTAGCCGGATCACAACAGGGCATACAAGGAGGTCTGGACCCACTCGGCTGTGAGGGTCCATGCCCCTAGGCCGGGATCTGCTGGGGTTGCCATCTGGATCCCACCCGACTCCAGATTTCAGATGGTCCATTGGGTGGCAGACGAAGAAGAAGGGCAGTGGGTATCAGTGTTAGGAATGCTGGAGCCGGAATTGCTTTGTATCCTGTGCATCTACTCTCCCAACACGGTGGAAGAAAAAAAAGTCTTTCTAGGGGACATAGGAACGCAAGTACCTAACGACATTCCGCTGGTCATTGCGGGGGATGCACGTATTCAGAAAATGAAGGACCAACTACTTCAATACACCTAGCACAGATGGCAAGGTATTAGGATAAAGGGAAAAATTGCCAAGTTTATCCAAGAGGTCACTATGGACACTCATTTTTTCAGTATGGCGACGACCCGTTCAAGGCGGACCGTAATCGAAGCTATTTATGACCCCGGCAGCGGGGATGAAGTTATAGCAACTGACACTGCACATTTCACACTAATCACAAGGACATTCTTCAAAAAACTATATACATCCCACATTCCTGTCCCACGGGAAAAGGAATGGACAAGGGACATAGAGGAATTCATGTCCCCCATGGATAGACACCTATCTTCACACCAACAGGACCATCTGGAGCAACCCCAAACAAAAGAAGAAACATGGATGACGCTTCTACAGATGAAGGAGGAGAAAACTCTCGGAATTGACGGGTTTCGCAATGAATTTTGAGAAATCATGTGGTCAGACCTTAGTCTGGGCTTATGGGAATTCTACCAGAAGGTATGGGAGGATGGTGAGATGGGAGAAGTGGTGGGAAAAGGGGTGTGTCCCTTTTTCTACAAAAAAAGAGATAAGATCAACATCAAGAACTACAGACCAATTACGCTACTCACGGTGGTCTACAAAATTCTCGCTAAAGCCTTGGCGAATCGCATGGCTGAGGTCCTTGAGGACATAATACATCCAGCCCAGACAGGGTTCATGGCCGGTAGGAATATACAAGAGAACATCCTGTTAGTTAACGAAGTGGTCAGTCTGGCACGTGGGCAAAGAGCAAATGCTGCTATTATTTTCATTGACTTTGAAAAAGCCTATGACCATGTTGACTGAGAATGTTTAGACAAATGTTTGGACAAAATAAATTTTGGACCGGCCTTCAAGCGATGGGTGAGAATTCTTCATAGCAATGTCACTACTTATGTACACGTTATTAGATCAGTGGCACCTCCCTTTGAGCTCCAACGATCGGTAAGACAAGAAGATCTCATTGCCCCCTAACTTTTTCTGATCATAATGGAGGCACTATCCGTGAACCTGAGGTACAATAAGGATCTCACCCGCATCAAGATTACTGATATGCCGGAAGAAGCAGTGTCAATCTTCTCCCTGTTTGCAAACGACCTCACCATCATGGTAGAGGCAGAGGCACAAAACATGGCAGAAATCCGGGCCCTCATGAACCGCTTTTGTCGGGTCTCTAACATGACCGTTAACTGGGGGCAAAAGACTATTGGCTGGTGGATTCATCACCAAGGAGGTAGGCCCCCTGAGAGCCCCCGTATCACTTAGCTCCCTCCAGATGACCCTCTTAGATTCCTAAGGGCGTTGGTTACAGCAAAAGGAAAACCCGATTCTAACGATGAGTGGTTGGGAAGGTCAGCACAAACCAAATTAGCGAACTGGAACAATAAACACACATCAATTTTCTGGCAGGCCCTTGTCATTAACAACATGGTACTCGCTACCCTCTGGTATAAAGCAATCATATGACCTATGAGCAGTGGGGGGCTCAAGGCGCTAAAACGGCAGTTGGCGACCTTCCTCTGGAGAGGAGACAGTGGTAATTCCCGCACCATTAGTCAAGTAGCATGGCAATCAGTGATCCAGCCGAAGGCCGGAGCTGGTATCGGAATCGTGAACCCCTCCACGCAGTTTCAAACTCTCAGCCTTCGTTGGTTCCAACATCTCATTTTTGCACCAACCTCCGCATGGGTCCCCCTAGCCTCAGCACAGATCGCGGCCCTGACCCCGTAGGCTCCACCAAGGATAGACCCTGTGGTCTGGCTTGAAGACAGATTTTGGAGACTAACGAGAAAATACAGGGATGGAGACCGGGTGAACGAACATTGGATACGTCGCCTTCGGACATGGAGGAAACTCCCAATCCCCGATCGCCTGCCCCCACAAAGGTGGAAGGAAGTCTTTAGGCAACTCCTATTCGGTAATAGACTAATTATGGACTCCATCGGCAAGGTGAGGTGTAGCTCCAATCCCCCATGGAGGGGATGGGTGAAGCACAAGGTCCGAAGAGTGGGAGACCTCTGGGATGTGAGAGTCGATGAATGGAAGAGTGCAGAAAGAATGTGAGGTTGCCTGCAATATTGCCACCTAACAGAGTCAGCAATGGATGAACTTATTGAAAGTTTTCTCCTTCAATGGTATACGATCCTTAGAAAAAGCCCCTGCCGAGTAGAAGGCGACAGGGTGGGTATACCAGGTCGAGGAATGCAAGTCCGCCGACTGCATATGGTTGACCAAGACCAAGTGCTGATCGAATGCTTTGACATCACGGGAAAGGACTGCCTGCAAGGGAGCTGTCAGCCTTTTATCTGGAAAGAGAAGAGGGATGTCTATCGGATCAGAGTGATAGAGGAGGAGAGGGGATGGATGGTTTTTCGACCAAGGACCCCGATTGACGATCTCCCCTTCGACCCTGAGGAGTGGCAGTGGTCGTGGAAAGACCAGAAAACTCCGAAAAAATGGGGGAAGGTGAAACCAGTGGCACTAGCCTCTTTAAAAACCAAGAAGTAAATTGAATGCTTAGACCAAGACGCAGGCTGAGAGATGTGGTCGAGGATAGATGGCAACGCCACCTCAATGTAGACAGGAGTCTGCTCAAGTCTGTCCAGTTGTTCAGGGAATACGGAAAGAGGCCAGCCAAAATCTCTTCCCTGCTGTGGCAAATTGCCCACCAGTGTCTGCCGACTAACAACTGGTTAATTGACCACACGCAGTTGGAACAACAGGGAAGAGCACTCCCTTGGTGCCAAAGGTGTCTCCAGATTTTACCAGGCAAAGAGCGCCCTGAAACCATGGAACACATCTTCCTTTTTTTTTTTTTTTTTTTTTTTTTTAACAAAGGCCTTCGAAAACCCACTATCCCGGCGGTGGTGAGAGAACCGCCAGGATTGAGGGTTTCCCCGTTGGGCCGCTCCATCTATTGGTGGGGAGCAACACCTGCTGGGAACCGGGCCCAGCGTCCCTTTATAGCAACATGCGGCACAGAAAGAATCCTTTGTTCTACATGGCTGTGGAAATTTGTACTCTCTACCCAGTGCCATGCAGCCATTTTGCTATGGCGATGGTGGGACAAAGTTTGGCGACATATTGTACCAGGCGCATCATGGCCATGGTTCTGGAGAGCCATATTATTGGGACACTGCCCCCAGCTCAGGAAACACCTTCGTGGAAAATATGTATTGCCTGGGTAGGAGATCCGTCCTGTGGGTAACATGGTGGAGAAGATGTATTCTGGAATCAGGGGGGGCCTGGGTGGAAGATGGAGAAGTCACAGAACAATTACGGCTTCTGATTCAGTATGAGATCACGGCCCAATGGCAGGTTGTGAAGGAAAAATGGAAGCGCGCAAACACCAAGAGGGATATGGACAAACTCGTTTCCCGCTTCCGTGAAGACTGGCTGGGAGGGAAAAGGAAAGGCTGGGTAGCAAAAGTAAGCTAGGCAGGAGACAAGCAAGACTGGCAAGGGGCTCCACGACAAGATCATCAGTCGGCGCACGCGGATTTAGAAAGGGACTACTCACTGCACTTCCATGAGTGGACAAACGTGGACCCGAGGGAACTGTTACGACCAGCCCATGAGTTCAATGACCCCTTTCCACCCCATCCTCTATCTCTAGAAGTGTGGCCGTGGGACGGCTGAAGTACCATCGGAGTCCCTTTTTCTTTCGCACCCCAGAAATTCTTATTCAGCCGAGCCTAATTTTCCCAAATATGAGCCCGGACAGTGCAGCCATCCGCCGCAGCTGATGGCGGGAAGGCAGGGAGACAGCCATGAGCCCCGGTGCCCCCAGGACCCGAGATGGCATTTTGTGTCCCTGCCCGTTGTTTTCGGTCTGTTGTCTGTGGTCTGCTGTGGTTTTGTGTCTGTTGTGTTTTGGGGTGCACACAGGATACCGAAGTCTTCTGTACATATCCAGGTACAGACCCTGCACAGTCAAATCTGAGGTGCAATCAATGCTGGCAGGCGAGCAAATATGAGCTTTTTCCAAACATACGGAAAGCTGAGAGACAGCCATGAGGCCCGGTGGCCCACGGGCCCCAGAAAGCATTGCGTTTTTTTGTCAGTTGTTTTTTGGGTTCTCGCACGCCACCTACGTCTACTGGTCACATTAAGATACAGACCCTTCGCAGTCAATCCCCTGAGTCTCAGGGCAATCAATGCTGGCAGGTCCCTATGCTTTCCAATGACGTCATACATGATCGGATGTACTCAAAGATGTACTTGTGAGACGCTGGACCCGGTTTCCAGCAGGTGAGGCTCCCCACCAATAGATGCAGCGGCCCGCTAGGCAAAGTCTAAAATTCCAGTGGTTCTCTTACCACCACTGGGATAGTGACTTCGCACATGGGCCTTTCTTCCCCAAAAAAAAAAAAAAAAAAAAAAAAAAAAAAGTGTCTCTATCCCTGTTGGATCTCCCTCTTTCCCATAGGACTGCAAGTACTACCCTTCCTATTCATAATGCTCCATGTTTTCCGCTGGCCTAGCCTATCTGCAGCCCATCCCTATACTGTAGGCATTCCGTATTCCAAACATCCCTCCTGGACCCTTTTTCCTTAAACCCTCCCTACACCCGCCCTCCACTTAACCCTCCCTCAGGCTGACCCTTTCGATCAACCCTTCCATCTTTTGTTCCCTCTTCCCCTTTCTAAGGCCTTGTACGTCCCTTCCCATGACTGTGGTCCCTCTTTCCTCCTTTGTTCCCCTTTGTCCCCCTGCTCCCCTGCCCCCCTGTACACCTTCGCCTTTTAAACCACCAGTACATCGCTTTAGACAACTGGAGAACCTGTTTTGAGCCTCTCTGAAAATTTAGGAACCCGAGAGCTGTACATAAAATAAATCGGCGGCGGGCGGCCTCCGAATGGGGCCCCGCAGCTGCTAGCTGGCATGTACTGGTGCTTTAACACTCTCCTCATTTCCCTTATCCAGGTGGGTTTTGACCGCTGCTTAAACCACCAGTACTTGGCCCAGCTATCGGCCGCGGAAAAAAATAGAGTAGAAACGTTTCTGGTTGGATGAATTTGGGTGCTCCTGTAGTGGCCCGTACGTTTCCGAAAATCGCGTAGCGTTAACGCTACGCGACTTTAGGAAGTACTGGTGGTTTAACCATTTGCGCTTTATCTCATGGCAACATGCACAGTGACTCTTGAATAAACCTTGGGCCACAGGAATGAGGGGGCTTGGTGCTCCACCTCAGAGCGCAGGGGAGAGAGGATGGGAGGGGATACGGGCGAGGGGTAGGCCATGAGTAGTGTCACAGTGAAAGGAGGATCATGATGGAGGGTGGAGTGCATGAGAAGGGGAGGAACATCATCGTCATCATTGTCATCATCATCATCATCATCATATGAGGGACGCTGAGCCCGTTTCTCCATAATATGTTCCGTTCGCTCACTCCGGGTAGACTGTGAGGACCCCGGCCTCAATCTTCTTATTGGTAATATCACCCTTGGGCACTGGGCCTTTTTAATTAAAAAAAAAAAAAAAAAAAAAAAAAAAGAAGGGGAGGGGACGAAAAGATGAGATAGTGATTTCAATCTTCAACTGATTTGTAGTTCCAGCTCCGCTCCTCCTGTCTCCACTTTTTCGTCCCCTCCCCTTCTTTTTTTTTTTCCTTTTTTTTAAAAAACTGGGTATCTAAGAGTCCCTTCTTTCTTACAAAAAGCAAAACCCAAACCTAAGAAATGGAAGGCAGGCGCACTCAGCTCTGAATGTGATCTTCTTCATAGTCCAGATTCATCCAGGATCTTGGCCACAACTGCAGGCAGCTACATTCTGGAAAGTGCCCCAGTGCGAATGCCCTGAAAATTGTATTGTAACGGGCTGACCGCGAAGCGAATACTCCCTGCCTCTCATGGGGAGTCACTTCAGAAGAAAAAGAGCCAAGTTTCTTCTTGCTTACAAAAGCGAACAACTAAACCCTAAACAAAAGAAAGGGCGCCCTATGCTCTGAACGCGATTGCAATTGCATCCAGATTCATCCAGGATGGCTATAACTGCAGTCAGATACAACCTCGAAAGCGCTTGCTCTGAACACGAT
>BFEA01000132.1:1520801-1531336 GCA_003427395.1 Chara braunii
CACACACACACACACACACACACACACACACACACACACACACACACACACACACACATATGCACACACACATGCACACACAAGATGAACGATCTACTTCTCTTCGTGTATCTGTCACCACCTCTCTCTCTCTCTCTCTCTCTCTCTCTCTCTCTCTCTCTCTCGCTCTCTCTCTCTCTTTCTCATTTTGGTCCTTTGGTCATATCGGTCGTCCGGTGGTGAATTTGTCGGGGGGCAATTCATGTGCAGTTGTTGCTTGTGGACGTCACGGTCCTTAAGTTCAACATTTCAAAATAGAAACGGTATGGCTCCACTTTTTCAAGTAGAAGAGCACTTCGAATAGACTGCGTATTCGAACAAAACATTACGCATACATTTTGTACTCAAATTTTTAAAAGGGAAAACTCTTGTATTTGAATAAAACATTTTCTTTTTTTTTTAGGTTAGCACCTGCCCTTGTGCTCCACTCCATTGACATGCTGCATGTTGCAGCTCTTTCTCTCTCTCTCTCTCTCTCTCTCTCTCTCTCTCTCTCTCTCTCTCTCTCTCTCTCTCTCTCTCTCTTGCGCTTTTTTTTCCCCCCTTTTTCTCTCTCACACACACACACACAAACATACACACACACACACACACTCACACACACACACACACACACACACACATACACACACACACACACACTCACTCACTCACTTACTCTTTTTTTTTTTGGCCCCCCAAAAGTTTCACTTTAGGCCTGAGAACGTGATATGAGCACCCCCCTATAATGGACTTAGTGCAAAATGCTCCAGTCCATTGGTGGGGGACAACATCTACTGGAAACTTGGTCCAACATCCCATGAACATCGTGAATAAAGCACCAGCCAAGACCCCGCACACACACACTTTTGGGGTTGTGCATAGCGAACATGGCAAAATATAGGCACAACATAACCACTACCTTACCCATCACCAACCACATCAACAAACAAACTACGGGCAACGTACCCATGTTCTCACGGTAAGTCACTAAGACATAGAAGGTGGGGGGGGTGTATGAGACCAACAGGCCCAATGGTAGCTAATGGGAAGTCGAGTTGCAACGACCAGTAAGCCCAATAGCAGTGCATGGGAAACCTAGTAGTAGCACCCAGGAGGAGGCGTTGGAAGTTTTTCAATGGGGAGCATGGTTGGCCCAATCACCATTCCTCCTTGTGTGTTGTTATATATTGTAAGCATACACATAGTTGTAGCAGAGTGTGGGATTGTATGAGGCTATCTGTGCAGTAGCAATTCAGATATTGGTGCAGCAATGGCTAAGGGTAGGCCCGTGACTAACCAATGGGAGGTTGAGCAAAGAGCACAGTTTGGCCGGGTTAAACAACTACTGCATCACCTCGTGTGACCTGAGGAGGGAAAATGGGTCATTGGGGAAAGTCCAGAGTCTCAAGGCCATCATACCAAAATGGACAGCAACACCTTCAAAAAGAAAAAAGAGAGTGTCGTTGACAGATTCAAGGTCGTTTGACGCCTCCTCACTTACCGTCTTTCTCATCCTCCTCCTAATCCCCCACAGTCTTCTCCTTGGTCCTCTCTATCATATCTAGGAGGTTGCCTTCCTCCTACCCCCGTTGCTATACCGGGCGCACGCTCCATCAGCATGTCGCCCAAACTTTCGCACTGCGAATGAGGAGAAGTTTTTTGCTCTCTCTTTGGATATACCGGCCTTATGTCTCTTCGAACAGTAATATTTTAGGTCACATAGTTTCCAAAGCTACTGGTACCTTCGCTATTTCGAAGAGAAACATAATTGCAGTTTGATATCCCTCAATGCAAGCTTAAGACTAAGAGAATTTGACTAATACCGTTAGACTCTAAGCCTATCGAACTTCTAATTTTTTTTTGGTCTCCAAAGGTACTAACTTTTTATCTTTTTCTGCCTACCTAGGAATGCCTAGCCTACTTCGAATTTCCTATTGCACTCTCACAGAAACACGACCACAAGTAAGTATCAGCCTCGAAGACCTTCTCAAAATACAAATACTTTTACGGATCACACATACCCCAACAATCATACAGTCAAGGAAATAGACGAAAATTGAGCAATTTACACACGTAATTATAAATATCAATAAAATATAAGAATCTCAGCAAGTCACTCAATCCACTGACAAACTCCGTAAACAACAGAGTTCTTAGTCTGCGATTTCCCATGTCATTACGAACATTCGTTGTGCAATACGTCTTGTTTCACCACTCAATTCCATTAATTTATTGAGAATGAGGTTCCCTTTCACCGACCGTCAATCAACAACTCTCAAAATTTGATTGAGAATCGTCATAAAAATCTCATATAGCGGGATATCAACTTTCGAGAGTCATAAGCCTTCATAGTCGAAGCAATTCAGGAACCTCTCTAAATTTTAAACAACCTGTCACAATTTGGGTTCGTACTGTTAATGTCGTTATATGTTATAAAGAAAAAGAAAGGTAAAATCGAGAGTAAGTGAAGTATACTATTTTGAATATAGTTTATTAATAAATACATACAATCCTTATTACTATGCTATTTTTTGTACTGTTTAAATTTTAGCGAATGGCTCGGCGGAACGGTTCATGTTTTAGGAAGTCTCACTACCACGTGAGAGATATATTGTTATTTGCGATATCGTTTCATAAAATTAATTTTAAAATTTAAAAATAAAATATAAATAAAATAAAATTATATGCACAATTTTGTACTGAGTCTAATATAACTTCAATCCACATATGAGTTAACTTACTTCGTTTTCTTTTAATTGATAATGTTAACATACATATTCATTGTCGGACAGAGCAATAGAGAAATTGCCTTCACAGATGGTATGAGAGAGGGAGAAAGTTATTAATTTTATATATATGACAGACTCTAGAGTTACAAAAAAAAAAAAAAAAAAAAAAGTGAACGAAGAAAGAGAGACTCGATCGTTTAATAAATGCACATTCGTCCTCACTTGAACCAAACGACTGGTAAGTATTATTGTATTCAATGCAATTTTTAATATAGATACAGTCAGGGTTGCCAGGACGAACGTATGAAGGTCCCTAAGCTGAACCCCAAACATTCGGGTAATCGGGTCCCCAGAGCAGGCCCGAACTTGAAGGGGTTTGGACCCCGCAAAAACATATTTTGGCAACTTTATATCATTATTTTTTTCTGAGTTTTTTTTTTTAGTTCTTTGTGATGTAAGGTATCTCCCTCTTAATTTTGAAGCCATTCTGTCCAGCCAAAATAAAATGAAAAATCCTCAAAGATGGTGGTGTCAAGACTTGCTTGCCCACTCACTGATTTTTTTTTTTTTTTTCTTCTTTTTTTTTCTTTATTTCGGGGCATGAAAAAAATTATTATTTTTTCAAACTTTATTTGGAGACTCTCTATTATGTAAGATACACATGTATAAAGTTTCATAGCTTTTATCACAACCAAAAAAAAAAAAAAAATCACCAAAGATTGTGGTATAAAAAATGTGCTCGCCCACTCAATAATTTCATTTTCGTTTTATTTTTTTTCTAATTTTCGTTATTATTATTTATTTTTAGTATTTGATTTTTATTTAAAATGTGATAAAGAATTTGGATGTAACATTGAGGCAAATATTGTTTAGTTTATTCTTATGCATAACATATATTTGTTTCATAGTTTTTTTAATTCTTTTGGTTTTTTTTGGGGGGGGAGGTGGGGTTCGGCCGAACGTGTCGAGAGGGGGTGCCGAACGTTCGGGCATTCGGGTTCGGGCGTTCGGCCTGTCCAAAATGCCGGCAACCTTGGATACATTGACAATAATTGAGGGTTCTATTCGGTGAAAACGGTGATTAAAAAAAAATATATATTTTTTTTAAATAAAAAAGAAGAAATACAAAAGACAAACAAGTAAAACTTGAATACTAAACAATCGTGTTTGACGATATCAGAGTGAGTTCAACCAATACCTATAAGTGAGGATACTAAATTTAACTAGAAAAACATAATTATTTTTTCTCAATAACTTTATCGGTTGGAGTTTCTTCGTTTTTTTTGGGGGGGGGCAGGGGGAGTGTCTGGATGAAAATTTATTGCTTGTTTACAATCAAGTTTTTCAACTTTATGATCATCTTTCAACGTTTTATTTTTTTAAGTTGAACATCTTATTTGGAATACATCTCTATTTTTTTACTCCTTCCTTTTTGCAACTTTTAATATAAATACAGTAACAATGATTGAGGGTTCTATTCGAGTGCGGATGGTGATAAAAAAAAAAAAAAAAATCAAAGTTAAAAAAAAAAGAGTAAAACTTGAACGCTAAACAATCGTGTTGGACGAAGTCAACAAAGAGCTCAACCGATACTCATGAGAAAAAATTCTAAATTTAACAAGAAAAACGTAATTTACTTTTTCCCAATATCTTTATCGATTGAATATTTTATTGGGGGGAGCAGGGGGACAGGAGTGTGTGGATTAAAATTTATTGCTTGTTTACAATCAAGGTTTTCAACTTTTTGTTTTTTTTTAAGTCGAACATCTTATTTGCAGCGCATCTCTGTTTTTTTACTCCTTCCTTTATGCAAGTTTTTATAAAGATATAATGATAATGATTGAGGGTTTTATTCGGGTGAGGACGGTGATTAAAAAAAAAACAAAGTTAAAAAATGCGTAAAATTGAATTGTAAACAATCATGTTTTATTAAATCAACAAAAAACTCAACTGATACCCATGGGGAAAGATACTGAATTCAACTAGAAAAACATAATTTACATTTTTTTGAAAACTTTATCGGTTGATTTTTTTTTTTTTTGGGGGGGGGGGGCGGGGAGGTCTGCATGAAAATTTATTGCTTGTTTACAATCAAGGTTTTCAACTTTATGATCATCTTTCAAATTTTTGTTTTTTTTAGTTGAACATCTTATTTGCAATGCATCTCCACTCCTTCCTTTATGTCGCCCACACTGACTCTTTTGTTATTTCCTCCCTTACCCTTCTCCTTACCCCTTCAACCATCAACTACCAATATAGTGATATATCTTATATCCTTCATTATATCTACCATCTTTTTATCTCTCACCAGTATCGACAGATCCCTTGCTATGCCTTTTGTCCCGGTGCTCAAGAAGGAGGAGGAGGAGGAGGAGGAGGAAGAGAAGGAGGAGGAGAATAATGAAAAAAGAGATGCGGTGAGAAGACAATGAGGAAAAAAAAATAGAGAGATGTAGATTTGTCAAGGATAATTACGGGAGAAGCGAAAAATAAAGTATGTCCTCCCCCGAATTTTCTTCTTCACCGATTTACGAGGTCATCATTGCCCTATCAAGATTTTGTGAAAAATGAAAAAGTATTAAGACAAAAAGGTCGTGATTGCTCTTTATTGTTATATTTGGACTTTAGCATCATCACTGTTCTTTTTCGGCCTTGCATTGTTACCTTATAGGACAAGGCATCCTATACATACTTGTTATCTTGTAAAACAAGATGATTGAGACCAAAGTAACACAATAGGGAAGGGAAAAGGGATGAAGGAAAGAGGAAAAGAAGGAAAATATTACGCAAAGAGTGAAAGGAAACGATACACACACACACACACACCACACACACAGAGAGAGAGAGAGAGAGAGAGAGAGAGAGAGAGAGAGAGAGAGAGAGAGAGAGAGAGAGAGAGAGAGAAGGTGCTCTTTTAGATTATATCATTGTATGGATGCACAAACCATTAAAAATCACAAGGTATGCGAGAACATGAATCACAAAGATTCATAGTCTTTCAGGTACAGGTTTTATACGAGAGAGAGGGAGAGTGGAGGGTGTATGTTCGCGAAAGAGAATCAAAAAAATGTTGCTAAGCCTAACACCCTTACAAGGGTATTAGGCCATATTTTTACATTTGATAGAATATCAGTGTCGACTACCATGACAGAGGCAGTATGAACTGAAATGTGTATGCGCTTTTAAACGTCACTTTGAAACAAGTTTCTCGATCATTGACGTCGAGGCGTAACAATAAGAAAACTTGGTTGCTATGTGTACGCACAGGTAACTCATACAAGTGTAGTTAAGATTTGTAATAATGCACTCCCTACTGCACAGGTCGAAGGGCTAGTTTAAATAAATTAAAAAGGGTAAGACGAGGTCATCGGCGGTCAAGTAAGCTTAAGGGTTAGTACTCCGACCCGCCTAGAGTTCGGTCACATGGTTAAAATTAGTGTAAGCCTTGACCATATAGCCGGGTTATTAAAACATTGCTTGTCAAATAAAATAATTTGTTGGCATGCTAAATATATAATAAAAGGTAATATGTTAATGAACCTGGAGTCCAATGATGTTTTGAATTTTCAGATGCAACAGACCATGCAGTCGGGGTTGTTATAATATACGTTCGTCGCTCAAAGAAAAAAAACAACAACAACAACAACGAGCGAGTGTTAGTGAGACGGATGATTATTCTACCACGTGTACGAGCGGCGATTATGACTTAATAAAGAACTCAATCACACGATCGGGACTGCTGGAGAAAATAATCGCGGACAACCAGTCTTATTTTTTTTCGAACCAAGGTTCATCAATGTTCGACTTATAGATTATGTGCTCCTTTTTAACTCGAAGTAGGAGTTAGCCTGATAGGTAGTGGAGTGAATTTGCATGTAACAGATCCAAGGATGAAATCCTTTTGAATCCTTTTGATTATTGAACCATTTTAATTTTTAGAGCCCGAAGTCGGCCTTAGAGCATTGCAAGGGTTGTGAATTGAACATGTGCCCTCCTTCGCATAGTTAGTCAACATTGGTTACCCATTGTGTGACACGTGGCACATCGGGTTAGTTAGTTGTCAGGATTGCATTTTTTATTATTATTATATAACGTTGGATTTATTTCTTTTTCTCGTTTATTTTCACTAGATTCAGCGACGTTCGTCTTTTCCTTATTTTACTTTCATTGAGTTTTGGATCCGCCCAAGTACTTAAGGCAGATTCATCCCTATGGGGACGCCTCATTCGAGGAGAACCAGGGGGGGTCTACTCATGACCCGACATCGACCAGACGGGTTCCACCGTGGTACGAGGAAACATGTTGCGAGAGTTTGTGAGAAGTTGTGCACTCGTGCGCCGCGTGTGCGACAAAGGGTGCGCAGACGACTATGGAAAGAAGGGGATGCGAAGTGAAGGAGTCACGTGGGAGAAAGAGAAAAACATGCAAGTGGATGAAAACGGGGGCATATGCAGTGCAGATGAGGAAAATGCTAGTTTCAGACTCAACATGGAAGAAGAGGAAGAAGAAGAGGGCGATAAGGAGGAATGAAGTCGACGAGGATGACTACAAAGGATGATGGCTATAATGATGACTACAATGGCAACCAAATATCACAACTATAATAGTGACAAAAAACTCCTCCTTATGCTACACCTCTCAAGTCAATGGAGGTAAGCCCTAGGTGACCTTCTTTCTTTAAGGTTCCTCTCAGATCGATCCTTGGGCTATGATTTCGCGAGATGGTAAAATGAGAAAGTGGGAGTCTGTGCGTATATGTGTGTGTGTGGGTATGAGAGAGAGAGTTTGAAGAGATGAATGGGTAAGGCGGGTAAATCGAGGTTGGGAGAGAAGAAAAGGGAAGGCAAATGAAGTCCCGATTGATTGATGAACGGTAACAGAATTGCATTGACAAATAAATGACTAGCAAGCGCTTGAGGTAGGAAAATGGAGATGGTGATGTGTGTTGGTAAGGAGTGTGTGTGCCCGCTAGTGGGAAGAAAATTGACAAATGCACCCATGGGAAGGGAAAAAATGAGCGCGGATCACCTGTGGAGATCCAAGGAAAAGGTAGATGGACGCAAAAGGAGACGGCGGCGCGAGGAAGATGGCAACTCGCGCATAAAGGAAGAAGGGGCATGACGATGTAGGGAGGAGGAAGAACACCGCGCAGGGAAATAATGTGAGCGTAAGTGAGAGATAAGATGGTCAACCACAATGCATAGCAACAACGCAGGTAACGGGGGGGAGACTGTAAAGCAGAAAGTAGGAAGAAAACCAACCCTCGGAGTGAAGGAAATAGATGGCAATTGCGAAACACAAGGAAGACGATCGGGGGAAGAAAAAAGAAATAAGGAAAGATAAGGAAAAACAGAGTACGTGCAAAGGTTGAGCAATGCACGTCGAGATAGAGGACATATATATATATATATATATAATTTGTTTGAGTATTTTTATTTTATCTCAAATTTTAATTGTGTTCACAATTACATACATCTGGAGGCAACAATCGGTGTGCAAGTAGAGAATGTCAGGCGAGCACATGTGTGTATAAGTGAGAGAGAAAGAGAAAAGTATATAAGAGATAAGTGTAAAGAGAGACAATCGAGCGGGGGAGAAGACATGCGAGCGTGGTCAAGCTGGGGAAAAGCGCACGCGGAAAAAAAAAAACGCAAAAAGCAGTAGTACAAGAAGAAGAAAATAAGCATGAAGAAAACAATAATAAATAAGCATTGAGGAATGCGATAAACTTTGGTGAGAGAGTGAAAAAAAAGAGTTAGAAAGCTACAAGAGCGGGAAATGAACGAAGTAGGAAGAGTCACTACCGCTACAGTTTCTCGGCTCGTAGCCATCATCACTCTTATTCACGATGCTCGTTGCTTCTTCAGTATAAAAAATAGTGCATTCTTACTCCTCTTCAATTCCCTTTTCGTGTATAGACACATTCGTTGCTGCCATAGTTATTCCTTGTGATAGTTTGTTTGTTTTTCGTCGGGTGAATCCGACCGTAATCATGGTCAAGTGCATTCGTTGTTTCTCCTTGTCCAACCACGATTATGATTAGATCTAGGTAGGCATACAACACCATTTGTCAGCATGAAAGAGGAGAAGGTTGATGGGAAGTAGGGAAATAAAAAAAACTTGTAGAAATGATGGCAGATAAAATTAAAAGAAGATATAGTCAAGGAGAGAGAGATGAAATAAAGAACTTACCTGCATGCACAAATTGACACTGCATAATAGATTAGATCAAGTGTGAGCGTGATGTTGAGACTTGACAAATTGTGAAATATATGCATTGTTGCCCCACTTGCTTCAATGAGAGAGGTGAAAATTTTTTATTATAGATTTATACATTAACTTTTATTCATATAATCGTTATTATTATTGTATTGGCAACCAAGGTTCCTTATCTTTAATAGAGGCGATGACTCTGGAAGTCGAGTTTCACTAAGGTGTGTGTGCATGACACCTCACATGTTGAGCTAATCGACCTCGAACGCAGTGCATTGTGATTCAAGAGTATCGGGGTGGAAATGTGGTATATGCATGTTCATTCCTGCTATTATTTATTCCGTTTTATTTTTTTGCTATCATTATTAGCAGTAGTGGTAGTATTTTTTTTTTTTTTCTTGTCCTTCCATCGGCCTATAAGCGGAGTGAGGTGCAGTGCAAAGAGATGTTTGCGCCTTATCAAGATTTCATCCGGGTGCGTTGAAAATAGAAGCATCAGACGAGATATGAGATAGGTGGAAGAGGTAGAAAATGATGAAGAAAAAATGAGAAAGGAAAGTGGTCATACTTGGTCGTTGGCATGACCACACACAAGATAACGGGACAATAGTGTTCGACGACGAGTCAGTTATAAAGGTTGAACGACGCCACTGGGGGAACCTGTGTATGTGTTGTTGTGAGAGAGAGAAGCAAAGCGACTCAATCATTTTCGTACTAATAAAGGAAAAAGAAATGAGGGAAATGCTCCTGACAATGAGGTGGAGTAACACTACCTGAGCATTAATTGAAGTGAAGGAGGCGAAAGCGAGGAAATTGAAATGAAAAAAAAAAAAAAAGATAGTGAGAATGCAGCGGGCCTCTATCAGCCCTGACCTACAACCAGGGCCTATTCGGCTATTTGCTTGTTCGGCCTGTAGGACCAGACCGTGGTCTGACCCCATAGGCCGTGTGCTGTTTTAGTCCAGTCCAGTCCTGCCCGGTACCACTGTCGGTACCAGGCCAGTTCAATCCAGTTCAGTCAGTTCGTTCGGGTATACCCCAACTGTAGTATGTATTCTGATTCATTTTGCATTTACACAGTTTGAAGTACGTGCGTGTTGAGTCTGCGTCGGAGTTGTGATGTTCCTTCCAACTCCATCCCCATCTCCTCCTTCGTCAACCCTCTGTGTTGATCCTGACGGACCGCCATCCCGACGGGTCTATCACAACGGTATCAGAGCGGGAACGGTCCCCTCTCCAACCCGCCCTCCGTCCTGTAACAGAGGAAAATTGTTGTAATCCCGATAGCGGGATTTTTAGGGATTTTCAGGGTGAAAACGATGAAAAACAACGGGGCAGGAGCGTGGAGAGGCATACACGTGGTGAAAAAGGAGACTGCTGGCACGACGCGTGCCCGCCGACGGGTTTGAACATGGGCAGCTGCCACTCATGCGCGTGTGTGGCCAATGCCTTAACACACTTGCCAAAGCCACAATCTAAGATGATATCGTGACTCGTTGGTGTTGAAGAAGTGTCACGACAGCTATTTCTCCCCCCCCCCCCACCCCCACCAAAGTGGTCGTGGGTGCTGTC
>BFEA01000132.1:1534282-1546727 GCA_003427395.1 Chara braunii
CAGTGGTGCGGTAGCGCTGTCGGAATCTTTCGACGGTGACTCCGGTTTAACCAGCTGTGGTGCGAGAGCGCTGCGAAAATTTTACGGCGGCGACACAGGGTGTTGCGACAAGCAATCGTTCTAAGGAGTGGTGTGGACTGTTTTGCGGGCGACTCATTGTGACGATCGTCTCCTCTGGAGTGTGATTTACACAGTCTTCCTGAGTGGTCCGTTTCTTCAATTTCACTCAAGGTCAGTGAATTAAGTTGACTCAGTTCCCTTCACACATGAATGAACCCACACTTGCTTTGACCTGTTTCACTGAATGTTCATTGAAAAAGGAAAGTGAATGTGTGTGTTTGCGTGTATGACAGTGTGTCTGACAATGGAAAAGGATTGCATGGTGGTCTGTGTGGGTTCTATGTAGAAAGAATGGTTGACTTTTCATCTTTGTGCTTGTATTCTATGTATAAATAAAAGAAAAAGAAGACGATGAGAAACTAAGCGAGCATAAGGAAGATAAATTCAATTTAGTTTAGACTTATTCCTGAGGTTACTCATTTTTTCCCGGATAACCCTCTTCCATCTATCCCGGTCAGTCTGAATGATTCTATCTTTCTACGATTCCTCTTTCTTCGTCTAAGTTTATTTTGACGCTAGGCGGCAAGACTCTACTTGTCTGCTGTGTAGGTGTTTTTCCATTTTTCTAGGAGGCATCTGGGGCGGGGGTTCGTTACCTTAGGGGCCGGCCCTTTTATCGACTCAGAGTGGACCGCTTTGTGGGGGGGTACTATGCCGATTCGGTGGAGACGGCCCGACTTCTGAGATCTGAGTTTTGTACTCGGGCGAGGAGGAGTATCCCAGACCACCTCTTAGGGTAATAGAAAAGACATCCACACGGAAGAAAATTTATTTCTTGACGCCTTGCGAAAAAGAAAAACTGCCTTAGCAATCTTGGTTAAATGGTCATCCTAGGTACCACTAACGTATGGAGAGTTGGCGCCACAAGCAGCCCGACTCATGTTCCACTAGTTGAACGGAGTACATTTAGATACTCCTGACGAGGTTGGTCGTGCCATAAGAAGCAAGGGCCAGAAGGAAGATAAATGTTTTAAGTGATACTCAGTTTTAACTTGATCACATTCGTCTTCCTTTTTCTTTCAGATGGCTGCGGGATCCATGGACTTGTTTATTTTCTACGACTGCAATTCGGTGGCCGAAAGGGTTGAAATCCAAAGACGTAATGGTGAAATAGTAGAAAGGATAGGCCGACTTGTTTATAACCTGTCAGAGATGTACTCGGAGGAGGACGTTCCGCGGTTTTGGGATGGCAGTGCGCAGAGACCTCCCATACGACTTATTTTCAGGAGACCGGCCGGCTCGGATGTTATTCACTACGAGTTCGCACCGCCATTGCCCGAACGTTACTTCGTTAATATGAACTTGGTGATATTGCAGCCATACGAACTCAATCTACGGGTGGACGAGATCCCGGAAATAAGGTTGACGTTCGTTCGTTATGTGCTTTGGCTAAATGAGCGACAAGGCCCATTCTTTGGCATATACTACGCAGAGCGGATACGTGCCAATAGGTTCGCTATTATAGGAGCCGAAGCGTTATATGATGATGAACTGGAAAATGAAGCAGAAGAACTCGAGGAGTTTTTACATGACTAATTTGGACTCGTTCAGATACGCAGATGCCTGGAGCACGACGAGACTTGACGATCCCGAGGTATCTACTGGTCCGTGATACACACGAGGAGGATTTCATCGGGAGTGCAGCGCGACTTTTACAAGTTCGAGATGAATCTCCTATCAACTGATTCGGCTCAATTGGACTGCTTCAAAATGGCGAGGGATTTTTTCCTAATACTCGCACGGATTTTCGAGCCAATACGGCTCGGACTCCCGACAAGCTTTACGAATATACTTTGTATTTCCACCGCGCGAGTAACCTGCAATGCCTCTCTCGAGTCATTGTGAGTATCAAGATTACCTCGTCCGGTAGGCGTTTCGGCGTCATCCGGATCCAGGACACAGAGACTCGACACCTGTTGGGACTTAGTCGACCTCTCCGAGTTATAGTTTGGAGCCTAGCCTCTCGGATGACCTCCTTCTATAATATTCGGATTGTTAGAGTCATGTGATGTGGACGAAGGTCTACTTTGATTTTCGACGACGATGAGCTGACACGTTTGGATTTATTGGAGGCATAGGTGCGCGGCGGGCGAGAGATTTACCAGGATTAGACATCGTCTTCTGAAATCTTACTCAGATTTCAGAAAACACTTCGCATGGACTCAGTCCCGTTGAGGAAACCATATAACTTATGGTTTCACGAGGTAATCTAAAAACAAAAACAAAACGCTTTATGTAGTTAGGACCGCCGGATGGATAGTATTCGGATTACCCYRATGATTTCACTATCATGCTTATGCATTGAGGGGTAATCGTTCGCATAAAAATAAGCTGGATAGAGTGAAAAGTGAACGTCTGAAAAAGYTGYYAAGCAAAGCAGCGGAARATGAAATATTCCTGCGTTGCGTAACTTGGCATTAGAGATTGATACTCCATCATTCGTGAAACAGAAATAGTAATTATTGTTCAGGAGGGCAAAGCGACCAACAAAGTTGTCATTTGCTCATCCAAATAGTTGAATATGGTACGGAAGCGCGGTCGAACCGGGAGTTCAAACATCGACCAGAAACCATATCACTTGTTGATCTGCATAGTGTCAGTGATATTTATTTACAGAAGCTATTCATGACAAGTTTCAGTAGTCATGATAAGAAAACCATTCTTAGTTTATTTCTTTAAATTAATAATCTTGGAACGACAATATAAAAGTTCGTTCAGTCATACAGGTTGAAAAAGAGACACTTTGGCAGACCAGCTCATCAAGTCAACGATTTGGATTGTGTGATTTTGTTTTAAGTATGGGGATTTTTGTTGTTTGATAGCTAGGGACTTAGGATCGTTTTCACGTTTGGTTGAGAATGTCCTAGTCGACCGGCGTACACTTCGTACTTTGGAGATCAGCGCCCCAGGGAACGAACGACGCACGGGTTCATTCGGCGTTTAGTCAAACAATTCCTATACTGCAGCGAGAAGAGCAAACGCCCTCGGCTGATCTACCTCTGCGATTGCACATAAAAGCCTTCGCACGTGGATCAGTAGCTCGGTAGGGATACGACCCTAAGGGTGGTGACAACCCCTTAGGGATGCAAGCTTATGCCCTGTGGGAACCTGTCCTGTCGCAGGGGACCGTGAGAAGTATAGCTGGCGCACCCGGCTAGAGCGGCGAAGGAGCAAAGCAACCGCATCCGTCTCGGCAGTTCACGAAACAATATGCGTCGTTTCTGAGTTGTATCTTAATGTTGTGTTTTAGGTAAATTCCTGCGTGACATGGCCGGGAGGGCCCTCGTTTTTCACGCGAGGGCCGATGCGCTCGACAGCGCCGTTGCCGGGGATAGCGGCAAACTACCGTTGTCCCTAGCGGAACGACACTTGGGTGATTAATGAAGTAAAAAGTTTTTTTTTTTTTCTTGTTTGACCTCATAAAAAGACAGTAATTTGATCCCAAAATTATGAGATATTATTTATAAGAATTGACTGATTTCTGTTAATAATGTTGTTGTTTTTCTTCACTGAAGATGGCTAGTAACAACGACAATCAGGATGGGAGAAGCAATGGCATTCGGGAGCTTGCAAGACTTATTCAGCAGTCCTAGAAGGACCAAATCCCGAAGATTGGCGTTCCATTGTTTGATGGTAACAACGCCTCGAGATGGGCAGAAAAGTTCGAGCAATTGGGAAGTTGTTGCGAATGGTCGAATGAAAAGATGCTGCGAATGGTGAAGAGATACTGCAAGATCTAGTATAAGGAAGAGGTGGAGGAGTTGATATAAGATTCGCTGGACTGGGCAGAATTCAAAAAGAAGCTGCTAGAAAAGTACCAGTTGAGCGATCAACTGTTGGACTTGACCGATTTGAGGAAGGTTAGTCGGGAAAGCTTTGGTACAACAAAGCGGTTCCTTACTGAAGTCGAGCGGGTGGCGAAATTAGTTCCTGACCTTCCAGATAAAGATCGTTGCCTCATCTTCCTGGATAATTTCACGGAGGTGGAACAGTCAAAGTTGATGAAAGGCATGAAAGAAAGGTATAATTGGCCAAAACTTCGAGAGAATTTATTGGTCGGGGACTTCGACCAGATCCTCTATCGGCTGCTGAAACAGTAGAAGGAGAATCGGGAGCGGTTACAGTTGGGGATGGACGAGGACAAGGAGGTCTATAAGACCTTATCTGACATGAGGGAAATGATAAGAAGTATGAAGGAGGAACGGTTAAAACTTCAAGTGATGATGGCCAAGGCGAAAACTGGGAAGAGAAAAGGGAAGGAGCCTGTCACTGAAGAGAGTAGCGTGAGAGTGAGAGTGAGGAGGAAAGGGAACCCCCTCGTAAGTTGACCAAGGATGAGAGAAAAACCTTCAACCAGATATGAGGAGGGCAACGTACATCAAGAACGGAGGAAATGGAAGCAGGGAGCGACAGGTTGACCAAGGACAACAAAATCAAGGTCAACATACTCAACCACAGGGTGGTTGAGGCCGTGGTAGAGGCCGCGGAAATGGAGGCAGACGTGGGAACTGGCAGGAATACGTCTGCAAATATTGCGATATGAAGGGACACGTTATTCGTTTCTGCCATATTCTCGCCAAGGACGCGAAGGACCATATCGTCTTCACGACGATTCGAGGAGAAGTCTTTGACTTCGAGGGAAATCTCATCGATCAGGATATTGAAGGAGGAATGAGAAAAGAGGCTTTTCGACGGATGGGCCGTCCTCTTCTGGCTACATTCCGGTTAGCTTCTCCTGAAGAAGCAAACCTTTTTGAATTAGAAGAAACAATGGCTTCTTTGGAGATTGGTGGGTGTGACGAAAAAGAGTTGGAGGAAAGGAAAGAAGACATTGCTCATCGGACGCGAGAAGTGACCAAGAAACTGGATAAATGTCGAGATTCCATTGTTCAATTATGTGTTGACATGGAAGAAGTCTGTCCGAATCTTCCTAATGTGTTCCTTTTTGGTGGATGGGGGAACGAAGGTCAAGACGGGTCAGCACCTGTGGCCGCTTCGGCACTTGAAGCAACGCCGATGACACGACTAATGATGATGTCCACACCTATACTGAAGCGAGGGATGCCAACCGTCATGGTGCAGACGAGGAAAGGAAGGAAGACCTCACAATCGCAGCCTGCGCCAGGAGAAAGTTCAAAGGAACCTCAGGAAAAAAAACCTATTCAGGTAGAAGAAGGGGATGATGATGAGGAGGATGAAAGATTGCGAGCAAAGGGTGAACTACTAGCAAAGCAGAGAGCTATGGAAAGGGCGTCGGAAGCAGGGAAGACCCAGGTCGAGGAAGAAGAACCTCGCAAAAAGAAGAACGTGTACTCAATCCCTGTAGAACAAGGGATTGATTTTGAACAGCTGGTGGATCGTATTCTGGAAAGTCAGCGTGATCTGGTTACCCTGAAGGAGATTCTTGCAGTATCGCCGAAACTCCGCGAGGAATTTAAGCAGCGCATGACTCGAAAGAAAGTCATGACAGTCAAGCTGAGTGAGATCATCCCTCCAGAAGCTAACAGGGCACCTCTTGGCACGAAGATGGACTGGCGATGCGTGGCCACGGGTCTCATAAAAGTTCAAATTGGCCGTGAAGAGTTCTCTGCCTTCGTAGATGATGGGGCCGAAATGAACATCATGAGAGAGAGACATGCGATTGAAGCTGGGATTCAGATCAATCGCAATGACTTTGGATTTTTTATTGGAGTCAGCGGGGCAACGCCATTTTGCGGTATGGTTAGTGGCGTAATGGTCACAGTTGGGAAGGTAAAAGCGAGATCATATTTTTATATATTGCCAAAGGTTAAACACAAAGTGCTTTTGGGAAGGTCCTTTCAATGTCGCACAGAGAGCATAATCTTCAACAAGCATGACGATACCATGTTTGTAGCTTTGTGCGATCCGGTTTGCGGCTATTATGAAGTGGTAAAGTGCGCGAATACCGAACCAGCAAATTTAAGGAACCGGTTGAATCCCGAATCATATACCTTCTTAGAGTCTGAGAAGTTGAGGAGGGAGAAAGAGGCGATCGATGAAGAAAGGGATCCTCAAGAGTTTTCGTTGACATTGCCAAGTATCTCACAGGCAGTCGATTTTGCAGCAAGCCATCCTACAATTGATCCGAGCCTGGTACATGCCCTGATGGAGGCTGTGGTTGACAAGGAAGGTGCAGAAACCATGCATCTTGTTTATCAACCAAATGAATCTTGCATGGAGGAATCACTGCCATCAGCCAGGCAAAAGTCTTTTTTAGGGGACGGAAACTCAGCGTTGGGTCCAAGAGGAAGTATAAGAAAGTAGGAGAGAAAGCGCGATCAGTGTCAGTTCTGATCACTCAGGAAAGGAAGTGTATTATAAGAAAGAACGCGAGTGGATCAGAACGTTGAAGGAGAAAGGTAAGAAGAGGCCGTATCGATTGACGGATGACAGGTTCAAGGAGATGATCATTGGAGAGGATGACCTCCTTACTAAGGAGGAAATCAAATTCTTTATCGACGTTATGAAGAAAGTTCATCTTGCTTATGTTTTTGATGATGATGAGCGTGGAAGGCTGGACGTCGATATGATTCCAATGATCCGGATTCATACGGTACCGCATGAATCATGGAATGTGAGAGGCCCACGATATCCGAATCCGGACGATCACCGGAAGGTGGTGGATTATCTTGATGGCAAGATTCGGACCATAGTGGAAGACTATTCGTATGGGCCGTATGCGTCTCCTTGGTTTTGCTTTATCAAGCCGAACGGTGTTTTGCGATGGGTTCTGGACCTGCAGAAGTTAAATTCTGTAACAGTCCGAGATGCGGGCGGACTTCCGAACGCCGATGAACTCTCGAAATCTTGTGCAGGCAGACCCATCATCACCCTAATTGATTTATATTCAGGGTACGATCAGTTCCCGCTGTACACAGTGGATCGACCTATGACGGCGATGCATACGCCTCGGGGACTGCTTCATATGTGCGCGGCTCCGCAAGGTTGGACAAATGTCGTGACGATTGTGCAGAGATATATGATGAAAGTCATGTAGCCACTTGTCCAGACGTGACTTCTCCATATATTGATGACTTGGCTATGCCAGGACCCCGAGTCAAGGACGAGACTGAAGTGTTACCCGGCGTTCGAAAGTTCGTGTGGGAACACATCAACAATGTGAAAAAGGTTCTGAGGAAACTAAAGGAGTATAACCTCACAGCTAGTGGGGTTAAATCAAGGCATGGTATGAGGAAGGCGGTAATACAGGGTTTCCTTTGTGATGAGAAGGGTCGTCGGCCAGATGCCCAGAAGACAAATAAGATTTTGGAGTGACCGACTCCCTTTAGATCTATTAACGACATTTGAAGTTTTCTCGGGACTTGCGGATTTTGACGTATTTTTATCCGCAGATTCGCAGCAAGGGTGGAACACTTGCGGAAGTTAGTACGCAAGAACCAGGTCTGGGAGTGGGGACCGAAGCAGCAGGCAACCGTTGAGGATATTAAAGCTGAGTTTCGAGAAGGCGGCCTGATTCTGGGAGTTCCTTGCTTTGATGATGCTGAAGGTCGTCCTTTCATCATCGAGATCGATGCAGGTCCTACCACTTTGGGAGAAGTTTTGGTCCAAAAGGATGGGGAAGGACGAGAACGACCATTGAAATTCGAGAGCAGAACTCTGAATATCACTGAGCGAAACTACTCCCAGTTCAAGAAAGAAACTCTCGTTGTGCTTCACTGTCTGCGCATTTTCAGCAATTATGTATTTGGTAGGTGGTTCATTCTGCGAGTTGATCCTACGACTCTGGCTCAATCGCTGAAGAACTATTCTCCTTCTGATCCAACCATTGCTCGATGGATGACGTATATTTGAATGTTCAATTTTGAAATTGAGCGCATTTCAGACACTCAGAAGCGAGCAGATGGATTGAGTCGTGTTGATTGGGACTCAACGACGGATCAGGCTGAGAATTCAGTTCCTGTGGATGGATTCCTCGAAGGAGAAGAGTCACAGTTGAGTATTAACTCATACAATTATTTGGCGGATACAACAAACCGGATTGAGAATCATGTGCGATCAGAGCTTGTGATTGGGGAGTCGTTCATTGAGGAAGACCCATGAGGTGAAAGAACATCAGAGGAAATGATGAACTTGGCTTTATCAGATGAAGTCGAGCTCATCAAAGAGCCGCTGACAATTGAGTATGGGCATGAGCAGGCTGATAAGACTTTCAGGGTCACTGGACATATGTCATTCCTTGTGAATTCTTTAATTCACGAGTACCGCTTAAAAATGATGAATGAAGAAGTAGAAGGCAGTGAGATCAGAGAAACTTTTAGAGAAGGAGAGTATGATGGGGAGTATAAATTAATGAGAATGTGGCTGAATGGTGAGTTGAAGGAGGATGAGGTAGATCCAGCTATTCGCCAGAAAAACAAGGATTTTGTTGTAAGATATGGTCATTTTTTCAAGAAATCCAACGATGATATTCCGAGAAGAGTGGTATGTGGGGTTACGCGACAACTTTGCAGCTTTGCATGATGGGGTCGCAGGCGGACATAGATCGGCGTGAGTCACTTTGAAAAAGATTCAACATCTTTATTTTTGGGAAGGAATGAACAAGATGGTAAATGACTTCTGTAACTCTTGTCTTCCTTGCCAAAGGCGATCTAATCTGCGTTTTGTCGAACCTCTTAATCCACGCTATATCGCTGAGCCAGGAGCAGTAGTACACCTTGATCTGTTGGTCATGCCACCTGGGATAAATAGGTACAGATATATCTTCAACGCAAGAGATAATCTGACTGGGTTCGTTGATGGCTGTGCCATTCGTGAGCGTACTGGGCATGTTTTAGCAGAACGCATTGAGAAATATTATCTTCGGTACCCATTTGTCCAGAAAATTGTCATCGATCAAGGTGGTGAGTTTCGGGATGGGGAAGTGGAGACGCTTCTGAAGAAACTTGGAGTAAGCTTTAGCTATACTACAAGGGCACATCCCCAGGCCAATGCGCCAGTTGAACGTGGACATGCCACTCTAACAAATTTGTTGGCAAAATGGTGCGGAGATGATCCGTCAAGGTGACCGATATATCTGAGAACGACATTCTTTGTTGAGAATGTCACCATAAAGCGGACAACTGGATACGCTCCAGTCACATTGTGGTTTGGGCGTCATGCAACTTTTTCGATCGAAAGTTTTCTTACCACTTGAAGAAAGCAGGATGTAGAAACGAAGCGTTCAACGGAGGAGTTGTTGGAATTGAGGGCAAGACAAGTGATGATCATTGAGGAAAGGATTGAGGAGGCCGCTGCCTCTACTTCAGAGAGTAGGCAGGTTGACAAGGAAAGATGGGATAAGGGGCCTCGTGTTCGTAAGGAATCATTGAAAGTCGGGGATGTTGTGCTTCTTTATGATTCGTCCTTGGAAAAACAATGGTCTCGGAAATTGGACAGCCGATGGTTGGGGCCCTATCGTATTATCAAGAAATCTGAGCATGGGGCTTATGAGATCGAAGAGTTGGATGGGGCTCGAGGTAGAAATTGGGTGTGGGGATCGCATTTGAGAAAATTTATTCCAAAGACTTAAAAAAAGGTTTTTATTTTTGTAAACTTCTTTTTCAGAACTAACTTTTCCTCTTTTATTTCTTTTGGGATCACTAAATGCTGACTAGTTCTGAGGACAGACAAGGGAATTATAACTTTGGATTCTTGGGATTTGATTTTAATTCTGGGACCTATGGTTCTATGTTTTTGTATAATTAATAAATTCTACGACTCCTGTTCGTGGAATTATGTGGTGATTTTGGATCGAAAATTTGTCGATTCCTAAATTAGAATGATTTCTTGTTACTTTTTCGATGAAATGTGATGCAATTCAAATTTATGAATATTTTTTGACTGGAATGTTATGAAACTCTCTGTGAAAATGTATGTTGTTATTTGATGTATATTCTCGTTGTAAATTATCATAGCCTATAACTTTCGTAATGTTTTTAGTTGTCATGTTATGACGAGTCCTGATGCAGTGAGCCCTGTACGTGGTAGTGAGGCCTACGCCGGAACTTAATTCCTGGTCCATAGTGGGATGTTGTCACTTTTTCTTTTTTTAAGGAAGGTGGCTACACTATCATTGAAAGGGAGGATGGTATTATTGTGATTGTCGAAATCTTGCTTGTGAGGGTGACGACTGCCGCTCGTCATGGCGAAAAGAGTGGTCACCTTGGCCTTGTGATGAATGGGATCGCCTCGCCTCTATGACCGGGTCTGACCAACCTTGGTCATAGAGAAAGGGTAGTTCAACCTCGCAGGTAGGGGACTAGCAAGCACCTGATACTGGAATCGGAGGGAAGATGGTGAGGCTCGAGCCTAAAGCGGGGCTTGACGTCGAGATGTTATCCTTGCGGATTACACCACTCCTCGACGCATATCACAATGCATACAGGAATATTATGTATGGTAACTCTTAATTGGAGTGGGATACAAAACCTGGACAATGACTTTTGATAAATGGTTTCTCTCATGAATGGTTGGTCAGATTCTGTCTGGGCCGCTCAGGAGGTTATTTATTTTGAAATACCCGTCAGGCGGTTAAACCTGATCTTTTTTTAGATAAATGTAAATATTAGCCGACTGAGGTTTACAAGGCTAGCCGGAGGCTATTTCCGGTACCATTCTGAGAGACTAAATAATGTTTAGAGTTGCCGCCAGTGGGATGATGCTGGGACTATTTAGACAAAGTTCCTTGAAAAATTTAGTGGTTCCGGAACTTGAACCGGTATAAATTCAGGTTTTAGTGAAAGGCTTGCAAGAGGCTACATCTGGTACCATTCCAATCAAGGATGATTGAAATGTAGATTACCGACGCAATGACTCGGGTTTATGTGATAAGTTTCAGCTTACTTTTGATTGAAAGAGATTTTATTGAAAAAAGTTTCATAAGAATCCAGAGAGCCCTATATTGTTGATTAATACAGGGTGAACGACGCGGACGTTGTTCAATGGGGTTTGGGATTGCTGTCGGGGCAAAAACCCTCACAAGGGTATTTGCCGGTGTTTTTGAACGTCGGACGTTGTCCTACTCTTGCGTTGAATTGAAGGACTTGATGAGACTGACGTTTGCCAAACGTTTATTCAGACCTGACCTATGACTGAGAAACTAAGAGTTTTCGGACTTTAGTCCGGACGCATGTGACGTCTGGGGGTATCGGGTGTGAACGACAAAGGCTACGCTTTTGTCGAAGCAACAGGAACGTGCGGATAAAGAAATGCTAAAACTAAACCTATCCTACCTATAATATAGCCGCGCGATTCAGGGCCTAAGTGGGCTAAAAAGAGGGTTGCCACGGGGTATAGGGCCACGACGCAGGAGGTGTAGAAAGTTTTTGTTTTTTCTAGGGCCGCGGGGTCTGACTTCGAGCCTGGGGGCCGATAGGCCAATACCAAGGTTTATCCGGTTCGATGGCCGACCAAGCCGCGGCCACTCGGTTAACCGGTGAGGGTAAGCCTGCAGGGATAAGCAGGCAGGGGCAGACGGCTAGCAGAAGGGGGCTGGGCACACCAGGTAGGGCCTACTAGGTGGTACACCACTTCATATAGAAGTAGTGCAGCTTAGCGCCTGTGAAAAGGAGCTAGCCCAGTAGGTACCGTCGTCAAACTGTTACCCTGCAGACTTAGGGATCGAGCCTGACCGCATGCGCCCAACTGGGCTAGCTCCTTTTTGGAGCAGCCCTCATTCACTGAGAGCGCGGTCCATCTCGACCGTGCGATCGAAGAGATCACACGGCCGAGATAGGCCGCACAGATTAGCATGGCCCCTGCGCAAGGATGACACGTATAAATCGAGAAATGGTCCAAATTTTTTTATCGATCCCGAAAGGGATCGAACTTGGATCTGCATTTCAACAATTCGTGGGTGAGCCCACGAACGCTGCACGACCGTTGGCATAAAGCCAACGGGAAAATCTGGAAAAAAAAAAAAAAAAAAAAAAAAAAAAACACCGAAACAAGGCAACTACCTCGTGGCTGGGAAAGAACAGCCTTTTTGGCTGTGTGGGAGCAGAAAGGCTCCCCACCCCAATTCAAATCGAATATTTGAGGCCGCGAGATTTCGGATCTCGCGCCTCACGATGCTCGCGAGGAAATGAGGTTGTGAGAGTTGGTTGGAGGAAAGAGAGAGGGAGGAACGTGAAATTTGGGAGGCGGAGGTCCTACTCCTCCCAAACTGCCAACTGCCCTCCTTGTTCTCAGGGGAGGGCAGAGCAAAAAGAGGAAGGATGTTGCATGCAACAACACGCACCTGGCCAAGGAAGAAGCCAGGTGCAACAAAAATTAGAATGTTAGTTTTTTTTTTTTTTTTTTTTTT
>BFEA01000132.1:1567733-1587329 GCA_003427395.1 Chara braunii
GTTCTCGCAGTAGTTTATGCTACCCGGCATTGGCGTCATTATCTGCACGGGGCGCCCTTCACGGTGCGCACGGACAACTCAGTTGTCCAGGCTTTCATCACGAAGCCTAAGCTCTCCCCTCGACAGGCACGCTGGTGGCGTGACTTATCCGAGTTCAGTTTCACCACTCAGCCCATCAAGGGTGAAACGAACCGCGTCGCCGATGCCTTGTCCCGCCGTCCTGATCACAATCAGGAACCCATCCATCTTGCTGCCATCTCTATCACCAGTGTTGATCAGTCGGTGATCGACGCGTATCGCACTCAGTACCGCCACTGCCCCGATTATTGCGTCATCCACGCGACACTGCGGAGTGGCAAGACCGTTCCTTCCTACTCCCTCGGGGAGAACGGCCTCGTGTACTGGCATGGCAGATCTGGTCAGCTAGAACCAGGTATCTGCGTTCCCTCCACCGGACAGCTCCGCGTCCAGGCTGTAGCACAGTTCCATGACCAGGCAGCTGTCGGTCATATGGGTTTCCACAAGACGTTGGCTCATGTTTGCAGCCTATACGTCTGGCCGAAGTCCAAGGACTTTGTCAAAGCCTACATCCAGGAGTGTCCTACCTGCCAGGAGGTGAACAGTGCGAACCACCTTCCGTATGGGTTACTTCAGCCCCTACCCATACCTGAAGGTCGTTGGCAGTCTATCTCGATGGATTTCATTGGTCCCCTCCGCCCACCCACTCAGCGCGGTCATGATGCTATCTTGGTCGTCGTCGATCGCTTAACGAAGCGTGCACGTTTTGTTTCGTGCCGCTATCGCATTAGCACTCGTGAGGTCGCCGACATCGTCTTCGACCTAGTCGTGAGAGATCACGGCTTACCTCAAAGCATCATCTCCGACCGTGACCCGCGCTTTACCAGCACATTCTAGCGACGCCTACACGAGGTGTACGGATCCCAGCTCCGCTTTTCATCGTCTTACCACCCTCAGACGGATGGTCAGACTGAGGTCACCAACAAAACTCTCGGTAATATCCTCTGAAAGTTTGTTAGGGATGACCAGCAGTGGGACTAACACTTAGCCCACGCGGAGATTGCATACAACCACGCTGTTTCGCCAGCCACGGGGATGTCGCCATTCTATTGCGACCTCAGCTACCACCCTCGCGTACCTGCGGATTTCCTACGACCATCGCGGTTGCGCCCAGACACTCGTTGCACATGCCGTATCCTTCAGGCCGTCGGCTCTGATACTGCCGCTAGTCCGGTCAGCTTCCGTGTGAAGCTACCTGATTACCTTCGACAGGCTCGCGTACACGATGTTTMCCACGTCTCCTTGCWGCGTCCTTATCGCAGACYGTCYGAGCRCTTCGCCGGACGCCYTTATGAGCGCCCTCCACCTATCATGGTGGACGGTCACGAGGAGTTCGTTGTTTCCGACATCGTATCACATCGAGTTACCGACGATACCCCTCCACGCATCGAGTACCTTGTGCGTTGGAAGGGCTACCCTGATGAGGAGGCTACTTGGGAGCCCCTCGAGCACTTGCAGCACGCCAGGATGTTGGTGCATGCATATGATCGTGCTCGTCGTGCTGGGGCATCTGCTTCTACTCAGCCGAATGACCCTCTTCCTCCTCCTCCGGCTGAGGAGATCGCTGAGGATGAGCCCGCTCCCTCTGAGGCCGTTCCTCAGCCTCAGATGGTCGCCTCCGAGCGTCCACAGCGCACTCATCGTCGCCCTTCACGTTACGATGACTTACACTCTTATCCTCCATCTTTCCCCATTGACTCACACCATCAGGTACTCCATCATCAACTCTTCTTCAGGATGTCAGCGTTTTGCGGCTCTGCTTCGACATCGACTCGACTGCTACTTCATCGACGTCATCGACCGATTCGACGACTTCAGCTACCTTATCGGCTTCAGCTACTTTGGACGTGACTACTTCACGCCACCACCCTACCCTGTACATTCCCTTGCATCTGTCGCATGATGGTTCTCACTTAGCTGGGTCTCTTTGAGTTGGGCTCTCCCTTGGTATCGCATAGGCATTGGGACCGTAGCGTTATCTTGGTTTCCCTGCTCCCAGATCTAGCTCCTTCCTCCCCCAGTCGGTGAGTTGTGTGCATGTTTCCCTCACCCACTGCCCTCATCACCCTAGTGTCGGCCCTTGCATGCCTTCMGTTAGGCATATCTCCACCCTATTACAGGCTCCCCCTTTTCATGGTCGACCCTGCATGGTGTCACCCTTGTCGAGCATTACCCGCCTTGATGGTCTATCTGTTAGGGTTATTGGTTTTGTTTCGCTACCACTCTCCCACCTTGAGCCTGATGACCTATCCCACCTTCATGTGTGACTGCCCTTAGGAGTTTCGATTCTTAGGTTGCATTCACCGCCTCTAAGACCATCCCACTTTTAGTGGTTCAGCGACATGACATTATCTTGTGACATATTGCTCTTCTCCTTTCAGCACTGAGGCCACTTCCTCCAGGACTTTAGGAGTGTATCATACTACATTTCATTTTCTGCTGTTAGCTAGGATATGTATACCAGACATTTGCTTTTCTTTTGACATTATATAGCTTAGGATGCATCGCAGGGACTCCGCATGGAGCTTGCTCCGCATCCTAGATTTCTCAGTTTTCTTTATTGCAGAGTTCCGCTGCTTTTGCGGATAGCGTGTTTATGGCTCTTGCGATCCATTACAGGTCTGAGGATCGTGCAGCGGGCCTTCATCTGCCCTGGCCCACAACCAGGGCCTATTTRGCTATTTGTCAGTCCGGCCTGTGGGACCAGGCCGTGGCCTGACCCCACAGGCCGTGCGGTTATTCAGTCCAGTCCAGTCCTGCCCGGTACCACTGTCGGTACCAGGCCAGTCCAGTCCAGTCCCTGCCCGGTACTACTGTCGGTACCAGGCCAGTCCAGTCCAGTCCAGTCAGTCCGCTGGGGGTATACCCCCGCTGCAGTCTGTTTTGTGGCATTCTTCATTTGCACAGATTGGAGTACGTGCGTGTTGAGTCTGCGTTGGAGCTGCGCTGTCCCTTCCAGCTCCATCTCCATCTCCCCCATCCTCATCCCTTCGTCTTGATCCTGACGGACCGCCATCCCGGCGGGTCTGTCACAAACCAACTGCAGCGAAACAACGAAAGCTCTGCTGAGTCACACTATGCTCGTCTCACTTGCTGCTACCAGGGCTGCCGGATGCTCTCATCAGTGACGAAAGTGATGAATGAACCTCCTGCTAGAACCTGGAAGGATACACGCCAAGGAGGTCACTGCCTGCTACGCCCATCAATAGGCGAAAATGATGAATGAATCTCCCGCTGGAAATCGGCCAGGTACATCGCCCTTATGGGAACATACATGAGGACAGACAACGGGATTTTGTTGATGACCGTGTGTAGTGAAACCGGGATTAAGATGCATGACAATGCTCAGTTGAGGCCTGCTTCCATAGACTATGCTCCTCTATTTACCCAGCAAGCAAGGTGATACTCGTTCTTCTGTTGAAAATTCAGGAAGATACATTATTACTTTCATAAACTCCCGTAGAACCGCGCAGCCCCTGCAACCCAGATCAAAAAAACTAACGCCCTACTATCAATTCTGACATCACTATCATACTCGGGATGGCCAAAAACCCCGATTTAGGATTTTTTCTCGCTCGATTCCGCTGAGGAACGAGCGAGATATCATTTTTTTTTGCTCTCGTTTCCTTCACTCGTTATTTCCTTCCAACCTCTCCGCGCACTATCTCTTCCCTCTACCTTACTTCTTACTAACTCCCCCCCCCAGACCAATACCACCATTAGATTCGCCTAACCCAGAAACCTCCTACCCGACTTTCCTTCTCCACGGTTCCTACTAAAAATTAGGTAAGGAAGCACGCTCTCCCTCCTTGCACTTCACCCTCTTCGCCATCTCTGCCTTCCTCACTCTTCCCAACTGCACCTGGCACAGATCCGCGCCCAAGTTCATCCCACCTGGTTCCCGTCCTCTAATCTTCCGTCTCTCTCTCCTTCTTTCGATACTTCTCCATTACTTCCTCTCATCTTTCTCCCTGCCACCTCCTCTCTCATTTCCGCCCTGCTTCTTCTTCCTCCCAACTTCGTCTTCTTTGTTGTTGCCGACGTTTACCCCATTTACTCCACGTGGTCTCACTGCGCGTCTAGCCACGAGGCACTTTTCCAGAAAATTTCAGAACAAAAAAAAGAGAACAAGTTGGTCCCTTGTTCTTATGTGTGTTAGGGGCCATGCTAATTCCTCTCTGTACCGTTCCAATTTTAACAGATGTCCCAAAGGATCCAGTCCCTGGTAATTCAGGGTTATTTTATTATGTTCACCTAATTGTATCTGGACTCGAACTTGAGTCTGTATCTCAACAGTCCAGGGGGTACCAATCGTGCTAGGCCCGTTGATGCAGCACCGGTCCCGGGCCAGGTACCGGGTCTGGGTAGTCAAGACTGCAACATTTTACTCATCAGCTCCCAGTGGAATACGAACTCAAGTTTGTACTTCAACAGTGCACGGGTGTACTAACCGAGTCATAGGCCTGTTGGTAGGCTTTTTTTTTTTTCTTTTTTTTTTTTCCACCACGGAACTTTTCAGACTAGCTCACGAGGCTCTAGTCTGTTTTTCTGACTGTACCTGGATTCGAACCCCAACCTGTACCTCAGCAGTTCGTGGGTATACCACCTGAGCTTGGCCTACGGGTGCTGGTCCCAGAGGCCTGTTTTTCAACAGCCTGCGGGTGTACCAGTTGAACTTGCTGTGGGGCTGGTCCCACAGGCCTGGTTTTAACAGTTCATGGGTGTACCAACTGAGCTAGGCCCAGTGGCACTGATCCCTCAGACCTGGTTTTCAATAGTCTGCGGGTGTACCAACTGAGCTAGGCCCAGTGACACTGATCTCGCAGACCTGGTTTTCAACAGTCTGCGGGTGTACCAGGTGAGCTAGGCCCAGTGGCACTGATCCCGCAGACCTGTTCTACTCAAACCTCTTTACAGCAAACCTTGGCTGGTAGATCGTGCCTTCCCCGGGCACAGTTCACTATTTCTCAGGTCCCACGGGCCTGCTCACACTCCAGCCTTCCAGCAACAGATCCTGGCTAGCGGACGGTGCATCTGCAGGAGATCCCCGCCACTCGGGATCCCGCTGCTTCGAGGGCTTTGCACCCACAGGCTCACCTGCACGTTGGCCCCTTCGGTCTGTGCTTTCAAGACAGGTAGGATAAAGGATTTTTTTCAGCACCCCGAATACGCAGGACCCAGAACGTCACTGCTAAAAGAGGCGCATACTCAAGGTCATCGGTTGCCGTGACGGCCACCCGCGGGGGAATGTTCCAATCATTCCCCAATGCAATGCTGTCACAGCAACCCATGCTGGCAGGCACCCAGCGTCCGGGCCAATGATGGCGGCGACCAAGTCGCCGTCTGCCCTCGACCAGGTGTGGGACTTCTCTCCATCCGCTCATCGCTCGGCAATTTCAAGTGTTCTTTTCTGTCTTTCAAGGTTCCTTTCATCCTTCCTCGCGGTACTTTTTCGCCGTCGGTTCCAGAGCCAGTTTTCCGGCTTGGTTCAAGATGGGATTTCAAGAGAAGAAAAATAAAAATAAAAATACAAGTAAAAACATATCAAAAATAAAATTAGTAGAACCGACGATGACGAGGTCCCGCCGACGCCCTCTTGGTTTCGACAGTTAATAACCGGCTGGACCCGTTTGGCAAAACCAAGGGGGATAGTCCCTAAAGACCCTCAACCCCTCAGTCTCTTCCAATTGCGCTCCTCTACTCTATCATCGCTTGCTAGCCTCGGTCCCCGGATCTCCCTGGTGAAGGTGATCTCCCTGGTGAAGGTGAATGTTATAACCAATTGGGCTAAACCCAAACCTGACACAATTGCACGTGGAACTTCATTCAAGTAGTATCCGCCACCAGGTAGGCCTACCATACATATTCAAGTAGGCCCTCTTCCCTACTCGATCGCACCGTTGGCCCCAAGGCCGCGGTCTTCGCACTTGGTATACGGAACCCCTACTAGTGATGGCCCAATGGGCTGCCTCGGTAGTACTAAGGCCCCTACTCTAATACTCGTCGTCGTTGCGGGCACTACTTTATACCGAGCCTCCATCGATTTGATAACAAAGTTCAACTAACTTTTCTCAATACTGGTAACAAAACAACCAGTTTTACAAAATCAACTACTACGCCCGCACATAAGGCGCATATGACACTTGTTTATCAAAGTTCAATCCCCCTATGCCTTGCGTCTTTGCCCAAAGGGGCCGATTTCTGTGTCGGACGTTAATCCGACCGCAATCGCTAATTACGACAATCGCATACTCAAAAGAGTAATTTCTTGGCTAGAAGGCTACCCCATACGGCAAGCCGAGTAATTTCTTGGCTAGAAGGTAACACCTCAAATTTGCGGCCCTCCTGTAGTTGCCCCGCCCAACACACAAACCGTGCACTGGCCAATGAAACGTGTTCTCGTAACTTCTCCGCCCACTTCGATTCATCGAATGAATAGGATCAGAAGGAATCTCTCATTCGAACAGGGAGGTGTTCGCTACCCCCTCCTAGACTCACCACGTCGTGATTGAAATGGGTCTCCCGCTAGCACCCGGAGATGGCAACTGTCTTCTCAAATGCGCAACTTGAAGGACAGTGGGTGGCTGTTTCCACTGGCAGGAAAGTCAAATCGAATGAATCTTCCGTCGAGCATAGGTGGGTACGTCGCCAAGTTCCCCGGGCACTTCGAGCCCAATCGCCGAAGTTCATTTTTCGATTCTTCCTGCATTACCAACCTTCAAAGCGAGCTTCCCCAACCTCTTACGTAGATAGATTGAGTTGAACTCCAATTGGATCCTCCGCTAGAAACTGGAAAGAACCACTGTCCTTTCGAGAACGATACGATGGGCGGTGCTGCTCACTTCCCCTTTTTCTTATACACTTGGCCGACCCTCTTGGTCAGGATCACTCAGTCCCCCAATCGGCAATGATGATCACTAATTGGATGGACGGCCTTGGGCGGCACAAGACTAGTGGCTGCAACAACAAGACCCGGTAAAGCGGCTGATTCAAGAGCATGATGATCAGGATGATCGGGCCACACCGCTCCTATCGCTAGGATGAGCAAACTTGAACATATCTTCTGCTGAAATATGGCTAGATGCATCCGCTTCTCTCCACGTATCGAGCCAAACCATCATCTCCTTAACTCATACCGCTAGTCTCCCCATTCCACCTCGTGACATCTCTCAATCCCTTGTTACTGCACCCTTGCTTCATTCAAACCCGCGATCATCTCTCTCTCTCTGCCCAATTCAACCGCTGCGCCCGCTGCCCTTGACCCAGCGACCGACAACCATCCCAAACTTTGAATGAACCCCTCCGCTAAAACGAGGCTAGGTGCATCGACGCCTTGCCACCTTCCTTCTCCGGGCGCAGCTTTCGACACTGACCCCGGGCGAACTACTACCGTTCATTCGAATCCGACATTGCCATAATACTCGTAGTGCCTCAGAATTTCGGATCAGTCTTCTCCTTCGCCCGACTTCGTTGAGAATCGAGCGAGAATTATGTTCTCTCACGCGCCGTGCCCACCTTCACCGCGCCGTACCCGCCTTCACAGCACCTCCATGCACACCTTATTCTCTACTCGCTCCTACTCTACTCTACTAACGCCAAAACTAACTACACCTGCATACTCGCCGGGGGTCAAAACCCCAGATTTGCATCCTAACTCATCAAGAACGGCTGAGAAAATCGCTTCTTCTCCTTACCACTCCTTCGTTTCTACCATACCTCTACGTAGCACTTTTCTTACCTACTTCGGTTTGCACTATCCCAACACTCAAACCGACTTCGCGATAGATTTCGCCCGACCTCAAAATGTCAGAATAACATTTTTCCTTACCCGGTTCTGTTAGGAATCGAGAGAGACAAACACTTTTCCATTCCCACGCTCACACCATCTTCCCCGCCATAGCTTCCCGCACCAACTTTCTTTTCTAACTTCTTTTACACCTCCTCTTTGCCTTTTCTAACTGCGGCATCGTGATCGCCCGGGCCTAAAACCCTTATGTAGCATCTTTCCCTACCTAAATCCATCACGGATCCAGTGCAAAAAGCAACTCTTCCCCCTTCGCCATAGCTACTCCTTTCACGCCCTGCACGCATCCGGCACGATTTCGCGTCTGGATTCACTCTCTTACTTCGATTATTCCCCTACTGCTTTTGCACCTGTAGCTGCGCTTCCTCACCTCGCCCTACTACTCGACGCAACGCCCAACAATCACTATCGGTCGAGTTTATCTGTTCCCAGCGCCCCCCGCTTTCGTCGACTGTACTCATAAGCCGACCTCGGCACCGCAACTCCGACCAGCACTGATTGTTAGGCATCGGTCGCGGGTGCCGAGGACTGCTAGCGAATTGTGTGCCAATCGGCCGCCAACCCGATCAGCCCCAAAGGACGAGGGCCCAACGCTATAGTGAGTTGGAGGGCACACGTCCACTGTTAGCGCTGCAGCCCCAAGTCTAAGTGGCACGGCTTTTGGCACAAACTTTGGCTGTAGGACCGAGTAGTCGGGTGGACCTTTGCTAAGCTAGTGTGGGGGCGGGTTTGATGTGCACGGCTGTTACAACTGCTACGGGCCCTCCGACAGTGTCTTGGGCCGCCCGTGCCCTGGCTTGATCCCTGTTGTCTGGTCCCAACTGATATGCTCAAACTTAGAACCTCTCACGGCAGGTTGGGGGGGCGGGGTGTACACCCGCAACAGCCCTTGCCACTCTCGGATTGCCGCACCACATGCCGACCCGAAATTTTTCGTAATCCCCCTTTACTTTAGGCTATCAACGGTCTCCAAGTGGGATGCGAGGGACACCACGACCATGGACCCCACCATTCTTGGACATGTTAACCTCTTCCGTCTGTGTCTCAACATGGGTAAGATACGGAACTTCCGCCAGCCTCCGGATCATGTAAAATTTCTAGCGGGTCTGCCCCGACTACCGTGACGACCACCCGTTGTCTGACAATCTAGTGGCTAAGCCAGGTCCATCAGTCTCGATGTCGGCCTCGAAACCGACTACCGAGTTAAAGACCTTATAAAAATACTAAAAGCAAATAAAATAAAATAAAAAAGAATAAACACCGTGCATCTCATTGGTCCGCGACGCCTCGTACGCCCAAGCTGCGTATGGATGCGCCTTGTCGTCAATACCCCGCGTGCGCCACTCATCCTCGATCTCTAAACCTTGTTGATAAAGGTCCGATGCTATAACCAATAGTGTTAGGGCCAAAGTTGGGTCTAATGTTGGCGGACACCTATATAAACGAATATAATGTGACACGCGAACTTACCGGAATATTTTAATATCACACCGTTGTCGATGTCATCCTCCGTACGTACGCACAAGTCACAGACAAGTGCACCAATCAAGAGACGGAATCCTTTTAATCCTAGCTTAATCAGAAAAAAATATATATATGTTCGACGATCACGTCGGTTTTTTACAATCATCAAAGAAAAAGAAATCACGCGCGCCTTAAGCCTGCGCGTCCACACACTCTCTAGTAGTCTAGTCAACTGCCTGGTCAACGGGACTCACGGACGCAGCCGCGCCTCGCGCGATATAATTAAACTTTAAACCAGACTTATTTCCTATTACCTGCAAAAACCTGTGTGGATACCCTTGTAAGGGTATTCGCACCGACAGCGTATCTGCAGTGCCACGTGACAGCTTGCTGTGGATCTTGAAAAACCCCCTGGCTAGGGAGTTGCACTACAGTGACATCTCGGTGGCTGATCAAGATCTCATAACCTCTCACGGCAGGTGGGGGGCGGGCGGGGTGTACACCCGCAACAGCCCGTGCCACTCTCGGATTGTCGTGCCACATGCCGACCCGAAATTTTTCGTAATCCCCCTTTACTTTAGGCTATCAACGGTCTCCAAGTGGGATGCGAGGGACGCCACGACCATGGACCCCGTCATTCTTGGACACGTTGACCTCTTTCGTCTGTGTCTCAACATGGGTAAGATAGGGAACTTCCGTCAGCCTCCCGATCATGCAAAATTTTTAGCGGGCCTGCCCCGACTACCGTGACGACCACCCTTTGTCTGACAATCTAGTGGCTAAGCCAGGTCCATCAGTCTCGATGTCGGCCTCGAAACCGACTACGGAGCTAAAGACCTTATAAAAATACCAAAAACAAATAAAAAAAAAAAAAAAAAAATAAACACCGTGCATCTCACTGGTCCGCGACGCCTCGCACGCCCAAGCTGCGTATGAATGCGCCTTGTCGTCAATACCCGGCGCGCGCCGCTCATCCTCGATCTCTAAACCTTGCTGATAAAGGTCCGATGCTATAACCAATAGTGTTAGGGCTAAAGTTGGGTCTAATGTTGGCGGACACCTATATAAACGAATATAATGTGACGCGCGAACTTACCGGAATGTTTTAATATCACACCGTTGTCGATGTCATCCTCCGTACGTACGCACAAGTCACAGGCAAGTGCACCAATCAAGAGACGGAATCCTTTTAATCCTAGCTTAATCGGAAATAAAAAAAATATGTTCGGCGATCACGTCGGTTTTTTACAATCATCAAAGGGAAAAAGAAATCACGCGTGCCTTAAGCCTGCGCGTCCACACACTCTCTAGTAGTCTAGTCAACTGCCTGGTCAATGGGACTCACGGACGCAGCCGCGCCTCGCGCGATATAATTAAACTTTAAACCGGACTTATTTCCTATTACCTGCAAAAACCAGTGTGGATATCCTTGTAAGGGTATTCGCACCGACAGCGTATCTGCAGTGCCACGTGACAGCTTGCTGTGGATCTTGAAGACCCCCCTGGCTAGGGAGTTGCACTACAGTAACATCTCGGTGGCTGATCAAGATCTCAGCCCACCCCAATTTTTTTTTTATTGTAGTGATATCAGGCCAGCAGCATCTTGAAGGCCAAGATCCTGTGGATCTTGGCAGTGCTCTGCTCTTGACCACCCAAGAGCTTGGTATCCCTATCCTACCCACTAATCTACTTTCCCCCAACCCCTTTTCTCTCCCCCCCAATCATCTAAGCATCCTTTCTAACTCTACCACTACTCCCTCCTTCTACCACCCTCTTCAATCATCTTCTATAACCTTTTTTCTCTCCTCTCCTCCCCACTCACCATCTTATACTAATCTCATCTACTCCTCTCCACCTTTTTTATATCCCATCTCCCACTTCACTCATTCTCTCTCTCACACATATTTCTCTTTTTCTTCATCACCCTTTCATCCCCATCCCCTCCAACTTCCAAAATTTTCTGTTTTTCTTCTTTTGTCTTTCTCTTCGATTTAAATCTCCTCTTCTTGCAAAAAATCGAATTATCTTATTCCCCACCTTTTTTTCTCATTTTCTGATTTATTTTATTTTAATTTTTATCTTTGTTTTAAATTCAAATTTATTTGCGGCACCCTCAAATTTGATAAGGACTTAGTCATTCTTGCTTTCGACACACATTTTAACCCCGGGGTGCTAACGAAGTGCTGCTGATTTTTTTTATTTTTTTTTCCCCATACTTAGTTTTTTTCAGCACATTTGACTCATTGGTGGTAGCGACGTGCTAGCAAAATCTTTTCATTTTACTTGGCCTTTCTTCTTGATGACACACTTCGACCCCATGGGGGTAACAAAATGCTGTCGAAATTTGTGAAAAATCCAACACTTAGTTTCTCTTCACCTCCTCATCTACTTATTTATTTATTTTATTTTCTGAAAATTATAATTTGCGACATTGTAAAACTTAGTGTGCTTCTCTTAGTCCCTCCTTCCTCTTTGCACCTTTGTGACCCATTGAGGTAGAAAAATGTTGTCAAAATCATCCATCTATTCATCATGTGAGAAAGCAATCCACATGTCCACACACACAACCAAGACTGTAGAGATGATGAAGAGAGTTTGGCACACCCCAACAGATCATGAAGCACCAAGCAACCACCCATGGGCATACCCAAGTCACACGACACTCACAAGTGGTTATCGGACACCTAAAATTTCATAGATGAAAATTGTGAAGTAGGAAAAATTGAGTTGTTTTGTTTGTCCTAAAAATCATGCTTGGACCATGAATTCGGGAGGAGGTCACTGACGTTCATGGTGAAAAGATCTAGTAAAATATTTTATTCATATCTTAAAAAACATGTCTTGAAACTTCTCTATTTTTCCCCCGCCTAAAAAGTTTTCTGCTTTTCGCCTACCTGAAAGTTTCACACCCACCCTCTTCTTGAAAACTTAATGCATTTTTCATGATTTCGAACCCTCTTGAAATTTTCATGATCCCCCCCCCCCCCCCATCTCCCCAATCATGCAAATCATGAACAAAAATGAAGTGGTGAAGATCATGAATGGTATGAAAACACTATTCCCCTGATGCTTAAAAAGAATTATGAAAATCATGAACGAACCGGAACTGATGAAGATCGTGAATGGTTTTCACGCGTCTGAAAATCATGAATGAACCTGAAGATGAAGATCATGAATAATATTAAAGCACCGCCCCCCCCCCTCGTGCATAAAGAGCATCATGAATATCATGAATGAACCTAAAGTGGTGAAGATCGTGAATGGTTTAAAAACACCCCCCCGACCACCGGGAGGGTGCTTTCAGTCAATTCCTTCATCTTCACCACTTCAAGATCGTTCATGATTTTCATTATGCATAAAGAGCATTATGAAAATCATGAGTCGACCTGAAGTGGTGGAGCTCATAAATGGTATGAAAGCACCGCTCCCGGCCACCGGGGAGTTGCTTTTAGACCATTCATGGTCTTCACCACTTCAAGATCGTTCATGATTTTCATGATGTATAAAAAACATCATGAAAATCATGAACAAACCTGAAGTGGTGAAGATCATGAATAGTATGAAAGCATGAAAGCACTACCCCCCTGCCACCGGGGGGTGCGTTCAGACCATTCATGGTCTTCACCACTTCAAGATAGTTCATGATTTTCATGATGCATAGAGAGCATCATAAAAATCATGAACAGACATGAGCCAGTGAAAATCGTGAATAGTTTGAAGGCATTCATGGTCTTCACCACTTCAAGATCATTCATGATTTTTATGATGTATAAACAACATCATGAAAATTATGAATGGACCTGAAGTGATGAAGACTATGAATGGTATGAAAACGCCTCCCCCCACTGGCCATCGGGGGGGTGCTTTAAAATCATTCATCGTCTTCAACACTTCAAGACCGTTCATGATTTTCATGATGCATAAGGGGCATCATAAAAAACTTGAACGGACTCGAAGTAGTGAAGATCATGAATGGTATGAAAGCACCTTGAAACCAAGCCCTATGACCACCTGTTTTTTATACCTGAACATCTGAATCATCCTTAAGTGATGAAAGGTCTGAACACCCTGAAAACCAGATCCTATAACCACTTGTTTTTAATACATGAATATCCCATTGAAGGACTTGAACATTTTGAATCCAGGCCTTATGACCACCTGTTTTTTATATCTGAACATCCTGAATCATCCTGAAGTGATGAAGGACCTGAACACCCTGAAACCAGACCCTTGGCCATCTGTTTTTGACACCAGAGCATACTGAATAATCCTGAAGTGATGAAGGACCTGAACACCCTGAAACCATGTCCTATGGCTATCTGGTTTTGATACCAAAGCACCCTGAATCATCCTGAAGTGATGAAGAACTTGAACATCCCGAAACTACACCCTATGGCCACCTATTTTTGACACAAGAACATCTAGAATCATCCTGAAGTGATGAAGGACCTGAACACCCCGAAACTAAGTCCTATGGCCACCTCTTCTTGATACCTGAGTATCCCGAATCATCCTGAAGTAGTCAAGAACCTGAACACCTTGAAACCAACCCCTCTAGCCACCTGTTTTTGATACCTGAGCATCCTGAATTATACTGAAGTGATGAAGGACCTGAACACCATGAAACTAGGTCTTATGGCCACCTGTTTTTGATACATGAGCATCCCAAATCATCCTGAAGTGATGAAGGACCCGAACACCTTGAAACGAGATCCCATGGTCACCTGTTTTTGATACCTGAGTATCCTGAATCATCCTGAAGTGATGAAGGACTTGAACATCCTGAAACCAAACCCTATGGCCACATGTTTTTTATACATGAACATCCCGAATCATCCTGAAGTGATGAAGGGCCTGAACACCTTGAATCCAGACCCTATGGCCACCTGCTTTTTATACCTGAGAAAAACATGGATTATGAAAAACCTGCAACCTTTCAAATAAGTCATGAAAATTGTAGGCAAGGGTGAGGAAAACCTAGGACAATGAAAAGGTAGTTGGCGTAAGTTATATACAAAAAATATGTGTGATGAAAAATATACACATCGTTAACCTTCTCTCACGACACTTACCTGTGAGAACGACCTCCAAAGATGGATAATGACTCACCCCCCTCTCTCATAGGTTCTCCTGACCCCTAGCTACCACTGCATGAAGTGTCCTAGCTTGACTAAGAGGGTCTTCCTACACCCATTTTACAACGCCGGATCCTCCGTCGATGTTGAAGACCAGAGCAATAACTTGCAGCTCTTCGATGCCGATATGACAGCCTCCGATCAAGTCTCTCTCTTGAGGGCAGAAGTGGTCCACCATAGTCATAGCTTCCCCTCTTCTTCCTCCCCTCACATGCCTAGGCTATGGCAGACTACTAAGGGCTTTCCACTCCTGTCCAAAGGACAACACAAAGCAGCTATATCGTTGCTCCTCATGCCGCCATGCCTGACTCTGCCTGTAGCCTCCGACACTACCCCAACCGGGGCCTTCCAGTCTTCCAGATGCAGCGCCTTACAAGGTGATGAAGATGGTGTCTACCATAGTCAGGTTTTTACCTCGCCACTCTCCTCCTTCGCCCTCTTCTTCCTCCTCCTCGAGTTGGGTTGCTCGTCATAGCCAGACTGAACGCTCAACTGCTCTCCTCCTCCAGGCAGCGCTCCAAGTCCAATGCTTGGCTCCAGCAGTATGTTGTCAATCCTGAGGAGGAGCTGTTTGCTCCTCCCGAAGATATAGCAGTCTACTGGACTCTTGGGCGGTGACTTCCTCGGCCGAGCTGCCTCCCAGCAATCGACACCTCCTCCCTTTTGGAGGGAAACATCATTGCAGACTCTGTTATCGTCCAGAGAGACTCTAGACTCAGGTTACTTGGAATGGTGCCGACCTACCTCTAACCTACCGCTACTGGGCCTCTAAAAGTGCCAACTTTTATCTTCTTCTGCTCAACCTCCAGTACCCGACACTTCTACCATTACTTGAGTGGTATCGGCCTACTTGCTACTTGAGTGTTTATCTCGCTGCTCTAAATGTCGCGGGCCTAACCCTGCTACTTGAGTGTTTTCTCTGTTGCAACCCTCAAAGTCACGGCCACAGGTAAGTATCGGCCATGCGGGGCTTTTCAACCAACAAGTACCCTTGCGGGTCACAAACACACTCAGACCGACAAGCACTTAGATAGGTACGCAGACCAGCAGACACTCATACACACAGACTTAGAAATCATAGTATAATGCGGGAATCTCAGCAAGGCACATATTCCAGCGACAAATCTCATAAATCAGCAGTGTTCTCAGTCTGTGTTTTCGCGGATTATTAAAATATAATCATGCTAGCGCTTTTGTAAGTGCATTTGATAGTGGTTAGAAACTCAATGATTATGACTCCAATCACTTGTAAAAATTGGCAGGAAAAATCATGGTGTGAGTAACCGTCAACCTCATTAAGCCCGTCGTGGACCGGTGTACAATATGAGGGTATACTTATACTATCACTTTTCTCAATGTATCTGACTGTGGTCATGACTTTGTAAACTCAATGAATATAATTACAATCACCGACATAAATTGGCAGGAAAAATTATGGTGTGAGTAGCCTTTAACCTCAACAAACCCATCGTTGACGGGTGGGGGATGTGTGGGGTGTATAGGGTTTGTACCTCTCCCCCCCCCCCCCCCCCCCTACACACAACTGAACATAAGAGAAATTCAAACTTGGGTCTGTAGTTCAACAAGTCATGTCAATACTAGTACTATAAATTTTATAATTTTGCCTGATTGCAATTATGGGCTTGATAAATATGAATGGAATCTTTTGCACATATTGGCATGCTGCATTTTATCAATTTGTATATATACAGACTGAAGGTATACTGACACTATACCCATGAACTATGCAAAGTAAACCTAAGTTCGAATCCATTTTCGATGACTTTCACGTATTGCGGAGTGTCCTAATTTCAGTCTTGTAGTACTTTTGTAAGTGGGACATCATGATTATAAGAGGGAGATCCAACTAGCAATAGAATAGGATAAAAAAAAGTTTGTTTTGCACTAGAGTAACCCAAATCTTGTTGTGCAATGAGTTGTGATTCCAAGGTCAGCGTTTTATACGAATTATTTGAAAAAAGGAAGAGATTTTAATTCTCTTTCTCCCTTCCTTAACACTAGGTATGCTTGAAGGAAGCTTTCTGACAAATTTCTTTTCTATCCATTAAGGGTATGACTAATCCCAAAAGAGGGCGATATCACACTGGTTGAAGTTCACTAGATAAAATATTTTTTGCATTTTGTTTCCCGTAATGCAATGATCACATTGACTGAAGTTCTCCCTCAATCATGGAGTATATGGAGGAAGCTATCATCACCGTTGACAAAATTCCCGTTTCTTTCCATAAAAAGGTGACAATTATTTATTTTCACTATCGTCGTGACTTTTGCCATTGAATGATTTATGATCTGATGGGTGAGAAACACTCAACCGTGATTTCATAGTACGAGGTACCTGTTTCTTTTATGTGGGTGTCTTTCTCATGGGGCAGGGTCCCACTTGCCAAAGGGTTTAGTTACACAAATTCCACTGCGATTGGTTTGATCCGCGGGCATCACAAATAGATACATAATCTGGTGATGGATTCCCCTGTCGTTTTTTTTGTTCCTTGTGAATTATTTTTTTTCTCATAAGAAACATGACAGTGATTATAACTGGACGACCTTTGGCTAACGAAACAAAAAAGGTGGGCGAGTTGGTGCAGGGGTGTAGACTCGAAACGATGAGTAAGGTCGTTAAAATCTCATCATTCTTTTTTTTTTAGCGCACTTTTCTAAAGATTGTGTAGTACGAAAAAATGACAAACTTTATGACCCTTAGTAGTGTTCATAAGTCGGAGGTTGTTCTTTGTACTGCATCCGTACCTTCTTGAGAAAACATTGGGACTACGACAGTGAGTGAGAACGTAGGTGGACGCAAATGGTGAAGATTAGGGGGAGAGCAACAAGGTGGGACGATGAGTGCGTGGAGGAAGTGGAGTGGCGTCACATTTCATTAGTGTATCCCCACCAAAATACTTGAAACATCATCCCTGCCCACTTTGTTTAGTTGGTACACGTCAATTTCGTGAGACACTTCTAAATATACCTATTTTTAATGTTTTACAATGTTTTAAATTACTTTTTCATTCAATTTCCCCCTGTCGCATGTCTGAAATCTCGCTAGTAGGACCGTGCCCCTGTTCTCTACCCACAAATTTGTAATAAACCTATGGTGTTACCACCACGCCGTGTCACACTGGATCGACCACACTCCTATCCGATTGCTAATGGAAAACTGCATCTGTAACCCAGTCCTCATGTGAATTTGCATCTATACCTTGAACCCCACCACTCCCCCCGACAACCGAAAACCCTCAGCCCTGTGAGTTAGGGCCAGGTTCTACGGAGGGGTGACGACCGTTTGTCACCGACGGGTCCAATCTCGCCATTTGAAAGCCGCAATTTCAGCAATTTTTAGTGCTCAAGAGAAATTTTCAAAAATTCTGAAAATTTGAGGGTTCGTGGATTAGGTTGTGATCTTTCAAGGAATAATATCAGAATAAATAAATAAAATTATTTTGACTGTGAAATAATCACAGTGCCGATTCGGCGCATTTCCAATGTTTTGATGCAAATTCCATTTTTGCCGTTCACCCGGTTTTCCACTCTATGCTACCGGTACCCCTTGTGAACGGTGCTACCGGTCCCCCGAGGTTTTTGGTGTTGGGGGAAGTGGCAGTTTTACTTTGCATAGCACCCAACTTTTCCCCTGTGCGAAATTGTAGGTGTACCCGGTCCCACAGGGCCTCAGTTCCCGACCATGAAATTATGCTCATGCCCAGAAAACGGGCTGGCAAAATTTTGTGTGTACCCGCACCCAGTGGTGGCCTTGGATGACGGACTGCAAAATTATTCTCAACCCCACCAAGTGGACCGTTGTGGCCCAAGGGCTGCTCGGTATGAGCATATTTTCGGCCATCTGGCACCTTGGTTCCCGTGTGGGGCCATAATTTTGTCTGGGTATGTCCATAATATTTGTATTCCGGTAGTTGTGTAACTGCAATTTTGGGGTACCAACCTGGGTCCACGTCAGTCCTGGGCATTCAAATAATTTCCACTGGCCGTTTTCGGGGTATAGATGCAAGACGTCTCTAGGACTGGGTATGCAATTATCCCTTTTTTTAAAGGGGCCTGCCCCACCACCCTCTTTCTGATTTGTCCTGTTCATGTTGATTTTTATCTCGGGATTCGAACTTGAGTCTCTTTTTCAACAGTTAATGGGTGTTCCGACAGGCCCCTTGGTCACTGCTCTCTTTTCTGCGAAAGCGAGGGGAAGGCCGTCAATACAGAAATACAGAGTGTCAGAGCACCCTATCACGAGCAATCTCTATGAAACAACAGTACCCAGCCTGCCGGTAGGCCGGTTCGTCGGATGTTTTCGTTTTTCCTCAGGGTGTCAGAGCACCCTGAGGGCATACTCACACTAGGCCCTCAAAATAGCAAAATTCCGATAATGAGCGGCCAGATCTAGTCCTTCCTTTACAAGGACTCGATCTGGCCGCTCGTTTTGTGATTTTGCGAGTTTGAGGGCCTAGTGTGAGTCCACAGTAGTGAAGCCGAGACCCCTTTTCTCTCGACTTTTTTTTTTTTTTTTTTTCACAGGGTCTTCTTTCCCCGCCGATTTTCCAAGCTCTCGACTTTTGAAGACTTTCAGCTCTCGACTTTTCAAGTCTGACAGCTCTCGACTTTTCAAGTCTGACAGCTCTTGACGCACTCTCGATTTTTGCGTAAAATCGAGAGTGGTGGAGCTACAGTAGGCCCTATGAGGAGTAGTACACCACCTTTGTCGCCTTCGTTTCTTCTTCAATCAAGTAGCCAAGGATGGTCATCGTACAGGTAATCTCATCCTCCCCCAACTGCTGTCTTGCTTCGCGGTGCTCCTCCTTTTCCTCTCTTCCCTTTCTCCCCTCTCTCGTCTTTCTCGCTCATCACGTTAGTCCCTCCTGCCTTCGGCCCTCGTTGCACTACTCGCCATCCGCCAAGATTTCGAATGCATCTGGACAAAATGATGTCCACATGCAATCAAAATGTTGGCGAATGGCTAGTAGTGCGACGACGCCGTTCTTGGCGCCCCTCGCCCTCGTCCCCTGCCATCCTCTCATCCTGTTTCCCCCTCTCCTCCGCCCTCCACCTCCTTGGACTCCCTCTGTAAACTTCGCCTTGGACAGCCAA
>BFEA01000132.1:1596653-1623464 GCA_003427395.1 Chara braunii
TCCTTTACTGGGCACTGTAATTTCGTTGAGAGTTCTCTTGGTAGAGTGCTCTTACACCTGTCTCTTATACACATCTAGATGTGTATAAGAGACAGGCGTCCCCCATGCACCACGAACCGCCATGAGAACCAATCAATCCACAGTTCGAACCTTGTTGGAAACACTGCTTTTGAGAATTCCATTTAATTTTGAATAGCTGCGAACCGATTTGGACAAACGAAATTTCAATTGGTCAGCCATCAAACCAAATTGGTCACCTCGAATTTCCTATTTAGTGCATTATCCGAACGGATATAAGCAGCAGATGAAGGTTAGCAGAAATGACGAGCATTTGGATACAAAAATTTAACAGTTTGGAAGCTTGATGTTGTTAGGCAACATGATTTTACAAATTAGTCTTGCCAGTCTTGCCAATACCCGATTGTGTCCAAGGATCAACCGATTTGAGAGTCTACTACACAGACTACTAGGACGGGCGAAAATGCCAAATTATTGGAGCGGTTTCGCATGTTAGTCACATGATTCTGAATCATGAACCTGCGTCTCCCCTAGACTGTCAATCTAGAACCTTGGCACACTGTATAATCCATCCTTGGCACATATCGGCAGTGATTGCCAAAGAGCCGGAGTGCTAGGAACGTTAACAAACAAGCCACGTGGGTGGATGCTCGGCAGGACGAAGCACGCAGGTGAGTGCATCACTCAGCACGTGAACGCACAACATGCAAGGCACGTGGGTGGACGCTAGACAGGAGGAACCACGCAGGTGAGACCAGCAAGCGCGTGAGAGCAGGATGCACATGAGAGCAGGGGGCAGGTGAGAGCAGGACGCAGGTGAGAGCAGGTAGGCGAGACCACGCAGGTGAAAGCACGCAGGTGGGAGCACACAGGTGGGAGCACATGATGCCCAAGTGCTAGGAACGTTAGCAAAAAAGCCACGTGGGTGGATGCTCGGCAGGACGAAGCACGCAGGTGAGCGCAGCACTCAGCACGTGAACGCACAACATGCAAGGCACGTGGGTGGACGCTCGACAGGAGGAACCACTCAGGTGAGACCGCAAGCACGTGACAGCAGGATGCACATGAGAGCAGCGGGCAGGTGAGAGCAGGGCGCAGGTGAGAGCAGGTAGGCGAGAGCAGGCAGGTGAAAGCACGCAGGTGAGAGCACACAGGTGAGAGCAGAGCACACGTTAGAGCAGGACGCAGGATTTTCTGTGGGCCCGACCAATGTATGCGTCCGGGGGTCTAAATTCCGTGGCTTAGATTTAGTGCATAGCGAGTCCGTCCAACCTACTAGAACACCTGTCCATATAGGTTCACTAGATCTCAGATTCTATTCTACCGGTCAAAGAAGCTTCTACAATAATTTAATGGCTTCACGGTTTCCCTAACTTAGATGCCTTTTTCTAAATTGGAAAAAAAAAAAAGAAATACTGAAGGCAAGAAAAACTTGCGCCAGCAGAGAAACCACGCACCAACTTGAAATGAGCGATTTCAGTCCAAAAGTATCCGTTGGGGATTTGAAAAAAAAAAATCCCCTCTGACACCACGGCCGACCCCTGTAAATATGACACCCAGTCTGACACCACGGCAGTTGGTACTTCCGTTGCCTTTTTGAACTCGGTGCCATTTTCATTTCCGAGGCGTGTTTTTTTTGCCCATTTGATACTCAAAGGTGACATGAACGTATGTACCCGCCCGAAAAAAAACGATCTTGATTTTGGCGGGAGGCCGGTATGCCCTGCCTGTTTCGGTTCGCATATGACCAAATAGCGGCAATACTGTCTAATGTACCTGGTCAAAGGAGTAATGTGTGTTCCCAAGAGAGAGAGAGAGAGAGAGAGAGAGAGAGAGAGAGAGAGAGAGAGAGAGAGAGAGAGAGAGAGAGAGAGAGAGAGACGGTTGGTCACTTTCTTTCTGTCCACTCTTTTTATTACTTCACGTTTCTTGTCATGCGCTTACTAGACTTCTCATCATATCCTAATCCTTTACTGGGCACTGTAATTTCGTTGAGAGTTCTCTTGGTAGAGTGCTCTTACACTCTGTTGGGAGGCTGGGCCCGCAAAAAAAAGAGAGTAGCACCAAGGGCCCTGTTGGTTCACCCATGAAATGTTGAAGTACAAACTCAAGTCCGAATCCAGATACTATCACATGAACAGTATAAAATAAAAAAAAGATTAGTGAAGTGAGGCCTGAAGAAAAAAAAAAGAAAAAGAAAAGATGGAGGCCTGCGTGATGTTATGTTCGTTCCATGGTACCATTGGGCCGGGTGGCACCATGCGGGGCAGGCCGTACTGTGTAGACGGACATTATTAACACACATTCCATGGAAAGAAAAACGAACACAGACACGGCCACAAAAAAATGAACGAAAGAAAGAAAACGCAGCCAAGAAAACACATAGCCAACATCAGGCATAATCCGGACCTTCGGTGTGGACTTGATAGTATTAACACACACTCCCACAAAGGGAAAAAAAACGAACACAGCCACAGCCACGGAGAAAGAGAGAAAGAAAGAACGAGAACACATAGCCAACATCAGGCACAATTCGGTCCTTCCCACGCCCAGGTGGTACTATGTGAACTGAGCGGCGTTATGTGGCCAGGGTGACACCATGCAGTTTGGGTTGGACCACAGGGGATGGGTCATACGATGTGAACCCGGCGGTACTATGTGGGATATGGGATGGACAGTACTATGTGGCTAGCCCCCCCTGGCTGGCTTTTTGGAGCTGGAGTTTTGCTGGGACGAGTCACGCCGTCCTGTAATCCGAGCTTTCGGAGGCTTCATCCTTGCTCCTGCCATCCCGCGCTGGGGGATAGGAGCTATGGTTCTACTCCCTGCACAGAGTAGAGTGGATAGATGTAGGCTTAGGCGACTCTGTTTGGCCTAGGTGGTTCCTGGCATTGGCTCTGTTTTTTCCCAGCATAGATAGGTAGGTAGTGGGAAATGTATTGAGTGAAGGATATAGCTTTTTCCTTCGCAAAAAAAAAAAGTAGCCAAGCTCGTGTAGCTAAATGGTACACATCAACTGGGTAGAGGGACCTGAGCTCCACTTCTGCCTAGAGAAGTAAGAAAAGCAATTCTGACATCTTTCTTTTCATTTCGAGGTGAGCCAACCACCTGGATCCGAGCTCGGCACCTGGTTGCCAACAGTCACGTGTGTTCTTTCCATCAAAACGGACCTACTCTGGGCCCCGCCGCACCACTCGCCAAATGTGCAAAATGAGAATGAATCTTCGGCTAAAACATGGAAGTATACGCTCACATAGTTTTTATCTTTTCTGCATTTGGTCGGTGGTTCGGCAAGGCCCTGTGCACTTATATTTGAGCAAGTGCACATCCACCAAAGACGATACAAAGACCGATGTATTTATTCGAGCACCCTACCATCCACAATCCACATCCGCCCAAAACGACAAAAAGACCAACCAAGAGAAACGGCAATTCCCGAAGAAATGGTAAAAAGACCAGCCAAAAGAAACGACGAAAAGACCAGCCGGAAGAAACAAAGGTCCGCACGCATGATCATTCCCTACACAGCGCCCTGCTTCCCACTGCGGTATCCGGGTCTCACTTGGGCCCGTCACTCGAGACCCGGCTTACACTTTAGGAAAACAAGCAGACGCTAGCCGCAGCACACACCTGCTACCCCTTGTCCTCAACCCTGTTCCCGTGCCACTTATCCTGTTCGTCCTCCCCGTTGCCTGCCCAGTTCCCTCTCCCTCGTCTCCCACCACACCCTTCTCCTCGTGTCTGTCACGCTTCCTCCTCCTCCTACCCGACCTCCTTCTATGTCATGTATGCGGCCGAGCAAATCGAAAAAGAAAACAGGCCTTACACAAAAACAGCACAGGTAGACAAAAACCTTGTGAACTGGGCGGTGGTATTATGTGGGCAGCGTGATGTTAAGCATGTTGAGTGGCAGTATGTGGAGGAGTTCATATAACATCTGGTGCAGGTTCATACAACATCTGGTGCAGGCGATACTTTATCGGTCGGGCGGTACTATGTGGGGCGGGTCATAGTATGTTGACTGGATGGCAGTATGTGGGCTGTTCAGCACAGCACGGAGTAGGTGGGTGATGCTTAGTGGTCTGGGTGGTGGAAACAACCAAACATGGCACTATGGGGCTTGCTCCACCACTCTCCGTACTATGCACAAAGGACAACAATTATGGCCGTATATCTTTTCATGTTCTATGCAGCACGGGGTAGGTGGGCGATGCTTAGTGGGCAGGGTGGTGAAAACAACCAAACATGCCACTATGGGGCTCGCTCCACCACTCACCACATGCATAAAAGACAGAAATTATGGCGGCTTATCTTTTCATGTTCTAGGTGATTTCATGAGCGGTGGAGCGAGGCCCTATGCGGGCTGGCCAGTACAGTGCAGGGTAGGTGGGTGATGCTTCTTTGCTTTTTTTTGGAAAGGTGATGGCCTTGAGATATGTCTTCAAACTGACTGGCCCTGCGTAACTTGTGCGGAATTCCAACTCAGGCCTGTATTTCAACAGTTCATTGGGTGTACCAACGACACTAGGTCCGTTCGTAGGTTGGCTATGGTAGCACTCTTTTCCTTGTCCTTGCGGTAAGCTGGCTGGCTGACTCTGGCTGCTTCCCTCATGCAGTCATGCAGCCTCCAGGTGTTGTCCAGCCAGAAAGTGAGGTGGGCTATGCCTACGTGGGCAGGGAGAAACCAAAAACAACAACATGAAAACCAAAAAAAAGCCGAGGCCACGTGACATGTTTTCTTTTCCCGACTTAACGGTACACTTATCAACTGTTCATAGCAAGACTGGAGGTCGAGACCCCAAAGAGAATCAAGAAAACAACATCAGAAAACAAACTCTTCTTCGCACCCTTGCTGCTGTGGTATGTACTTGTATTCAAATGTGAGAGTGCGGCAGCCCCTGGAAGGAAATGATGCGCCGGTCTGTTGAAAACGATAAACTCCCCGAAACAAAGCCACACGTCCGCCTGGCAGAAAGTTAAAAAAGGCAAAAACACGGAATGGAACATTTTTTTTTTATAAACAGAAACAAAGAAGGGGGAGGCCGGGAATCCCTCCACAAGCAACCCAGAAAAAATCAATACTGGGACCGTTACGCAGCTTGGGTGCAGGCATTGGACACTGGGGTCTAGTAGCAGAATGGCCAAAACCGGACCGCTGCCCTGAAACATCCCAACCCTGGGAAAAAAAAGGGGGAAAGAAAAAAGGGAAAAGCCATCAAGGCTTCTAACGCCGAACACAAACCGAAAAATACGTAGATACACCATACAAAAAAACACAATGCCATCACAGCTCTCAAATACCACACAGTTCAAAGCGCAAACTAACTGAAGACTCCTAGAACTACAACCGAAACTACTACTACTGGTTCCTAAATTCTAACTATCCTAGCTACAGTCATCCACCTAATACGATGGGGAGTGGAGCTCCGAGTAACGACCAACACTCCCTCCGCTAACTGTTCCCTCTGCCAGCCTCCCGCGGCTTGTGTGAACCGAGTGCCCAGGTACCTCCCTTTAACTAAACAGAAAATAACCGGGGATCCAGAACTAACTTACCTTCTGTGCCCAGGTACCTCCCACTAAACAGAAAATAACCGGGGATCCAGAACTAACTTACCTTCTGTGATTGTGGCCAGGGATCCATGGAGGCACCACATTTGTCTGAACCATGTCATTCCTGATGAGGGGTGAGGTGACTTCCTCACCTTTCTTCTCCAGTCTGCCTGAACGGAGAGTCTCAGCTGAGTAGTGACAGTCGATCTGATCTGTTTGGTGGACCATTCTTTGTCATAAAAAACGCTGCTGTTCCTGCTCGACCAGATTACATGGAAGCCCACCGCACGGATGGACTGAGCCACGTATCCCCAGTCCTTTGAGGTGATAAGTAGTTAGGTATCCCCCCTAGCATTGTCCATTGAAAGGGGGAACCCGAGCTACAATCCCATTGTTTGATGATCCACCCGCCAGATGCGGCTTGACGCCGGGCAATCCCACCACAAGTGCACCGTAGACTCAAAGGCCCACTGACATTGTTTGCATCGCATGCCTACCTTCAACCCGTGTTCGGCAAGCCGAACTGCCGACGGTGTGGCAGCAAGGGAAACTAGCCATAGGACCGACGCATGATGTTGACAGGCTAACTCCTTTAATTGTTTCCAACATCGCATCAAATCTGTTCCGATGCGCTCCGGATCAACCTTCAGCAGCTGGGCCCACCTATTTCAAGCAACCACCAAGGGTTGCTTTAGAGGGGAGGTTAAGGCGTATCCCAGTTGTAATGAGTAGTCGATGAGTAGTCGATTAATGGAATACTCTGACCTCTTTTACCCCTGGCTCTCCATTCCCACAATGTTGGATCAAGCTTCAGCGAGGAGATCGGTTTTGCCCCAGCAAAAACAGTGCACTGCAGGGAATCATTAAGATCCATGTGTATAACCCTAGCTGTGACCCAACCTCGGGTTGGTCCTTGTTGGCACTGCAGATAAGCGTGTTGCCCGGTAGACAATCCCAGCATTGGAATATATGTTTGCCGTCCCCTTCAATTGATAGTAGTTTCCATAGCTTAGTAGTGTCCGAGGATGAACTTGTGTACCAAGTGCCTGGGGGTTCAGCTGTTGCTGAGAACAGTAAGTCCCTCCAAGATTCGGGGATGGCTTTAATCAGGGCGTCCCTGCAGTCTCGTAGGAACCAAACCGCCCCTAGGGCGGACCGGATGTCCTGCGTGGTTTTCCATGACCGTGGGAGCTCGTCCCACAAGTCACCTACCCTTACTACCCCTCTTTTAATCCACGAGCGCCCAAAGCTAGCAGAGGAGGAGTCAACATGAAACCAGCTGCCATCTGGGCGAGTGATTTTCAGGTTCTCGAACAGGGGTTGTGTCATCACTTCAGCTTTGGTAACTGGTTCCACCCAGGTGTCAGGCCTGAGCTTCTTCCATGCTTTGATTACAGCCCCCCAGAATGGGGATTTCACCTGTCTGTGTTGGTAAGAGTAAAGCATGAGACACGACCAAACGTCTGTGGGTCGACTCAGGTTCCATTCATCTGCTAATATTTGTTCAGCAAGGAAAACCCAATGCTGGTCCTGGGGATCTAGAATAGCTTTAACTATCCATCTGATGAGCACTGCCTCGTTCTGTTTAGCAGGGTCCTTAATGCCAAGGCCTCCTTCGTCTCTCAAGAGGCATAGCATTTCCCAAGCGACTTTCGAGAGGTAGCCTTCTGATTCGCCAGCGAACGGTTTCCACAAGAATTGGTGCTCTTCGTTTGATGCAAGAATACAGATGTTTCCCAAACAGACGCACTGATATGAAAAACCAAAGGAGAGCAAACAATGCTCCATTTATAACCATAGCCCTACCAAAAAGGGAGAGATGGGGAACTTTGCCCCACGTGACTATCCTGTGCATGGCTTTCTGCAGCAGTATATCTTCCTGATGCTCAGAGCAGTCTTCTAACGCTATGTGGACGCCGAGGAAACCTTCCGACTGTGCGCCCTGTAATCTTTTAATACCCCAGTCTGCCATTGGCTGAAAATCCTCATGCAGAAAAAAAAAGGATTTGTGCCAGTTTACCGATTCCTCTGACAAGGCGGAGTATTCGTCTAGACAAGACTTAAACCACCACTCCCCCTGCCACTAAAAAAATTTGGGGGACCGGTAGCACACATTGATGAGGGGTACCGGTAGCATAGTGTGGAGAACCGACAGAGTGGCAAAAATGGGAATTTGCGAATTGGCGCTGCATGTTTTTCACGGTCTAAATGATTTTTAAAAAAATTTTCCTGATATTTTTTTCCTGGAAAGATCACAATGTAATCTACGGGATCCTAAATTTTCAGATTTTTCTGACCATTATTCAAAGCGCGAAAAATTGTCAAAGTCGGAGTACTTTTTTTCGTTGGCCCACAAATGCCCTAGTGGCAAAACTAGAAAATATGGCAAATCAGCGCGACGTGTATTTCACAGTCTAAATGATTTTTTTTGTTTTTAAAGTATTTTTCCTGGAAAGACTACGTTGTAATCTACAAGATCCCAAAATTTCAAAATTTTCTGACCATTAAAAAAAAAGTTGAAAATCGCCAAAGTTTGCGGTTTGAAATTGCCGGCCTGGACCCGCTAGCGCCTGCCAGTCGCCGCCTACTCGTGAAACCCGGTACTTATGGCCAGGGAAAATGATTTTTTTTTTGACGTTGGAGGGAGCGGTGGCTTAAGGGCGTTCAAAGATTGCTTGGAGTTTTCAATCACTGCGAATAGGTTGTCGGTGAGCGCCTTGACCTTATACTCAGAGGGACCTGTTGGCATACCTCTGATCACAGGATTTGCACGGATGTTATTAAGAAGACCTTCCATTTGACGAGCAAAGAGGAGGGGTGCCAACGGGCACCCTTGTCTCAAGGATCGGATCAGCGGGAAGACTTGCGAGAGTCTGTCATTGATGTTGACCGAAGCTGTAGATAATGTGTACAATCCCTTGACCTAGGAGCAAAAATTGTCTTCGAATCCCATCCACCTTAACATAGTTCAGACGTACGACGAGTTAACCCGGTCGTACGCTTTTTCCAAATCAACCAGGAGGACTGAGAGATTTAATCTTTCCTTTTGAATGATTTCCAGCAATTCGATCGCTGTAACAATATTATCAAAGATGGAACGTTCCTAAATAAATGTTGCTTGGTCTGACACGACTAAATCTGGAAGGTACTTACCTAAGCGTCTTGCGAGGACTTTGGCCAAGAGTTTATATGACACATTCAAAATGGAGATTGGGCACCAGATTCTTATCTGGGCCCTATCGCCTTTTTTGAATAGATATTACTCCTTGGCACATGTTGCCCGATAATCGCCCGCCAGTTAACACATTATTGTAAATCTCCACCAATGGTTCCCCTATCTCATCCCAGATGATGAGATAGAGTTCCACCGGAAGGTCATCGTTCCCCGGTGCTTTACGTTTTGACATAGATCGGAGAGCATGAAAGGCTTCATCCATGGTCACCGCGCAATCTAAATCCAATCTCCCTACAGAGGTTAATCTCACCTGCGTGTTGTCTTAGTGAGAATTTCCTTCGGACAGTTGCGAGGTGACATTTGCTCCCTCAGATCTGCATGTTAGAATGTCTCTAAAGTAGATTGTAGCATAATCACACAGATCAATCAACTGTTTGGTTTTGGGTGCATCCACGTCAAATGGGTGCATGAGCTCCTTCGTTGTGACTTTCTATCGAGAGGGAAGCAGTTTAAGAAATTACTCTTTTGTCATGCGATCATACACTACTATGCCCTTTACCCTTAGTTGTTCTGACCAGGTCTCTGATTTCTGCTGCCGGATGGAGTCCCATTCTGATAAGAGTCTAATCAGTTGCTTGGCCCACACCAGCTCAGAGATCGGATGCTCACGCATTCTGGACTCCGCGTATTCAATTCTTTTTCTGCAGTTTGTACTCGTTTCAATTCCTATTATTGGCCAGAATCGTGAAAATACATTCAAAAGATTCGAGAAGATCATAGAACCTGAAGGAGTGGCGGGCATGTTTCCACCCTGTCCAAAAATTCTTCATCCACTCCACGAGGCCCGGGTCATTAAGATCTTTTGTATTAAATCTAAATAAACCTTTCCCGTGGGCTGTGTTGGTGAGGAGAAAGGAAATAAACCTTTCCCATGGGTTGTGTTGGTGAAGAGAAAGGAAATAAGTACGGGCTTATGGTCTGACACAGGTTGAGGGGTTTCCTTAACCTTGTCGACTATATCCCACAGGTTGGCTGAGATCAGGTCGAAATCCAGTCTTCATTCCGTAAAACCCAAGGACTCTCTGCAGTTCGAATACCAAGTAAAACCCTCATGATTCGGGTGGGCCAATCTGAAAGGATCGATGAGGTCTAAATCTTTCATGACCGATAGTACATTCACCAGCTTGGGGGCTAGTGGTGAGGTCAAGTGAGGAGCTCCAATCGCCAGCTAAGACGAAGACATACCCTTCCAGAATAACATGCAGCAGTTCAGCGAAGAAACTTGCTCGCTCACGTCGGTCAATAGGTGCATAAATAGAGGCAATCACTCATTCTTCATCACCAAGTAATAACTTTGTCCAGGCCCATTGACCCTAGATATCGAAAGAAAAGTCGATAATTTCGCATTCCAATTGTCTATGCACTAAGATTGCTACACCTCCTTTAGAACCTACCGCGGGTGCCCAGATGTGTGGGCCGTCCCACCAGTTACCCACACTCGTAATCTTGTCTTTGCTTAATTTAGTCTCTTGAATACACATAATTTGAATATTCTTCTCAAATATCCATGATTTGAGTCTTTCCTTCTTGTTTCTTCCCGACGTGTCTCCCAACCCGCGCATGTTCCACGTAGCAATTCTTAGTCTAGACATTTCTACGATCCACCGCTCATACAGATTGGATGCGAGGGTTCGAAGGCGTCCCTCCTGAGGAAGAGTTTGACTGAGGGCTAGGGAGCCAAGGCTTCGTCAAAGCTGTGCGAAAGAACGGGGAGGTTAATTTATTCTCCCTAGGCAATTTGGCCTCAATTTCAATCATGAACTCTGCCATTGTATGGGTGGAACATTGATTCGACACAGTTCCGGTCGACAACCTTCAGCAAACCAATCGAGAGGTAGGAGACGGAGCCCCTCGGTTTCTAGCAGTTCTAGCTGACTGGGAGCAAAACGAACATCCAGAATGGGAGTAAAACAATTAATCTTCTTACCATTCCCATCTGGGACGTCAACCACCAGGCGAGGCATTAATTCATCAGCAACAAAATGGAATCAGATTTTGTCACTATGGAGGTGCGGATCAGGTTGAGGATAGACGGCAACATCGGTGATTTGGAGACGCGAGGATGTCAATAAATGGACGATCATCCATTCCGACCCATGCCACTACCCATATAGAGTTTCTTATGAAGGAGCACAGGAGAGTCAAGATACGACGCTCGATGTTATGAATTTTTCCTTTGGCTAGGAAGACTGGAATTCGGCATCTCGTGGTTTTAGTGCCCGGAGTACCTACCTCTCTGCATGGCCTTGTGATCCTTCTGAGTTGGGGACATAGTGATTGGATCCTTCTTCCTGAAGGGCGTTTGCCAACCCCGCAATTGAGTCAAAGCTCAACCTACGTTGCTTGCTGGTGTTGTTCCTCTTTTCGGAGGGCCCTGCGAATGAAGTTGCCACTGTCAGGATGCTCCCACTTCTGCTACGTGTAGCCTCCTGATGGGCGCCTTCCATAGCTGAGACCCCTGTCGCAATCGGTCCAAATCCAGGTGGTTGATTACTTTGGATTTCTTGTTCACAGCCCATACCCATGACGAGGTGGGGGGGAGGATGTGGCATCCCCATTCCCATCGAACCCTCACCTCTTAAAACATAAGAGGGGAGAGGTTGAAGAGGCTGGGGATTAGCGCTCTGATTACCAAGATACACCTGTGGCTGAGGGTTCCAGGGCATGAATGGGGGATGCACGATTGTTGATGTTGGAAGACGCCTGACTGTTGTTGCTGAAGTTATGGGCCACCGGCCGGATGAGGCGAAAAGCCTGGGTTAACTGTGCTGAAGTAAGGTTGGAAGCGAAGCGGAACTGGCTGAGATCCGTTTGTTGAAACTCCCGATGGAGAACCTCCTCCCGGAGGTCCCATCTGTCCTTGGTAAGGTGGCCTTGATGATGCTTCTTGCCCTCCACCTTGGTTTGGAGCTTGTTGCCCCGAATGTTGATTTCTTCTACATGTGTCGTCAGTGTGGAAGAACGCCCGACATCTACTGCAGCACGGCTTTTCCGAGGAAGCAAGTTTCACCTCCAGCTCATCGCCCTCAAAATTCTCCAGCCAAATTACATCCTTCATGTTGGATTTTGCCGCCAGGTCAATCTCAAATTTAATATTGACCAGGGAGGGCTTCAACCTATCCGGCTCCATGGTGTGAGGTCTGACCATTGGGCCAATTGCTTTTTGGACCTGTGCTTCCAGGAATAGCATCGCATTTAGCGGAACTTGGACAGCGATCACCCAGAAGGGATCTTCTTCTTGTCTCTGCTCCTTCAACTGCACCTTGGTCAACCAAGGCTTGAAGTCCAGCTTGTACGTAGTAGGGCCAAGTGTGAGTTTGTCGTGTCTTTTGTTTACCAACCATGTGGCGATAGCCCTATTTTTGGCAACATAGGATACAACGTTGCGGCTTTCCACCTTCACTCCTCCGAGCCTGTTTTTGCCGACCCTGAATTTCACTGCGCTCCGAGTTTTGCCGAGCCTGGGTACCACTTTGTTTTCTTTCTGGTACTCTCACGGAAAAAGAAGAAGAAAAGTTGCGGCCGTGAACCTCAAAAAATAATATAAAAAAAAGGAAACAAAGCTTTGGCCGTGATTGCAGTTGTATACATTCTTGGAAGTGGTAGTGTGAGCGTGCCCTCAATGAGGGAATCTCAGCCCCGTGGCCAGGTTGTCAGATTCCAAAAAGAGAATAAAAGGGGGAAAAAACGGGCACATGGATCCGACCGTGAAAATGGATGGCTACATTCCCCTAAGTGCTAGTGTGATGAGCCGTACAATCCTCTGACAAAACACAGCTTGAGCAGATCACAGAAAGCTTGAGCAATTCACGGACAGGGGACTCATAAGAAACACACGACCAACAAAAAAAAGAAAACAGTAACATTCATAATGTGACCGCCTTACCTCTAAGGTGCATTCTGTGGAGGAAGATTGTGAGCACGGCCTCCTGGACTACCCAGCCCGACATCATTGCAGTTGGGTCCAGCATTTTTTTTCCCCCTTTTTCCGTCACTATAAAATTCAGATTTATGGGACATTGCCGACCCTGTGTCCCACCCTGAAAAGTTCGGGTACTGGCCAAGACATCGTATTTTCTTAACACTGGCGAAGGTACTGGTGGTTTAAAGCCCTCTGTCTCGAAACTTCCTTCCTGCACCTTGCTGTCTTCATACGCCCTCACAACGTCGTCCTTTACCTTTTTAGGTAAAAAGCACGCCCCCTCGTGGAAGATGATGGTTACGGTGTGTTCCTTGAGCCACGCCACTTTGGCGTGATCGATGACGATATTTACCTTCAATCTTGCTTCCCTTCCTTGAACCGTCATTTCCCTGGGATGAATGTCCGGTGAATGACCCCCTCTTCGTAGCACAGTCTAATTAGCTCTCTCACTCGCTCGTCTTTGTCCTGCTGGCCTCCCGGATCGCGGGCGTGAGCTCGCCTCTCTTTCGATTACTACTTCCTCTGCCATATCGCCCAGTTCCGTATTGGTAAGTTAAAAAACTGATAACCCTTCCACCAAAAGCAATACAACTTAGCCCCTTCTAGAGTTGTGCCAAGGATAAAGAGATAACCGGAGTTAACACTAGATCTATGGTGGGGAACTCCCAGATGCCCGCTGTGGCTACCAACGACTCCCTCCCAACTGTATGGAGTCGTCTCTTTGAACAAGACGAAGCAGGTGCGTAGCCCACACCTATTGTAGCGCTATCATGGCGGTAGCGCCTCTGGTCGAGCACAACTCCGTTATCGGTCTGCTAGCGCTTGGTCCGAGCGCCGCAGCGCCGGCGGAAGCGCCCCTGTCTTTCCACCTGGAACGAAATATTGGCCTGTTGAAGAAGTGAATCATGAAAAGGGAAAAAAAAAGCCCTGGTAAGACGCCGTGTGTGGAGCGCCCGACACGACAGTGGAAACAGCCAAATAGCGCATTTGGTCCTGCCTAGGCCTTGGCAGTTCCCACACTGTTTGTGCCAACACTTGTGGCGGTGTCTAGCGTGGGAGCCTCATGCGAGACCCGTCTTAACTTTATAAGGAGTACAGCAAATTAATGAATAAACAAGCATCATGTTCGCGTATACCCCCTTACTGCCATCACACACCTACCACTCTGCCTCTCCCTTCTCATCCTGCCATAGTCACACACTCGGATCACGCTGGGGCCTTCCTGATGCAGCGCACCAACCAAGGAAATGGAGATGGAGGTCTACCATAGCCAAAGGGGAGTCTCTCATGTCAGCTCCTCTCTCTCTCTCCGCTTCTCATCCTCAACGCCCTTCTACTACCCTTCTCCATGGCCTGGCATGAGAGGCTTCACCTCCAGCTCCACCGCCCAGCAGGAGCTCCGCCTACCTTCACCCCGTGGGTAGTGCAGCAGCATGACCGCCGGGTAATGTGTCACCTCTCTCATTGTACCCGAACGATATACTCTTGCCACTCGCTCTTCGGCCTCCCGTGGCCGTCGCACTTCTGCCTCTTCCTGTGTGCAAGGCCCACCGGATGTTCCTCTCTGTTGGCGGGGACATTATTGCAGCCTGCATTCCTGCTTCAGAGCCTAAATCTGACCTACCCGCTATCTCGGTACGGGCCCTGACTACTGATAACCTTTTTTTCGGAAGCGACTGGGTCCTTCTAAAGCCTGCCAAACCTCAGTTGGGCTTACCCGAATCAAATGGAAAATCCCTATCGGGTGCTAGCCAAATTCTACTTGTGTCCGTGTCCGTCCTGGCCTTTCTTGAAGTCTGTCCGGTGTCCAATGTCAGTCCTATCCCTGGTGATCCCTATTTCACAAACTACCCCTTTACCGGGACACAAAAAACACAGGTTGAGCATGCACTTAGTACTCTTAATAGCAATCATCACATAGACACATGCAAGCAAACAGCAATTCAGCAAATCAAACCACCAAGCAGCAATACTCGGAAAACTGCATAAACCTCAGACTGATTCTGTGCTGGTCATTGCACTAACAAGGAACGCTCAAGTGTGTAAATCCTGCTCCACAGAATTGGTTGGTGCTGGTGAACAATCATCTCTGCCATTTTGACCATCATTGCCCCTGCGCTTGCACCCGCCCACATGTCCGGAGCATATTGCAGACTTGAACCTGGTAAGTGGAGATGAAGTGCGAGCCATGGCAGGGAACGAGTCCTCTCAAGCAATTCCATACTCTTCGCGGTTGACAAAGCCTCGTTTGCCAATTTCGCAAGCCTTGTGTGCTCCCTCTGTTTGCCTATCCATTGAGCAGGACGAAGCCATGCCTGTGACTCTGCTGTTGGCAGAATCTGCGCCGTCTGTGGCCCCGCCAACTCCCGCCTCGGTGTCGATGGGCCTTGCTGCTGGGGAACCTGTACATCCTCTCCAGTGGGAATCATCTCGTTCTATCCCTGCTGACGCTTTTGCTGCAGCAGCGAGGGCTGCCTCTTCCCGAATTGCGCGATTGCAAAGTCAGGGTGGTGTTCTGTCACGTTCCTCGTCAGCTGGATCCAATTCTCCGTTGGGCCTAGGGTGTAGGGAATCACCTCCTGAACTGCTGCCCCGTGCTGGGGTGTTGTCGAGGGAAGACACTCATGGAGGGTTCTGCACGTCGAAGGCAGAGCCTGATATTACCTGGAAGTGTGATGGGTACGCCCTCAGATATCAGTCTGCTGATCCTTTTGTATTATCTTCAACAAGCCAACAGCGATCACCATCACCATCACTCCCATCTCGACTACACCAGTCGCCTCTTCATGAACGCTCGGCAGGCTGTTGTCACTCTGCACAGCCCTTGGCAGGAGCTCTGACGTTTGAAGGACGTCGTGATACTGTGGGATGGAGGTTGCCAAGTTCAGAATTGGTCCGAGAACCTTGCAATTTGCCTACGTCCTGGTTAGAATCAGGGGGCTATGGCGCCCAGGTGAATGAAAGGCGTCAAACAAGCAGCTTTCCAGCTAGCAGCTTTCCTTCTAGCAGTTTTCCAACTAGCAGCTTTCCAGCTAGCAGCTGTGAAAGGCATTGCTGTCGTGTGGATCAATCACCTTCAAGAAGGTGGAGAACCTCGCGGATACCTGCATCTCAGTGGTGCACTGACTGTGGGGAGTTACCCCCACTGTCGAAGGCCAAGTTTGGTCGTGAGGAGTCTTCCCTCTGTTTTGCAATGGAAGACTTGACATCTCCACAGGCATCGGCCCCTTGTATTCCAAGTGAATCACCTATCGGTGAATGCGAACTTGTTCCATTGTCAGTGTCCGAACTTGCTTGTGATCCAAGTTTTGATGGGACCTCGGTCGATAGTGATATGGAGCGCCAGTTGGAGAGAAACACACCTCCTGAACAACAAGGAGATGAGGGATCTCAGGAAGTGGGAAACGGGGAATCACGCAGAGAGGAGTTAGCACCGTCGTCCTTCCAGTCCTCGTTGGCAATAACAGATGACAGACATGAGATGACCATTGAAGGACAATCCCTGTGGGGGGAAACCGAGGCAGCTCTGCCTGAAAAGGCTGCTGGTAGGAATGATAAAATGGAGCATAGCGACTTCAGATTGGCTGTCAACAGGAGCGCCGATGAGTGTGGAGGAGTGGCAGATACATGTTCTTCTGAAAAGGAAGGAGGTGTGGAGGTTGCACATTGTGCAGATGATGCCAGAGAGTATGGAGGGAGTGCTTGTCAGAGTTCTCATCGTCCCAGCGACATTCTAGGGGATGTCGAGAGCACTGGTGGAACTCAAGAAGAATGCCAAGGAGGTGTGAGAGAGAGATATGCACCATTATCTTCCGATGAAGAAGAAGTCGGGGTTGACAATGCATGTGAAAGTGTGGAGTATGCCACCACAAGTTCTGGCTCCGAGGGTGGCCGATATGCGGAGGATGCTGCTAATTGTGCATTCCCACCTGATCAGCCGGATCGAGTTGGTGTATCATCCACCTCCTGTGGGCATGTCACCTGTGAAGCAAATCGGTCGCATCTTTTGGACTGTTCATGCGTGCAACAGGACGCTCAAGGTTGTGGAGAGGAGCAGCAACGCAGGTCTCAGCGCGGCCTTTTCTACGGTGGAGAGTTGGATGAACCTTTTTCACCATATGTTCAGGAGAGTACAGTGCTGTTGGGAATCTCTGGTTCATCGCCAGTGCCGCCTGGAGTGCTATCAGATAACTGGGCACCTCCTCAGGTTGATGAAGGAAAGCCTCCCTTAGTTTCAACTTCTCAATTGGCTTGTGACGATGGAGAAGTGGATGTGTCCTTGCCGTCCTCACCTACATTGCAAGTCAGGGAGATTCAGTGGCACTCTCCTTGGCCTGATGGCAAACAACCTGCTTCGCGAGTTGTCCATGGTTCAGCATCCCCATCTGTACAACCCGCAGCATCCACCACTCCTCCTGTGGACATTCCTGAAATACAAGTACCAGTTCCCCTCCATGGTTCCTCCACATTATCAGCATATCAAGAGGATGAGGGAACGGGCTCTGCGAGGCGTGATTCACAGGAAGAGGCGGATTCTTCTGCAGTTTGTTCGCGCGGACCTGATGGGAAAGATGACAGAAATGTCTCTCTGTTGCTTGATTCATTGGAAGAGACGAGTTCCTTTGAGGCACAGGGATCTACTGTGAATGGTGTATGGTCCCCTCAGGGATCTACTGTGAACGGTGTATGGTCTCCTCGTTTGTCAGAAACAAGTCCTGAAAGAGGTGGAAAAGCACAATTGGAACCCCTATCAAGAAACCTTCTTCTGCCTGATGTATCACCGGCTTTTGCTTACGGGACAGGATCACAGCCGTCAGGATCTTCTTTCCCATGCTTGGAAGCTCAGGATTCACAAACACTGGAAGAACAGCTTGGGGAATTGGATGGAGGCGAGCTTCTTGAATTTTTTGCAAGCAGTTCCCCCAGGGAAACGCCATCGAGATGTGATGATTCGCCGTTGGCTTCTATTCACGGTTCTGACAATCCAAGCCTAATGGGTCTCCCAAAGAAGGCTGAACAGCCTGAACGGTTGGAAAGTGGCAAATCTAGTCCACGATCGCGCCTGGCATCGGGCTCATCATGGACAGATATTGTATCTGAGATTCGTGATTTCGAGGCAATGAGGTCTCCTAAGGATGCAGCTAGCGATGGCAGCCAGCTTTTGGGTGGTGGATTCCCTCTGCTTTTTCCTCAGTTCAACTTAGGAAAGAACAGGAGGAGAGTTTGGATGTTTGACGATGAGGATGTTGAAAAGACTGAGTCTCGACACACGAGTCCAAAAAGCAGTGCTAGTGCTATTTGCCTCACATCTGGAGGAAACGATGTTGACATGGATATTATGACAGCGCCACTCCCCATCTCAGTAATGAGCGATGCGAGTGCAATCACGGAGAACTCCATCCCTGCAAGTCTGCCATCACTTGTAAAGGCCAGCAATATTCAGCGCAGAACGATCTCTATTCTTTCAGAGAATCCCTTTCGAGCAGAATCTGGCCGCATCTCAGTGCAGTTCTCAGCTCCAAGACCAAGTGAAGCTGGATCTGTTGCCTCCCGAATGGAGTCGGAAGCAGGAGCTGCTGAGGGGGCTGAGGAGAAGGGGAAAGTGCAGCTGATTCCGTCAACTGCAGAGAAGAGGGGGGAGGCAAAGAGGACTGAGCAGGGTGCTAGGAAAGCGAAAGAGAGGGGACAAAAAAATGGGAAAGTGGGGAAGAAAGAGAGAGAAAGGATGGAATGCGCAGAGAAGGAAGGGCTACAGAAGCTGAGGACGAAGCAAGAAAAGTTGGTAGTGAGGGGGAGAGCGAACCAAGGAAAGAAAATGCTTAGTGGAGAAGACAAGGACGAAAGTTCATCGATTCTCTCTGAGAGAAGCGAATCACAAACTACAATGGCATCGCAGTCTACAACAGCCGTGACTTCACAACGTACTTCAGAAACAGAGTCAGAAGGAACTCTAATAATTCCCATAATCGCGAAAGGTTTGAAGGTTAGCAGTGACAGCTGTTGGGAGGTGGATCATGCATCGAGTGAGGCTGCAAGAAAGCATCAAAACCGACCTATGGGAGAATGGATGAAACATACAATCGGTGCATTCTCGCGCTCAGTCAATGAGAAAGGTGTCCATGCAGCAAAGGCAGCTGCTGCCAAAGCAGCAAAGGTGTGCAAGATGGTTGTAACTCGGAAGCCAAGTGGACTGTCACTGAAGGAGCTGCGAATACATATGGTGATTGGACAAGGAGCCTTTGGAGTCGTCCATCTTTGTACGCAGAGAGGCCAGCCGAAGAAGTTGTTTGCGCTAAAGAGCATGGACAAACAGGATTTGATGAGGAGGAATGAGTTGGAGCATGTTATGTGTGAGAAAGAGGCTCTGTTGGCTCTACGGCACCCTTTTGTTGTCAACCTAGAACATCACTTCCAGGATCACATGCGTGTTTATTTCCTTATGGAGTTTGTCAGTGGTGGAGACCTGTTCAGCCGCTTGGAGGTTAATAGGAAGCTCACAGCAAGGGAGACAAGGTTCTATGCTGCTGAATTGCTTTGTGCATTGGAATTTATTCACAGCAAAGGTTTTATCTACCGGGATCTGAAGCCAGAGAATGTGATGATCGATGCCAGTGGTCATGTGAAGCTCACGGACTTGGGTTTTGCAAGGAAGCTTGCGTTGGGCGAGAGAAGTTTTACGTTTGTTGGGACACCTGACTACCTTGCACCAGAGATTATCCAAAACACAGGTCATGACAAAGCAGTTGATTTCTGGGCCCTTGGCGTTTTGATATTCGAACTTCAAATGGGCTATACACCCTTCCATGCAAACTCTCTTGCTGAACAGTACTCAAAGATCCTCACAGGTGATGTGCGATTCCCTCCCGGAACGGATTTCCTTCTCAAGGACCTCCTGTGCAGGCTGCTTCAGCCTGATCCCGCAAGGCGGCTCGGATCTCTTCCTGGTGGCGACGGTGCACGAAGTGTAATGAAGCATTCTTGGTTTGACTCCATTGATTGGACTTCCCTCAAGACCCTGCGAGCTGTGCCGCCCTTCATACCTCCAGCATATATGTACAACAAGCCAAAGAAATACCTCAATGCTGTCGATGTTTACCAGTGGCAGGGTGGTGGGAAGATGGGTGTAGCTCATGGTGGTGGTCATGCCACAGTCAACCCTCTTTCCAATCCAACATCTCTGTCGATGGATCAGCATCGATTCTTTGAAGCATTTTGAGGGGGGGTAACAACTATGCCAAGGCCTGCTTGACTTCATAGGGTGTTTGCCGACTTCTCTTTTTCCGAGGGTAACTGTTGGGACCTTTGGATGGTCATTTTTTAGCGGAGTCTGGACCGGCATCTGTAACTGGCATGGCCCGTTTTCGTGTTTTTTTATCTTTACAGTCTTACCATCCCTCAAAGCGGCATTCCTCCCCCCTGACCCCAACCCAGGGCTCCATCCTCTTTTCCCTTTTTTATTTACTATGTATTTTGTCCCCGTCCCAGTTCTTTGTGAGGCCTGCCTCCTTCTTTACTGTCCTTTCTGCTGCACGCTGTATATCCAATGAGCACGCATCGTCTTCGCAATCCGACTGTCTGATCAATATCCTCTTGTCAGTCTTTGTCCTTGCCAACCTTCGTGTCACAGTAGGGCAGCTTATGCCGGTTTCCTCTCTCTCCTTCTCGGATCAATTTTCTTCTTTGTCACATCACTATCGCTGTCCAGGCCTTTCTCCGCCTCCCACAGTCGCTTTCTGCTTACGTTTGTCACCTCTTCCCTCTGTTGCTTCCTCAATTCACTATCCCTCTCGTGCCTTGTACCGCTGCACTGTCCACCCTTTGGCTAACCCACTCGCTCTCTGCTTGCTTCCTCTGCCCAACCCCTCTGTCCCTTTCATGGATCACGATCCCTGTCTCGTGTCATGCATAGCTGTTCATACTGTTCCCTGCGCGCTTCTCTCGTTCCTTGCCCGTGTCTCATGCTGATCTGTGTATTATTCCCACAATGTTTCCCATCCATGCTCTCTCTCCCCGCCCCTATTGTCCATTCCCGCCTTACCTTCGGAATAATGGCGTACAAGTCTGATCTACATGTTCTGCACGAGGTCATGCCGGACTTCTGCTCTCAATTATGCCTTAGTATGCTGTTACTGGTTCTCTGGCTCCTTGCCATTCACTCAATATGATTGATTGGCCCATCTCAAAGACTCACCAGGTAGTGGATAAGAGTGATGACGGGCTTGGTATGCCATGGTCTTTTGGTATTTATTTAATTTTTTATTATGGTTAAGTTGCGCTTTCTTCCTCAGGCAGCTTTTAATCCCCTGATGATGGCCGTCTGCCGATGCAGCTGAAATGAGGCGTAGGGACGTCAGCTACGAAGATGATGTTTTATCGTGCTGATCATTTTTGAGTTTCCGGAACGGTGTTAATTTTATGGCGCTACCCGTCTCTCGTCTGTCGATTGTGAAATGACTTTTCTGCATCTCATTGGACTCCGGCCTTCTTCTTCTTCATCGTCGTCTTCCTCCTTTGAGCAGCATCCCTTCCCACCTTTGTATATGACTCTCCTCTGCTCTTCTGATGATTGCTCTTCTGTCTTCCTTTCCATGTTACTGGAACTTACGATTTCACGGGTGCATTTGCTGTGCTTTGTCGACTTCATAGGACTTAACGATCTCCCACAGCGCTGCGCTACGGGATTGCCTTGGATTGGAATCAGCATGTCTTTCGTCCATATGCTCCACTGCGTGCCTCTTAAACTTCCAATCCAATTTCCAAGCCTCACTTTCTGCAAATTGACAGTTTGTGGATGTCTGTTTAGGGTTCTCTGTTTGGGGTGCCCTTCTCAGACTTGTCACCACTTCTCATCTTTCTCATTCACTTTCCGAGTGGCGTGCTGCGGGGCAGGCATGATGGCATCCTAAAGCGTTTTGTGTGGGTACACGTGAACACTAGAACCTTTCGCATGATGTGTGTAATACAAAGGAGATTCAGCTGCCTCTTGCAAGGGTAAGAAGTCCATGAGATGGGTACTGAATGATCACTCTGCTTCACCATACATTGATGGGACAACTGCCCTCCCATTCCTCTAATCATGCCGTGTGGACCTGCAGCGTGGGTGTGGGACCACACCAGGTTCCAAAGGAGGAGCTGGCAAGGAGCTTGGGTGCCACAGGATCCTCAGTGAAGTGAGTGACGTCACACGGGCAACCTTTCCGAGAGCGAGAATTGCCAGAGGATCGAGATGCGTCACGATCGGCAGCAAAGTGAGTGGCGTCACCGTTTTGGAACCTTTCTGAGAGTGTGAATTGCCAGAGGGTCAGGATGTGGCGGGATCATCAGGGAAGTGAGTGGCGTCGCCGTCTTGCAACCTTTCTGAAGAGCGTGAATTGCCAGAGGATTGGGATGCGGCGGGATCGTCAGTGAACTGAGTGGCATCACCCCGGGCAACCTTTCTGAGAGCGTGAATCACTGGAGGATCAGAATGCGGCTTCGTATCCAGTGTGCATGTGGCCTTGATGCTTGTCCAGGAGCCAACGGCGGTTAGACTCAGCTTTCCTCTGAGATGCACTCCATGCTGAGGGTGACTCTAATGCAGCAGCACGCTGAACCAACGGAAATCGTGCGCGCGGTTGGCAACTTCTGGAACCAACTGTAAGACGTCTATGCAGGTGTGTCAAGTTGGGAAGGGATAATGTCGGGGAGGACAGGACGTGAATCGTGGCCGCTTGGCACAGCAAGTGTGACATTGATATGTGATGTATAGTGCAGGGGAGACGTGTTTGATCCTTGTAAGTTGCAACGTGGATGGTTATTCAAAAATATTTGAAGTGAATGAATAAATAGATAAGAAATCAATCAAATAAGCAGGTGGAAGTTAAATGTGGAAGACATTTGTAAGCTGCAACATGGATGGCTATAGGGATTCTGTTCCGCTCTGACTAAATGAAGTAAAACCGGTCTAAATGATGAGCCCAGTTTTCTGGTCAGTTAAGAGTGGGGACTAGGGAACTGGAGGATTGGGCCCGGTTTTGGGCCCCAGCCCATGAAACAGCGGGTGGTACTGGGACTCTGTTTCACAAAGATTTGAAGGTTGAGGTAATTGATAGGTTCTTTGGTATTTATTTGGGTACGTAAGTTTGGATTTAGGTACCAATGGGCTAGATTTGCTGGGCTTTTATGTCTATTTAATATTTATGTCTATTTATGAGCCAGTTGAGTAGAACAACAAGGGAGTATGCTCAGTACGGCTTTCTTAAGGGCTATTTGCTGCAGCTCCTGTAACTGAGCATCTGCTACTGGTGGGTGGTCCGAATACAATGGTTAGACCCATGAATTGATTCCTCTGGGGATGACCTTATTATGTCCAATGCTCGATCCTTGCGCACAGTTTCTGGAGTAATATGGACCATTATAAATTTACAGATGTTTTCATATTATCCTGTTGAAACAAATGGAGCCAGACTTGGTTCTTGGCAAGGGAGTGAGGGGGACATCTATCAGGGGCCCAGCTTAGACCTTTTTCAATGAAATTGCAACTGTGGCCCTGAGGTCAGGGTATGCTTGTATCATCCCAGAGTTGAAGCTTTTTTTGCAACTGAGATGTCTTCTCTCTCTTGAAAAGGAACAAAGGGTTTGATGATCAGATAACTGACTCTCTATCCGACTGCTTTTTGTTTTTTCTTATTTCCCCCCCCAAACTTGCACATCTAAAAAAGGGCGACAGCATTGAGATATCATCGTCAAAGTGACCGGCCCCAGGTATTTATTACAAAAGCTGGAAACCGGGTTCAGCTTCCCTCACATCCCTGGTACTCACACCACGCCTCTCCCTATTTTGGCCGGTAGATTCCGCGATAACGGCATATTGATTGTTTCCTTCTCTAAACGATGTACCAATGCTCTGACCCTGTTTTGCGCCTGTGCCATCTACTCTTTCTGTGCTTTCCTGATGCCTGACAGCATTTACTGCTTCCTCTTTGGACGGATGTCAGATTCTTTAGAATCTTTACTCTACATGGCACCAATCCTGAGGTTGAATCCTGTGTCCCTTGTCTCCGTGGTACTCTCTATCCGACTGTTGTTGTTCTTTCTTCCCTTTTTTTCCATTTCTTTTTTTGCGCAGGGGGTGTGCTAGTCTTCTCCTCATCGTTCCAAGTTCAAGTCCTTTCTCTGTTTAATAGTGTTTATGCATGTCATCCGTGCGCAGGAGGCATGCTCATCTTCACTGTATCGTTCTAATTTTCTGTTTTCCCAAGTCTTCATTTTTTCAACCTTTTTCCACTGAAGCAAGTGCAGAGTCCAAGGCACATAAAATATGTGACGTGCCATTTATGTACGAGGCCGATTTCAGTTCTCCTTTTGGTCCCTTTGGATGAGTTTTTAATACTGTGTATTGTTGACTAGGAAAAAAAAATTCAGTTTTGTAGACTAGGGAAAAAATATCTTTTTTTTCAGTGTTCCAATTTCAGTTTTGTAGACTAGGAATTTTTTTTTTTTTTGTTTTGGTCCTTTTGGATGAGTTTTTAATACTGTTTATTCAACTTTATTGTTGGAAAGCCTTTCTGGAGAGCTTACCCTTAGAAGAGGTAGGAGCAATTTTTGGGTGAAACAACCAGCTTGACCTGAAGGCTGATTTCTGTACTCCACAAGGAGTTTTTTTTTTTGTTTAGGATTAGATTTCTTGTTGGAAAGCCTTTCTGAAGATTGCCCTTGGAAGAGGTAGGCGCAATTTTCGGGTAAAACTACCGCCTTCACTTGAGTAGAATGCCCGGTCGTTGTAGCTGTATTTTGGGGCCAACTTTCAGTCCTGGTACAGCTTTAATGACCGGGCATTCTATTCGGGGGAAGACGGTAGGTGCATTCACTTTTCTGCATGCAGGTTGGGAAAAGAGGTAACGGTACATGCATGCACACAACTTTTGAATGTTCTCCCCCCCCTCCCTTCTCTTCTGCGTCTCCTTCTTGCAGCCCTTCATTTTCCTCGTTTTGTGTTTCCTTGTGCCTCATTGGTTGTGCATAAGTTGGTCGGACCCTGGCATGGAGTTGGGGGCAGTGAACCTCGTGCAACCTTCCTGTCATCTTCATCTTTCTTTAACCTGTTATACCACCTGCCCTTCTCTGTTGCTCCTTGCCCTGCTGGTAATACATGCCCCTGCCCTCGCCTTGGCATCTGCAGCAAACTCCATATATTTATTTCCTCTCCCCCCCTTCTCTCCCTCTGAGCACGACGACAACACTATAGGTATTGCTGGATTACACAACCAGGTGCTGAATAGGCTTGACATCTAGCTTCCCAAGGGCGCCCAACCGGGCGCCGAGTGCCCCAGGCACCCTGTCCGGGGTGGGATCTCACCCAGGGTAACCCCGGCATGAAAAATATCCACTTTTTTTTTTTTTTTTTTTTTTTTGCTGTCAGGGTCTTACTGCGCTTTGCACGTACTACTGAAATCCAGGCTCTTTTTTCTTTTTGCTACATGTGAAATTATGTGTACTGAAGGGTGGAAGCAAGAGGGGAAGGAGGTAGGAGGGAGGCAATGGAGAGGGAGGGAGGAGGGAGGCGATGGAGATGGAAGGAGGCGGGAGGAGGCAAGGTATGGCAGAGTAGTGAAAAGGGAGGAGGAAGGCGATAGAGATGGACGGAGGGAGGAGGCGAACGACAGGGAGACTAAGCACACTAAGTGGCTAGGAGTGGGCTACTAAGCGTGCCCAAAAAAGACAAGAAGAACGAAGAAGACGAGGAAGAGGAGGAAGAGGAAGAAGACGAGGAAGAAGAAGAAGAAACAAGGAAGACAAAGATGAAAGAAAGAAAAAGAATTGGACTTCAGAAGTGAAGTAAGAATAGAAAGTTAGTAGAAACGAAGAGGAAGAGAAAGGAGAGTAATAAAAAGAAGAAACAAAAAAGAAGACAAGTCCTTCGGGACATCTGTTAAAATTGGAACGCTACAGAGAAGATTAGCATGGCCCGTGCGCAAGGATGAGGCACAAAAACCGAGAAATGGTCCGAATTTTATTTTATTTTTTTAAAGAAAGATGACGACGATGACAAAGAAGAAGAAGAAGAAGAAGAAGAAAGACTAAACAAGAAACAGAGAAAAGAAAACTGACCTTCGCTTCATTCACGATGATGGCCTTACTTCGCTTGGCACGGTGGTCTTCGATGGCAGAGGTGACTATGGCCCGCCGAGGAGCTTGCAAGGCAGAGGTGACGATGGTGGCTCCAGCGTGACGACAACTGCCACGCGCGATCAGGCGGGGTGGGCAGGGCATGACTGGGGAGACAATAGAGTGGGGGGACAGACCACAGGGTTGGGCGCGGCAGGCAGGTTTCAAATTTGAAACCTGGATCTGCCCCACACGCCGATTTGGGATGGTTGGCAGCCTAGATCGCAAAACACAAAAAAAAGTGGAATGGGGTCCTACCAGTCCCAAAGGAAAGGAGCACCACCACCAGATTTTTGTTTCGCCTCCGTGGAAAAAAAAAAAATTTGAGGCCGTTGGACCTCGGCACTGGGGAGGCCCGGGAGGCTGACCGTGCGGGTCGCCCGGTTGAGCGCCCCGGGTGTCATTCTGGGTGCCGGTTTGTACCCTGCGCGCCCGGATGGGAAAGCTAGCTGGGAAGGACCGGGAGGCTGACTGGGCGGGTCGCCCAGCTGAGCGCCCCGGGTGTCATTCTGGGCGCCGGTCAGTACCCCACGTCCCCGGATGGGAAAGCTAGCTCGACGTGCCTCAAGTGAGATGGTGAGGAGACGATGCTGGCGGGTTCCCTGCACAGGGCTATGGTGCGTTCATGTTGTTAAGGTAGGACTGTACAGTAGGATGCTGGATGAGTAGTAGTGGAGACTGGAAAAAATGTGGCGATGACGATGATGATCATCATCTTCCTTGATCTTACTGTTGTCACTTATGTTATCTAATTTTCGGCTGAGTGAAGACGGCCCCCGGCTTGTCTCGGCCGGTTGGGCCTGAGGGGGGCGCCCGGGTAAACCGGGCGGGCCAGAAAACCGCCAAGAATGTTTTTTTTTTTTTTGAAACCGGGGTCGTTCCACCCTCGGCGAGAGGACCCCGAATCTGCAATAACATTTTTGTTTTTGGGGGGGGG
>BFEA01000132.1:1640284-1652193 GCA_003427395.1 Chara braunii
GCGAGGGGGAGGGAAGAAGAAGAAGATGAGAGGACGACGAGGAGAGAAGAAGAAAAGAAGAGGAAGAAGAAGAAGAAGAAGAAGAAGAAGAAGAAGAAGAAGAAGAAGAAGAAAGGTCGAGGAGAAAGATGAAAACGCGAGGGGGAGGGAAGAAGAAGAAGATGAGAGGACGACGAGGAGAGAAGAAGGAGAAGAAGAAGAAGATGAGCGGAGAAGGAGGGGGAGGAGGACGGCCTTCCTTCTTTTTTTTTTTTTTGAACCTGTCGTTTCTCACGTGACCTACCAAATATCGACGAACTAGAAGCAGAAGAAGAATAAGAAGAAGAAGAAGAAGAAGAAGAAGAAGAAGAAGAATTAGACGAAGAGGAGAAGAAAGAAAACGAGTGAGGGAGAAGGGGAAGACAAAGAAGAAGAAGAAAGGTTATGGAGGAAGATGAAAACGCGAGGGGGACGAGGGGAGGACGAAGAAGACGAGAGGAGGAGGAGGAGAGAAGAAGAAGAAGAAGAAGAAGAAGAAGATGAGAAGACGAGAGGAGGAGGAGGAGGAAAGAAGAAGAAGAAGAAGAAGATGAGCCGAGAAGGGGGGGGTAGGTGGACGGCCTGTCGTATCTCACGCGACCTACCGAATGATCAAGAAGAAGAAGAAGAAGAAGAAGAAGAAGAAGAAGAAAAGAAGAAGAAGAAGAAGAAGGGGAAGAAGAAGGGGAAGAAGTATGGCTGCGGTAGGGTATGGCGAAAAGGACCTGTCGAATAAGGGACAAGAAGAAGAAGAAGAAGAAGAAGATGAGGGGGAGGAGGAGGAGGGGAGAAGAAGAAGCAGAAGAAGATGAGCGGAGGAAGAGGAGGAGGAGAGAAGATGAGCGGAGGAAGAGGAGGAGGAGAGAAGAAGAAGAAGAAGAAGAAGAAGAAGAAGAAGAAGAAGAAGAAGATGAGAGGGGGAGGAGGAGGAGGAGAGAAGAAGAAGAAGAAGAAGAAGAAGAAGAAGAAGAAGAAGAAGAAGAAGAAGATGAGAGGGGGAGGAGGAGGAGGAGAGAAGAAGCAGAACAATATGAGCGGACAAGGAGGAGGAGAGAAGAAGAAGAAGAAGAAGTTCATCGGGGCCTTCGTCGTTACCTGCAACAGTTACCCTAGCAGCAGGGCCTTCGTCTCCCCGTCCTACACAAACCCTAAGCGATTCCGACAAGAAGAAGAAGAAGAAGAAGAAGCGCGCCTTCGTCATCGGGGCCTTCGTCGTAGCAGTAGGGCCTTCGTCCTAGCAGCAGCAGCAGGACAGCCGGGGCCTTCGTCGTAGCAGCAGCAGCAGGACAGTCGGGGCCTTCGTCATAGCAGCAGCAGCAGCAGGACAGTCAATGCTGATGGCGATGGCGACAGGCGACCGGCGACAGCGCAGCAGGGCGGCGCAGCAGCAGGTCGGCACCAACACCGATCGTGCTGGGGGGCAAGTGGCAGACCACCCCAGCCGATCAGAGGTTCGAACGGGGGGAAAGGTTGGGGCCAAGATCCGCCGACTCTGTGGCCGTCGATCATGGTGGATCAACGGCCACAGAGAGCCGGCACGAATTAAAAAAAAAAAAAGAAGGCTTACCGGGCCCGACGCGACGGTTTCTTGGGCCGGTCGGACCCCGTAGGCCTGCCGGAGGCCAATACCAGCCAAAAGGGGGTCCGAAACTCCCCGACAGGTGAGTGCGCTGGGGGGGGCCGGCCCCCAACCGGGTGCCCTGCCCGGCCAGGCCGCCCGGGACGTCCCCCAGGCCCATGCTTGTCACCCGGGCGGCCCGGATCCCCACTCAGATTTCCGGGTCTTATCTAAATTATTTGGGTGTGCTATTCTTTCGACCTGTATTTTCATGTAACGTGTAATGAACCCGAACTCGTGAGACGCTTCCTATATCAGAGTCATGCATGCAATCTCACGCACACATAATGTAGCCTCAAACTTCGGCAGCGTGGAACCAGAACGTTGACTAGGGTAGAGAAGAATTGGAGAGGAGGAAAGCTTCAATAACAAAATGATTACAATTGTCTGGCTCTTTCAACCCCCCTTCGTCTTCAGGACCACCCCGATTCAATTCACCACCTTAGCAATGTCTCCCTCCCTGTTGTCACCGACGTAGTCTCTCTGCAGCAGGCCTTTCAACCAGGCAGTAGTGACCTCCAGTCTGAAGTTCAGTATGGAGGGTTGGTGCTCATCCGCACCAGTCTTTCAGGGGGAAGCCGCTGACTCATCATCGCCAGAAGCAACAGCTGAGTCAGGTGAGCGTCGCGTCTTCATCGCCCTCAACCTTACTCTCTCTGTACTCTAAAAGCCATGGTGCTGAGCGCCTTTCTCTATCAACGTTTACTTTCCCTCCTGGTGTCGTCTCGCTCCAGGTGTGCCAGCTCCCCCTGCCTCCCTCTGCGCTAATGTGGAGCTGCACTTCAGCCTCCCGCATCACGAGGCAGAATGCATGAGTCAGCTGGGGCAGGCCCATTCTTTTGTACTGGATGCTGGCAGTCGCCTGCCTCAGTTTCCCACCTTGTGTGGCAGAGGTTGGTTCATCTGAATGGCCCAGATTTGCTGTCGCCCAGTGTAAGTCTGGACCCAGTGGGCCTCGGAAACTTCTGGAACATTACAAACCACCGTTGATGTGCATCACATGGTCGACTTCTGAAAACTATCTGCCTCTTTGACTGCTTTTCCCAAGTTGGGCCTGTCTCTTGAATTTCCCGAGGTCAACTACCGGTTCTTAGGGGCATGCGGTCCCTTAGTTGACTTTTGACCGGGTTCCTTCTGACCATTGGACATTTTGAGTTTTGGGCTGGAGTGACCCCCGATTCTGGACTTCGACCAAACGCTGCGACCCTGGACTTTTTCTGTGAGTGTGTTGACTGGGTTCCACAAGTATTGTTCTGTGCAATCCCTTTTCCGTACTTTTCTCTTCCTTCTCTCTCCTCTTCTTTTGTCTTCTCCCTAATCTTCCATTTAGCTTCATGCATGGGGGAGTTATTGGTGGAAGTGTGGGTGCATACATGAGTGCGTCGAGCGTTGAGTTCAGAGTGACTCAACTGTTCTCTTTTGGTTATTGCTAGAATTCTCTACCTGGCATTGCAGAGTTTTCAAAAGCGACTGGGCTGAATTCAAGACTTGTGAGTATCTATGATGGTTTGATTAGTTGTATCGCTTCGGGTGCGTCAGTGTTCACTGGGAGGAGTCTATGTCCACGCCGAAACTTCCTCTGCACCTATATTTGTAACTTTCCTGCCTTCCCCATTGTGGATGGATGATGCCATTTTAATCAAGGTTCTTGTGTTGATTGGAGCAAAGTGTGCGATAATTGCCGCGTCTGTGTGGTGCATCCGTTTGGTGTTCTCTTTGGTGTGTGTCGAGTTGGAGGCTACAGCCTTGCAGGGGTGGGGTGGATATCACGTCCGATATGGTTCCACTTTTGAGCGCCATGTCCTGGCTGTAGTGCGTAAGAAACTTGGCTCTTGAGGCTGAGGTCGCCGGTCCGAATCCTTGCACTGAGGGGGTCCTTGGGCCCAGATGTACAGACCTATAACTACTATGTTTTCCGATAATTTGATTTTGTAATTATGGAAGCTGCTTACTTCCCTCTGTCTTGTCTGATTCTCCGTTTTAGTGGATTGGTTGTGCTGCCATGGTTTGCGGCTGAGGTCACCGATTCGAACCTTCTGCCGAAATACAGAGATGACTGGTGCTCGCCTTCTGATAGACCTGGGCATGCTAGCCCTTCAGTAAGCAAATGAGCACAATTACTGTTTGATGAGATGGCCTTTTTTTCTGCACTTTCCATTGACTGAGTGATAATTTCCTCGGCGAGTGTCCATGACTCTTTTGACTCGTCTTTCAAACTCCGTCTCGCTTCCCTGCTTGGGTCTTCACGACAACATGGGAAGGATCCTAGTTCAGAGCGTGGACTTCTCCGTGCACAGAATCCTCAGCCATGTCCCCTTATCCCTTGTTGAACCCTTTGTTATTTTTATCAATACGACTCTCTTGAAGTTCATCAGCCGCGGGCACTGCTATGCGCTCAATGCGCATGGGGGTTTGCACCCATCTGATCGCTTGATTGGCAGCCGAAAGCCAAAGTTTTCCAGCCCATCCTGCTGCACATTTCCAACACGTCGTTTCGGCAGAGACAGATGCGTGGTGCTTCTGTTGTTTTCCTTCGTTGTGTGTTGCTTTCTGGACAGGTAGTACAGCTCTGGTCGTGTGAGAGAGGCCGAGATGTCCAATAAGCAAAAGGTAAAACCTCCTTTCATTTTGTTTCAACGATCGCGGTGTCAGAAGAAGGCTCGTTAATTGACATAAGTTTCCAGTGCAACTCGCTGTGTTTTCGGAAGAGAGACACGCGGGGCTTGCTTTGTGCTTCTGTGTTGTGTGTTGTTTTGTGGACACAAATTGCGGCCGAGGCTTTGACAATGTCAGAGCAGCCTATCTCCTTTCATTTTGTGTTAACAATCACAGTGTCAGAAGAAGGCGCATAAGTGTTTTGTTTTCTTTGGTTTGTGTTGGGTTATGTTGTTTCTGGCCGCCGATCACGAGATCAGATGACTGTGGACCTCTTTGGGCTCAGCGCAATGTGGAAATCCGATGAATGTTTTTGAGAGAGTTGTATTGATGGTGGTGGCATGCATGCTATGCCCCTTGAAATGGTGGCGGGTTTCTCATCGCAGCATGAACGGTCCGGTTAGAGTGGAAGTATTTGGAGGACATGATAGGCTAGTTTCCTGGAGAGTGGACAGTAGCCCACTGAGATCTTATGGTTCTTCTTCTTTTGTGCTTTACGCTTTTGTTGAATGTGAAGTACCAGTCAGCTGAACACTGGTGGGATAGGAGCGGCGTAGCTCAGTTGGAATGGCAGGATGGTACACCAAAGATGTTTGGGGCTTTCCCGAATGCTCGAACATGTTTGGTTGTTCGGCCAAACACCTCCCGGATGTGTTCAGTCGAACATATATTTTTAATGATTAAAAAAAAAAAAAAAGGTTTGTGATTTTTATGTTTTAACTCGAGTTTGGTTACGCTTTTTTTTTTTTTTTTGGTAAGTAAGCTACATTCTTCTCCCAAATTTCACCTCACACTACCTAACTGCAGTAATCCGTGTTCTGCAGCAGTCTGGGCCCTCGAAACGGAGCCCAGACGACGCAAGCCAAACTCGGCCTGCGCCAGGCAGTGTGACCACACACTGCCTAGGAAAGTCAAAAGTCTAAAGTCAACTGTCAAAGGTACCACGCCCAGGCCCTTGGTAGGATACACTCACTTGTTGTGCCCAGGTACCCAGACAGCATCGAGGCCAGAAGGAATTCAGTTTCAGGTCAATCTGGGCCTATATTTGCATCGAGATCTGGACGGCTGAGGGATGCAGCATCCGGGGTCCAGACCCCGCGTCAACGCTACTTAATCGCTGACTTCCTGACTTGGACATTCATTCTGTCTTGCGTCACGTGTTGACGTCAACGCTAGTACGGCGCTGCGATACTGGCTGGACGCTGGCTCTAGGCTGGCACTTGAGCGACTACGGCGACACGCTGCTGGCTCGGCATGGTGGCTGGCTGGCAATTGTCTTCTGAGCATGCTGACGTGGCAGCTGCCACGCACCGCCACTGACGTGGCTGCTGCCACATGTATTGCTGACATGGCAGGGCTACGAGACTGATATTGCTGTTCTGATTCATCATCACTCGGAAGGAGATCAAGACTCTGGGGCAATTGTAGATACGTACCCGGTCTCTCGATGTCGACATTGCTTCGGCTCGCTGATGACGACTGGTTGACGTGTCACATGGCACATTGAGATAGAAGTTCAGATTTGTGTTCGGACTATTGATTATTGAGGTGGCAATTGTGGAGGGAGCCCGAAGCAGGAGTGGGCATTGTTTACTTCTCCCCTCTCAGTCTATTTTCCCTTCTCTCTCATTCGTCTGTGTATGTTTTCCCATCTCATTCTATCTGGACATGATTATGATTATTGACATTCATCAGCAGGTTGATATCTATCTGGGCTGGACAATGGAAATCCAGCAGGATCGTGCTGCGATCCAGATCCTGATCGATCGCATCTACGATCGGGACGGTATTGCTGACGTGGCCAGCGATTGTTGAGTGCTGACGTGGCATTGCTGACTCACCACTCGTTTACTGTGGTGAGTAGCTTCAGGCTAATGTGGCATTGTCTGACGAGGCACTCCATTACCTGGCTGACGTGGCATTGTACGACGTGCTGGTATCGCTCCTGACGTGTATTGGACCGATGATGCTGGCTGGATTGTGGTGCTCACGTGGCAGACTCAAGCGCTGCTGTGTTGGCACACCAGGGGATACACGTGACAGGCAGGAACGTGACTTACTCGACGACGACATCGACGCACATTGCTGACGTGCACCCCATTGATGACTGTGATTGGACATGCTGACGTGGCATACTCTTCGAGTTGCTGATTTGGCATGCCATTGGTGACACGTGGCAGGCACGGTTGTGCTTAAGTAAGAGTTGCATTCTGATGACCGAAGCGGCACGGCTAGAAGACTGACAAGGCTGTGGTGCCAAACGTCAGATTGGGTGCTGATCACACAGGATCGAAGACGAAGCAGCAGCAGGTGAAGAACGCTAACTATTGTTGAGATTTTGTTGGCGTACTTTACTTTTCGTCTTGTGCTGTGTTGTGTGTCTGTGTACTTGTGTGTGTTGATGATCATGTTGGCCTGAGTCGTGGTACCTGAAATAGAATAGAACGTCATCACATTGAAAATAGAACAGCACTCAGAATTAGTAATAATTTATGTTCCTTGTTATTTAATCTTTCTGTTAAGATAGTGTTTGGTTCGGGTGACAGTTAAATTATTGTCTTTTTTATTTATTTATTTTGCGGTAGACCAACCTGGCCGACAAATTTTCTTGTTTCTGTCCTCCGAAGATGTCTCACTTCTGGAAATGTTTGCAAAAGTCTATTCTGACGAGATTCGTGACCATATTCTTGTTTCCTATTCTGATCACGCTCTCCGTGGGCGATGGACCGTTTGAGATTAAAACTTGGACGCAGGCTGAGAATAGGAAACAAGAAGTGTTGGCCCTGTGGAACCAGCTATTGACTGAAATACATCTAACTGGACCGGATGCTGAACAACACATCCGTGACAGATTTGACTTGCAGACGGTTGAAGACTGTCTGAAGAAATCTATCACAGTTGTGGAGGTTGTGGCAGCCGGGACCGAAGTCTCCAAACTGATTGCCCAGTGCCGACAGACACTAGACCAGTTTGCCTTGAAGCAGCTGGAAGAAACAATGAAAGCGACTCGTAAAGGCTACAATTGATGCCGACAGGCACTAAGCTAGAAGTAATCGAGGCTACGATTGATGCAAATATCCAGCAGTTGAAAGAAACGCTGGCCGCGGAAGAAAGAAAGAAAGAAGAATTGGCCAGAAGAAGAGGAGAGGAACAAAGAAGAGGATAAAGAACTAAAGAGATTAGACAGGTAATTGGAACAGAAATTGGAGAACAGGCTGACATGTTACATACATTGTCTCATATTGTGACTCACCTTACCTTTCTGGAAGAGAAAATTGACAGGCAGCAAACTCAGTTAGTTGAGATTGCGGTAGGATTACGAACCATCGCAAAGATTGTGAAAGGAAAGAACCAGATAGAGGGTGAGGAAAAATAGGAAGAAAAAGAAGATAAGAAAGAAGTGGGAAAGTTGATGGGAGATGCTATGAAGTTTGCTGGTCCAATACTTCAGACAATGACCAATGGGAATGGACCATCGAGTCCACCATCCTCTCCGTCTAACTTTTCTCATTCTACTCCTTCTCCCAAGTCTTCTTCTTCGACAACTCCGGGTAAGACAAGTGCAGAACCGGAGAAGCCAACGAAGAAAGAGAAAGTAAAATTGAAGTTGCCTTTGACGTTTAGCAATAAGAAAGATGAGAGTCTGCTCCTTTTGATTGCTGAAATCCAAACGTATGTGAGCACCGCTCCGGTCGAACTGGAGTCCCAAGTTGCGTTCATCACCTCTTGTATGGGAGGTGAGGCCAAACAATGGGTTTTGGCTGAAGACCAATGCCACGGGTTTTGAAGACATTGGCGAGTGGGCAAAGACCTTGACCTTGAAACAGTTATTCGCAAAGATCAAGGACCGTTTCCTTGACAAGACGACTGCCGATAAGGCGTTTGACCAACTCACGTCGATTGGTCAAAAACATTGGACGTCGCTCGAGGCATTGTCCTGCGAAGTCGACCGATTGCTGCAGGTTTCAAGATTGAACATGCAAGACAGCCAAGTGCTGTATATCTACTCCCCCGCGTTGCCTGAGCCCATCCGAGGACGCCTGGTGGCCGAAGTGAAATCAGGTAAATATAATTATAGGCAATTTCGCGACCTTGCTCCGCAAAGGGAGCAAATGATCTCTCAAGTCAAAAACTCTTATGCAACTGTAGTCAAGTCTGGAGGAGGAGGAGGAAAGGCGTACGATGGAAATCGAATTCTTTGCCGACAAAAGCGTCGGGACCACACCCTTGTTGTCTTCGATGATGACACAGTGGAAAATAGAAGATAAGGATAACAACCGTCACTCCGGGAAGGGGGAAGTCACTGCTATTGTGGCCACCAAGGGAGGGTCACGAAGAAATGCAAAAGGGAAGAAACCACAACCGTTTCCATGGCACCCTGGCATTGTCGAAGGGAAGCCTTGGTTGAAGATGGGAATGACTCGCGAGACTTGGCCGGAGCGCATGGACAATGCGCAATGTCTTAAGTACGACACTTCGAGACATGTGATCGCATATTGCCCTATGATCCGGAACCCAAAAACGAGCAGCCAATAGAAGTGGCATCTGCTCCTACTGAGATAAAGGGTAAGGACGAACAGACAGGTGAGGCGCCTACGAACCCTTCCTACCCTTCCTCTCATATGGCAGAGGATGATTCTTCCTTAGCCTATAATCCAGACCGCCTTGACATTGTCTTATGATTTGTCTCTCTGGATGACTCCCTTGATGAGTTAGGTAATGAATTGCTAGCCTTACGTAGCTCATGGGCTCGAAAAGGAAAGTCTGAGGGCGAATTGTTGTTTGCAGGTATAAAAATCGTATGAACACGAGTAGGTGCGTTGTTGCACCCCGGATCGACGAGGTCCTACATCTTCGAGAAAGCAATCCGCAAGTTGCATCTCGGAATGAAGATAAAAGACTTGTCTCGACCGATCACGTCTATATTAGCGGACAAGAGTACGATCACTGTCTCCTAGTATGTCGATCGTATCAAGTGTCAGTTTAGAACTAGGGAAGGAAAGAAGGTTATGAATGAGTTATCCTTCCTAGTTGAAAAAAAATTGTCTTTCGATCTCATTCTGGGTATGGACTGGCACGAGGAAGTCAACCCGGACATTGACTTCAAAGGTAAGGTTGTGCACCTTAAGGATGCATAATCTGAAATGAAACCTATCAAGTTATATCATAAGTTTGGCTCTGACTCTAATGTGTTTTTTTGTTGTATGAGTTATCCAACTTTTGTTCGATGGTTTCAAAGAAAAAGTTGGAACATGAAGTTATGATGGTGTTAGTAAAGAAAGTCGGTGAGTCTTCTTTTTCTTGCCCCCCAACTATTGAAAATCTTCTATCTGAGTGGAAGAATTTGCAGACTGAACCTTCCGGAATCACGGAACGTGCGATTAAGCACACCATTGAAATCATTCCAGGTAGTAAGATTCTCAAGGGCCCTATCTATCGAATGTCTCCCAGAGAACTTGAGGAATTAAAGAAACAACTGTAGGACCTTACGGACAAGGGATGAATTCGCCCTAGCTCATCTCCCTATGGTGCATCTGTCTTGTTTGTGCCCAAAAAGGAAGGTGAACTGCGTTTTTGCATTGACCATCAAGGGTTGAATGTCGTCACTGTCAAGAACGCCGAACCGCTTCCTCGCATTGACGACTTACTTAATCAACTGCAGGGTTGTAAGTATTTCAGTAAGATTGCTCTAAAGTCTGGGTACCATCAGATTGAGGTGGAACCTATAGATCAACATAAGATTGCGTTCCAGTCAAGGTATGGTCATTACGAGTTCATGGTAATGCCTTTCGGATTAAAAATGCCCCTACGACGTTCCAACGATCAATGAATGAATTGTTTCGTCAATGGCTGGATCACTTCGTTATTGTTTATCTTGATGATATTCTCGTGTATAGTAAAACATTATAGGACCACGAGAAACATCTCCGTTTAGTACTAGAGAAGTTGCAAGAGAACAACTTCAAGATAAATCCAAAGAAGTCTGAGTTCGCTAAGTCTGAAGTCTTATACTTATAACATGTAGCGAACGAAGAAGACCACAGGCCAGAAGAAAAGAAGATATCAACAATTCGAGATTGGCCATGACCTAAGTCCATAATTGAACTACGATCTTTCCTTGGTTTGACAAGTTGTTATCGAAAGTTCGTTAGGAACTTTTTATTGATCGCCGCAACGTTGGGACCTTCTTTGGTACTTGCACAGCCAGGCCGCCCAGACAAATCAGGTTTCCAAGGCGGAGCCCTGCAGCAAAAGTTGTGCAGTTTATTTTTTTGCATAACTTTTTTTTCTTAGGTTTTTATCTAGATTACCAGAGTGGCCCGGGGTCACTTGCCCGGCCGGGCCAAAAAAATTAAAAAAATAATAAAAATAATAAAAATATTTTTGATTTTTTTTTTTTTTGAAGTTTGGTAAAGAATTTCGATGTGACCCTCAAACAAAAGTTGTTCAGTTTATTTTTCTGCATACCATAATTTTTTTTTGAATTTTTTGGATTTTTGTTTTTTGTTTTTTTTTATTGGGACCGTCCTTGGTCCTTGCACGGGTTTGCCACCCGGGATCCGGGCGGCCCGGCTGGTATTGTATTGTATACAGATTGCAAAATAACAAATTATCACACGCAGGATTGCAGAATGACAAGTTATCAGATGCAGGTCAACGTACAAAGTACGCTCGAAAAGTACATAGTGAAACAACACATCACATATAGAAAAAATTAAGTACAGTAGGAAAGGCGTCCCTGACGCCGAGTTTCAATGACAGCCACGTCATCATCCTCAGGGGGTTTCCGCCATCGCTCCCTAACTATGGATACCCGTCCTCGTACACACTCCCGCTCTTATCAGCGTTCACAGTTTGGACTGCTACGGCCAACACCGGGCGTTAGTCCCAAAAGAGGTTATTGACTATGTACACACTCCTTATATCGTAGACGTCACCACTGTCATATCTCAAACAGACCCAAAAAACGTGGTATCCGAATTTGCCCGGTACCCCTAACCTACATGCATATGGGTCCTATGTCTGGAACTGCTTGGACTGACGACGGTTCAAACCTTGTTGTAGGATCTTAGAAAAACATACAGATTTAAGTACAGAAATGGGGAGATACTCCTAAGTTTGGCGGTTCAAATCGCATGCAAAAGAAGAGAGGCCAAAAACAACATATAGCCAGCGAGCTGATATCGGACCGACTGTGTCTTCGTGTATCTTAAAGCTATCGACCCTGTCCATAAGTACTTAGGAGCTAGACGACTCCGCCCATGTATCCTACGGCTAACAGCCCCGTCCATGTGTGCTTAGTAGCTATGATTACTCTATTCATGTATGATTACCTCAAACCAAACAGAAAAGGACAACCTTCACACATTAACGACTCACTATCTATATACCTACTGATGTCGCCGATCGCATGGACGAAAAAGTGTTAAACCACCAGTACTTGGATCATACATCGGTCTCGGACCTCGGTTAACGCGCCGCAGCCTTAGGGGGTCGGCCAAAGGAAGGTCCGGTCGTTGCTGAATGGCCGGGCCCCGATTCATTCGGTATGACACGAAAGAAGAAGAACAAAGAAAGAAAAAACAAAAAACAAATCCAAAAAAAAAAAAAAAAAAAA
>BFEA01000132.1:1677559-1689230 GCA_003427395.1 Chara braunii
GGGCGTTCGGGGTCCCGTTCGGGGGCCGAACACCTCCAGGTTCGGCCCCCGCCAAAAAACAATTTTGGGGCCTAAAAATAACTTTTTTTTTCTGAATGTTTTTTTGTGAGTTCTCTATGATGTGGCCTACATGCCTATAAATTGTGAAGCCATTCTGCTAAGCCAAAAAAACATTAAAAATCGTAAAAGATGGGGGTGTCAAAACGTGGTCGCCCACTCACTATTTTGTTTTTTTCTCACTTTTAACTTTTTGTTTTTACTGTGTTTTGGGACCTGAAAAATTTTATTATTTTTTGAAAATATTTTTAATGAGTTATTGATTATGTAAACTACATATCTGTAAATTTTCAGGACATTTGTCAATGCCAAAAAATAATTTAAAATCGGCAAATATGGCCGTGTCGAAAAGGTGCTGGCACACTAACTCATTTTAATTCTCTTTTTATTTTTTCTTATTTTTATCAGATTTTATTTTTTGTATTTGATTTTTAATTCAAATTTGGTAAAGAATTTGGATGGAGTAACCTGGCAAATGTTGTTTAGTTTATGTTTCTCCATAACATTGTTTTTTTTCGGAATGTTTTGAAAACTTTGGTTTTTTTTTTTTTTTTTTTACTTGGTCTGCGTTCGGCCTGAACGGCCGAACGCCTTCCGAAGGAGTTTCGTACGTTCGGGCGTTTGGGTTCGGGCGTTTGGCCCGTCCCGAACGTCGACAACCCTGTATATATATATATAGCTGGCTTGTGATGGGGTGTGAACCGACAGTCTGTAGAGTTTTCCATCTGGTGTGGGTGAGTGATAGTCGACTTTGATTTTGGTGAAGGTAGATTATCATTTACAGTGTAATTAGTGAGGGGATTCTGCACACTGTTGAGGGTTCAGCCTCCTGATGAGTTGGTGAAACTCCGACGAAACAGTTTGTCACAGCCCCTCGTTTGTTGTCCTCTTCTCCCTCTCTGCCTACGGTTTACCGGGCAGTTCTGTTTGGCGATATATATATATACATATATATCTATATATATATTTATTTATGTTTGTGACGATCTATATATATATAGATATAGATATATATATCGTCACAAACAGAACTGTCCGGTAAACCGTAGGCAGAGAGAGAGAAGAGGACAACAAACGAGGGGCTGTGACAAACTGTTTCGTCGGAGTTTTACCGACTCATCAGGAGGCTGAACCCTCAACAGTCTGCAGAATCCCCGCACTGATTACACTGTAAATGATAATCTACCTTAACCAAAATCAAAGTAGACTATCATTCACCCACACCAGATGGAAAACTCTACAGACTGTCGGTTCACACCCCATCACAAACCAACAAAACATCCACGAAACAAAGAAAGGTCTGTCACAGCCAAAAAACACAGTCCAGACACGCCGTTGGCGCATATATATATATATATGATTATATATATAGGGTAACCAGAGTTCGGGACGGGCCGAATGTCTGAACCCAAACGTCCGACCGTACAGGAATCCTTGGGGATGTCTTCGGTCGTTCGAGTCGAACGCAGACATAAAAAAAAACAATTCAAAAAATTATGAAAGCAAAATATGTTATGAAGAAAAATAAAATAAACAACATTTGCCCGAGTTTTACATCCACATTCCTTACCAAATTTGAAATAAAAATAAAATACATAATAATACTAATAATAAAAATAAAAATAAATAAATTAAAAATTAAAAGTAGTGAATGAGCGAGCACGTTTTAGACACCAGCATCTTTGGCAAWTTTTCATTTSTGTTTGGCTCAACAAAATGACTTCAAACTTTATAGGCATGTACCTCACATCATAGAGAACTAACGAAAAAAACGTCAGAAAAAACAAATGTAATTTTAGGCCCCAAGATRTTTGGCCAACTGGGGAAAGTGGTATCGGTCCACTCTGGTAGCCTAGGTACCARAAAGAAAATGGAGTTGGACCCAAACTTGGCACAACTCGGAGCACAGTGAAATTCACGCCTTAAGTTACAAGTGGTTTAAAAAGAAAAAATTATGTCATAATTACGGCACAACCAAATTGATTGATTAAGCAAACAAAATAAATGAGTGAATAATAATAATATAAATAGTTAGGCTACCAGCCAGGTCATCCGGGTCACCMTGCTTTCCCAGGCGGCCCGGTCGTGCAAGGACCAACGAAGGTCCCTGCCAAAAAAAAACAAAAAACCAAATCCAAAAAATCCAAAACAAAACTATGTTATCCAAAAAAATAAACTGAACAACGTTTGCCTCAGGGTTACATCGAAATTCTTTACCAAATTAAAAAAATATATATATATATATAATTATTATTTTTTTTTTAATCCGGTCAAGCAAATGGACCGGGGCCACTCTAGTAGCCTAGATAATAGCATATTCTTTTTTTGTATATTATTTTTTTTTTCAACAAATTATGATTTGAAGCTAGGTTACCAGCTGAGCCGCCCGGGTTAAACAAAACAACTTTTGTTGCCGGGCCACATCGAAATTCTCTACCAATGTTTTATGGCACCCTTATGAGGGACGTTGACCCGATTCGAAGCAAATTAAAAAATGTTTGGTTWGTCCTTTAAACAACGAAAGGAAAATCATTTATTTTAAACAAATTTGAAAGAAAAAATAAATTGAAAAACTAGGCTACCAGAGTGGTCCGGGTCCACTTGCTCGTCTGGGCCAATATATATATATATACAGGGTTACCGGCGTTCGGGACGGGCTAGACGCCCGAACGTACAGGACCCCCTCGGAAGGGGATCGGCGGTTCGGGCCGAACGCGATATATATATATATATATATATATATATATATATATACACATATAGACGAAACAGTTTGTCACAGCCCCTCATTTGTTGTCCTCTTCTCCCTCTCTGCCTACGGTTTACCGGGCAGTTCTATTTGACGATATATACATATATATATATATATATATGAGTCGGTGAAACTCCGACGAAACGGTTTGTCACAGCCCCTCGTTTGTTGTCCTCTTCTCTCTCTCTGCCTACGGTTTTACCGGGCAGTTCTGTTTGTGACGATATATATATATGTTTATATATATATATATATATATACAGGTTTACCGGCGTTCGGGACGGGCTAAACGCCCGAACGTACAGGACCCCCTTGGAAGGCGATCGGCCGTTCAAGCCGAACGCGGACCAAAAAAAAAATAAAAAATAAAAACTTCCGAAAAAACATATATTATGGAAAAACATAAACTAAACAACATTTGCCCGGGCACGACATCCAAATTCTTTACCAAATTTGAATTAAAAATCAAATACAAAAAATACCCGCTATGATAAAAATAAGAAAAAATAAAAAGAGAATTAAAATGAGTGAGTGTGCCAGCACCTTTTCGACACCGCCATCTTTGCCGATTTTTAATTATTTTTTGGCATTGACAAATACCCTGAAAATTTACAGATATGTAGCTTACATAATCTATAACTCATTAAAAGTTTTTCAAAAAATAATAAAAGTTTTTGGCCCCGAAATAAAGTGAAAACAAAAAGTTAAAAGTGAAAAAAAACAAAATAGTAAGTGGGCGAGCACGTTTTGACACCCCCATCGTTGACGATTTTTAATGTTCGTTTGGCTTAGCGGAATGGCTTCAAAATTTACAGGCGTGTAGGTTACATCATAGAGAACTCACAAAAAAACTTTTAGAAAATCCCTATGTTTATTACTCTTGGGGTATGGGGTTCTAGACAGAGAAAAATACGAGCAGCATATCAGTTTTTCTTATATACTTTACTTGGATCCGTATTTTTAGTGCCCGCAATGTTTTTGGCGGGGGCCGAACCTGGAGGTGTTCGGCCCCCGAACAGGACCCCGAACGCCCGAACGTATGGGACCCCTTGGGCGTTCAAGTTCGACCGTTCAAGTTCGGCCCCCGCCAAAAACATTACGAGTGAACGAGCACGTTTTTATAACTGTTCGGCCCCCGAACGCCAAAAACGTATGGGACCCCTTGGCGAGTGCACGAGCACGTTTTCGACACAACCATGTTTAACGATTTTTAATGTTTTGGGGGCATAACTAAAGGCCCTGAAAATCTACAAATGTGTACTTTACGTAATGCAAAACTCACTAAAAAAATTTCAAAAAATAATAAAATTGTTTAGACCCCGAACCAAAGTGAAAACAAAACGTAAAAACTGAAAAACAACGTGGGCAAGCACGTTTTTACACCGCCATCTTTGACGATTTTTAATTCTTATTTGGCTGAGATAAATGACGTGAAAATGTATAGGCATGTAGCTGACGTCACAGAGAACGCACAAAAAACAATTCAGAAAAAAAACAAATATTTTTAGGCCCCGAAATCTTTTTTGGAGGGGGCCAAACGCCGTAAGGTTCGGACCTCGTACGGGACCCCGAACGCCCGTATGTACGGAGGTCTCCCTGGGAACCTCAAAAAAGTAAGTGGGCGAGCACATTTTTTACAATTACCATCTTTGGCAATTTTTTTTTTTTTTTACTCAGCCAAAAGCCCCGAAACTTTGTAGGCATGTACCCTACATGCTAAAAATGCATTAAAAAAAATACAGTTTTTTATGTCTTGAAATTATTTTTGGAGGCGTGAAACGTTGGAAAGTTTTGCCTCCTCATATTCGCCCGAACACTTGAACGTTCAGAGGGGAGTGTGAACCGCTCACGAAAGTTCGGGCGGGTAACCCTGATTGAGATGGTGTTGAACTGAGGTTTACCGAAGTTTGGTTGGAAACCGAATAACGAGGTCTGAGCGACGGAACGTTCGAGGCCCTCCGGGCGGCTTTCGGTTGAACGAGAACTTTGATTATTTATTTTTGACGTTTTTTATGTTGCGGAGGGGGGTTCTTCACTCCACATTTTTCATTAAAAAAAATAATGCTAGGTCAGAGGGCAGTTTGCCTACCAAATTATAGGAACACCCTCCCGAATATGTGTAGATATGTTTGTGTGTGTGTGTGCACTTGTGCGCACAATGGGGGTTGTCCCCCCGCAACCAACCAATCAATCAATCCATCAATGTATTAAAAAAGTTTAAAACACAAATGTGCGGTGAAAGTGCGCGCGGTCATATGTTTATGTGTGTGCACAGGGAGGGGTGGAGACCCTCCAACAACCAATTAATCAATCAATCAAAAATGCATAAAGAAGTATAAAAGAAAAGTGTACGTGAACGCACACGCCAATGTGCGTGCACGGGGGAAGGGGGCAATCGTTCTGCAACCAATCAAAGAATCAATCAATCAATATATAAAAAATAAAAATTAAAAAAATACGTGCAACAACCTCGTGTAGCACGTGCGTGTTCGTGTGTGTGTGTGCGTATGCGCACGCATGGGGTTCGACCCCCCTGTAATCAATTAATCAGTAATATAAAAAATAAAATTTGAAAAAAAAACGTGCGGCATATGCTTCATCAGCGCATCGGCTCCGGCCTTTTTTGCCAAAGATGAGAGCCGTCCCATTTTCTAGATCCTCATGGCATAGCCACAAACTGTTGAAATATAAATCCGAGTTCTTGATTCCCTCCCGACCACATCATGCAAAAATTAAAAAAAGTCAAACAAAGAAAGACAACTTGGGAACTATGTCCTGCTATCGAGCACATTGTCTCCCGCCTTTTCCGCAAAAGACAAGAACCCTCCCGACCATGTCACACAGGAGTTAACGAAAACAAAATGAGAAACAACTTGGGGATAACATCGACAAATTTTGTGAACCCTCTGACAGACGTGGTTACATCATCCCTTCGCCGCTCTAGCCGTTTGCACTAGGCGTACCTGTCATGTACCTCTACAACGGGACAAGTTCCACCGAGGTACAACCTATCTTCCCTTTGGGGTTTTCACCACGCTTAAGAGAGTATCCCTTCCGAGCTACTAACCCGCGTGAGAAAGTTTTTTATATGCAATCGTAGAGGTAGGTCTACCGATGACGTTTGCTCGTTTGCTGCAGTATAGTTAAGCTTGGTTAAAACGTCATCTGAACCCAGACGCCATTCATTCCCTAAGGCGCTGATCTCCTAGGTACGAAACGAAATGTTGGTCGACAAGGACGGTCTCAACCAAGCGTGAAACTCATGACTCAATCCTAGTCCCTTAAACACCAGTCAAAATAAAGTGATAATTATCGCACTCAATTTCATCAAAACGAATTAATCATAATAAATAAGCATGTATGTACGATTCAACATAAGTTGAAACGATAATTGAAAGAACCTGAGCACTTCATGATATAACTAATGACACAATATCAAAATAAAAACCCAATCATCTCGAGTCGAACTTGATGAACAAAAAAAATTATACTGAGTTGCCAACGAAAAGTTGTTTTTGACAGTAACCTCAATGCAACTGACAATGTAGTCAGACTGTTCCTGTTCTGACTTGATGGGACGGATTGCCAAAGTCATTCATTCCCCTCTACCGTCAATCTAAGATTGGACATGCACCCCCCCCCCCCTCCATATATTTTAGTTTTTTTTTAATGACATGTTGTTTTGAAGATTATTTTTAATCAGGTGAATTTTAGTGTTGTATGTCTCACCCTCTAGGAAGTGGTCTCAGGTACTCCTCCTCCTCGCCCGAGCACAAAGCTCAAATCTGAAAAGTTGGGTCGTCTCCACCGAATTGACAAGTACCGCCCCGTAGAACAGTTCACTCCGGGTCGATAATAGGGTCGACTCCTGAAGCAAGGAAACCTCGCCTTAGATGCTTGCTAGAGAGAGAACGTGTCCACCGCGAGTAGGTTTCAATTATTCCCATTTTTCCTAAGCTCAAGGTAACTTACACGAAAGAGGTTGAAAGATAGAGGACGGGAACCATTTTGACAAGTATAGACAGGTAAGACCATTCGGGATAGCACGGGTAGACCTAAGGGAAAGGGTAAGTCAATTTAATTTTATCTTCTTTATTTGAATCAAATTATTCACTACGCCCACTTAATTAACCATTTTCAAAACACAAGTCTTTCTGCCAAGCAGAAAGGTGATAGGTAAAAAGAAGACAACCCTTTTTCCTTTGTCCCAAATAGGCATAAATTAATTTCGTTTGCAAGCATTCTTCTACCTACCTACACAACACGAAGAAAAAAAAAAAGTTAAAAAAAAAAACAGTGCAATCCCATACTCAAGTCATACCTCACCTTTCATATGCATGACTCACACATCCGTTCCTCTACCTTTTCTTTTGAACGTTCAAAACAATTAGGGTTAAGCAAAATGTGGGTTCACACGATTGTGATTATTGTGAAGGGGATTTTGAGTCATTCAACTGACCTTGAGTGAAGTGGTACTGAACGTGCCTTGACTCACTCAAGAAAGCCAAGTAGAAAAGTACGTGTCGCCAAAGAAAATTGCAGTCCCGAAGCAAGTCTCCGGCCAACTGGTAGTTCCAATCCGTCCTTAATTCGCACGCCCCACATGAGGTAAATCAAGATGTGAAAACGACAAGCTGCGCAGATCAAAAAAAATATCCACTAGTCCCACGTTAGTGCTAACTGGTCCCAGGTGGCCCAGATCGTCCCATGCCACCAAGCATTGCACTGGATGGTCCCAGTTACCAAAATCGTACACTTCGTGTGTTCCCCCCCAAAATAAAGGCAATCCTGAATGTCGAAACCGCAAGTGTCGTGAGTCCCAATGGTCATTATGTCGCCTGCTCGCGTCCTAACTGGTCCTGCTGGCCCAAGAGAAGGTTAACCGACCCCCCAATTTTCACCCCCATACCCGTTAACCATTTGTGTGCACTGTGCTAAGTGGTCCTCAAAAAAATAACCAGCCTGACACGTACTTCCCAACTGATTCATGAGTGTCGCACAACACAATCCACCACACCCACCACCAAGCATACCCGAAGGCTGTCGATCGCAATGTGTAACACTCCTAAAAAAAAACAAAAAAAATGTCGCACAGCGTAGCGGAACATCACATTTGGAGCCATGTCCCAAGCGCTTCTTGCCGTCAAACGGGTAACATTCTCCCGCCGAAAAATGCTACATCCACCGTATCGTAAAAACGTCAGCACCTCCCCTCCAAAATTTAGTACGACCAACATATCGAGATTTCGGCAGCATACTCCCCCGCGAATAATGGTCGTCGCCGCACCAAAATTTCAGCAGCATAATCCCCTTAAAAGGTAATGTCGGTCTGCCAAACGTTTGGCAGCATCACCCCCTTCAATCGGCTGCATCGCTGTCGAAAACAATTTGCAGCGTCTTCCCCCCGACATTGCGAATGTGGACTATGGTTATAGCTGCTTGTTACAATTGTCGCCACCCAACTCCACCTTCTGCCTTCGAGCAGACCTCCATCTCCTCCAACCGGTCTAATTTCAGTTTGTACTAAGGCAAAACTTCCCCAGCCTTAGCTAAAGCTGACCTATTCCTCCTTCAGTGGCTCCTCGTTCAAACTTGGAGACGACTAGCTCCAATCTTTTTGTGGGGAGCAACACGTGCCGACAATCGAGCTCAACGTCCCTTATGAAATTGCGTAGGAAAGTAAACAAGAAAAACGTGAGCACGAGATAGGCAGAAAAACCACTAGTGCTGGAAACCGGGTCCAGCGTTCCCTATTGTGGTCTGACTGATTCTGTCCTCAAGAGTCGCCTCTTCATACTTATGACTGGATGCTAAGTCCTTCTCAGAAAATCAACAACTCCTATTCCTTTCAACGACTGGGAGTCTTGACCAACATCCCATCGCTCATAAAACCTAGGCCAGACACGAAGACTAGATGAAACCACTAGGGTGCACCAGTGAGACCCTCCATCTCCCTGGCTGCCTCCAAAGCTTTTACTGTTCCTATCCCTCTTTTTTTTTAACAAAAATTAAAGCAAAAACTCTTATTCATACGTGGGGAGCAACATGTGCTGGGAACCAGGCCCAACGTCCCTTCAAAAGTAATTAGTCTTCTACTTTATACCGCAAGTCCGTTAGTATGTGCTCGTTGGATCTTATGGGAACACGATAACAACCACCCGGATGGGCACCCAACTCAATAGGTAACACATCTAACATAGACTGTAGAGGTTGAAGTTCAGATCCTATTGCTGAAACCCTCACTATTGGGTTGGGTGATTCACCAAAATTTTGCCCAATTTTTAAGCCGTCAACTCTCTATTGCCCACTCGAGAAAGTTGGCGGTTTTCTTTATTACTCAGGCGCATATGCAAATTTACAATCTGGACCAGGTGGTTGGGGCATGGGCCTGCACCCTGTTTTACCCGGTTTGCCCTCCATACCGGGTGGGCAACTTTGAGTAATACCCATGCCCTCGGCGACGCAGTTTGCCTCCATGTTTGACAGCTTCATTCATCGTCCTCCCCGGAGAGGTTCCCCATTTCCAGCTCCTCCTATGCCACGTCACCATCTATGAAATCCTCGTGCTAGCCACTCTAAGAACTCTCTCTCTCTCTCTCTCTCTCTCTCTCTCTCTCTCTGACACACAGCAAGGGGGCAAAACGCAAAGATGACCCGGGCCACTAGGGGTAAAATGAAAATATAAAGGGTCTGGGAAAAGTTGGCAAGTACCGGGACATTTTGCAATGATGGACAGTACCTTGTAGGGGTATTTTGCAAAGATGACAGGTCGAACCGCTGCCAGGGGCATTTCGCAAAACATTTCTTGTATCAGAGGGGTATTCCGCTCTACCCACACCTTTTAGGGGCATTTTGACATATATCTCAACTTATAGGGGTATTTCACAAATTATCACTAAAAAAAAGAAAAGAAAAAGAAAAAAAAACTCGAAGGGGCTAGGTAGTGGGACTTGGCGCCAGGCGTGTTTCCCGGCTGGTAAAATGACAATGAAAAAGAAAAAGGAAAAAGAGAAATGAAAGAAATGATTTCTCAAGTTCGAATCCAGAATTAATTCAGTTTGAATTACCTGGGGCGAGGTCCCATTAGCAGTCGGATAGGAGTGTGGCCGATCCAGTGTGACACTGAGTGGCAGCGGCCAGACAAGTTTATGACGAATTTATGGGCTGAGAAAACAGGAGAAAGGCCAAAAAAGAAAAAGAAACAGAGACCTCCCGGCGGAAATCACGACAGCGTGTTTCCCAACCATCAGATCACAAATGATCTGATGGTGGTGGTTGCAACAACAGTGAACAAAATAACTGCCACATTTTTTGGTATAAACTTGACTTCTGTCAACACTGATCTTGACACCCTCCATATACTCCGTGATTGAAGGAGGGCTCCACCCAATGAGACAATTGCACAACAAGAAGTAAAATACTGAAAAATCTTCTATCCAGTGGGCCTAAGGCCAACCCCACCCTCCTTTGGGGTTGGCCACACCCCCAACCAATTGAAAAGATTCTAGCGGGAAGCTTTCTTTGCACGGGCATGCCCAGTGTTAAGGAGAGGAGGAGGGGAACGAAGATGTCCTTACTTTTTCGGGTAATACATGTAAAATACTAACCGTGGGATCACGAGTAGTGCACGGCAGGATTTGGGTCACTCAACTGCCCCACAAAGTCATTTCTATCCTATCCCGTTGCTAGTGGGACCTCGCCCCTGGGGGCGGCACCCACTACTTTCGATTAAAACAGTGTGTGGCGTTTTCTTCTCATTTAAAAATGCATAAACAATGCTATTTTTGTTTTGCATGCGACCTTCCCGCTGGCCTGTTCGCAGTCTTCCACGGAAATCTCAATATTCTCAATTTCTGCAAAACAAAAATACCAAGGCGCGAAGCTTCAAAAACAACCCCCCCCTAAAAAAAACACAGTATTGAAGCTTCGCGCCAACGCAAAGTGGCCAACTAAATGGCCAACAAATGAATTAATAAAATTCTACTGCCCGATGGGCAGCTGCCTCCACGAAAACAAAGACAATAGACACTAGCAGTCCATACCCTACTGGATCAACGACTGACGGATGTCAAGGACGGCGGCACGTGATCGAAAAGGGAGGAGCATAGTGGGTCAAGGCTCCTGGGGCCGGTCAGTTCAATAAGGATATCTCAACCGGTCGCCCATGTTTTTAGAAGAAAGGATTTAAATAAAAAGTTAGTTCTTGATTTAAGTTAGGAGCATCTGGGTTCTTAATTTAAGTTACGGGAACTCTGGACTCTAATTAAAGTTAGGGGAAATCTGGACTCCTAATTCAGGTTAGGGTCGAAATCTCGTTCTTAATTTAAGTCAGGGAAAATCTCGAACTGAAAAGTCTGTGGCGCACCAGGCAAAGAAAAGAAACCAAAGCGGAGGTCGCGCGTCGCGGCATGAATACTCTACACTGCGCTCTACTGTGCTTTACTGCGCTCGAGCGCGAGCCTACGACGTAGCCAGGAAAATTGCGGAGGCGAGAGCCCTTAGGGCATATACTCACCCTAGGACTTTTTCCTAAACGCTATGGACGTAATTGCGGTTACGTTCGTGCAGGTGTGGCGGTAATTGAAGTCAGGTGCATTTTTGGAAAGTGGCAGGTTGAGTAGTGCGGCAAGGCCCAGAGTGCACTTCGGCAAGCCCGTTAGCGAGCAGCCCAGACTCGGCTCGGCACTGCCCAGAAAGGAAATAGGCGGCTTTGTGCGGCAACGGTATTTCGCTCCCTGGGCAGCGCGGAGCAGAGTTCGGGCGTGGAAATGTGCAAACGGGCGTGACTTGGCCAAGTGCAAACGGGCTTTGCGTGCGAAGTGCAAACGGGGGGGTTTTAGGGCGACGGTTGTAAACGGGGGG
>BFEA01000132.1:1692095-1702104 GCA_003427395.1 Chara braunii
AAAAAAAAAAGAGGGGAGGGGCTCAAAATTTTTAAAGGCCCTTACCTTCTTCAATTCTAGTTCTTTTCTCTTCAACAGAATCATGCGAACATTTTTAGGTAGGTGCTTAAAGTGGTAGACTATCTGCAAACAAAAAAAAGGCCCCCAGAAAAAGGGGTTCGGCGGGAACCCGAACGGCCGAATGTTCAAAGGTTGCCCCGACCCCTCCCGAACGTTCGGGCCAATAACACTGGTTAAAACTTGAAATAAAGTTTTGTTTTTTATAATAAATTTTCGTTTTTTTAGTTTTATGACTCCTTTAATGCGTTTACTGCATATTGTACGGAAATTTTATTAGAATTTGACTGTCAACTTGTAGATAGTTCAGGGTTATCGGTGTTCAGGTCCGGTTGAACGGTTCGCCCCGGACCTTTCAACCGTCCTTCAGTACATGTTCTCGTTCCGTTGAATGGAAAAAGAAAAAATAATATGCCTATGATAAAAAATATTTCATGTGTTTTTTTTGTATGTAATTTAATAAATTTTCAAGCCATTTGTGTTTGTTCAAAAAATTTAAAAATTGCCAAAGATGGCAGTATCAAAAATATGATGTCCCTCTTACTTTTTCTTATTTGAAACCACAATCGTTGACTATTTTTTTAGTTCTTTTAATTAGTTAAATTCACTGATAATTTGTAGGAGTATAGCTCACATTACAAAGAACCCACAAGCAGGGTTACATGGCCGAAATTTTGGGGGGAGGGGGTTACACCTTCCTGAATCGTTCGGGGTTTTTGTCGAACGTAAGAGGGCGAACTTTGGGAAGTTTGACTCCCGCCATTATTTTGGGGCCCAAATATTTCTATTTTCGTGTGAATTTGTTTTCGTAGATTGTATGCAACTAGAGATGTATGCCTGAAAAGTTTTGGTGCTTTTGTTCGAGTAAACAATAAAAATGAAGATTGCCGAAGAACATGTTGTTTGAATCATTATATACCCAGCTTAGCTTTGTATATTAATATACAGCGAAATCGGGCCCAGCGGCTCTCGCATCGTATGTCGCGCCCATTCGAGCCAAACGAGCTATACTGGACAAGCTGAACTCTGGCCGCAGCCCATGAAAACAGTTCAACCACATCCCCTCCTAACTACACCAAAACATCACATAAATTAATTTATTGTAAGCAATTTGTAATCTCCTAGTTTACAAAAGAGAAATGTTGAAATACAACCGCCTAATTATTCAACAGCCCTAATCCAATTCCCAAATGATTAGGAAATCCTCAAAGGCATAAATAAGTTATTGTTCTTTTTTTGCCATCGCCATCTTCGTGGAGTTTTATACTTTTTTCAATAACTTTACAATATCTTGAAAATTATATATTTCTTATCACACAAAACCTGCAAAACAAAAAAAGGTCCTAAAACGTTTTATGATAGGAACATTATTTTTTGTTCCCATTTGGCCGAACCCGAACGTGTTTTTAAAGGGGGCGGAAGGTTTAGAGGTCTGGCCTGAACTGTTTGGTCAAATCCGAACGCCGGTAACCTTGCTGACGAGGAAAAGTTACAAAAATAATAAAAATATTTACACTCGAAAAGAAACGAAGAAGGAAAAAAATAGCAACTCCAAAAGCATATTTTTTACGTTGTCGTCATAAGGGATTTTTATCAGTGTTTCATTGACTTAAATGCCCTGGAAATTTATGGGCATACCCCTGAATATTATCAACGTTGTAGAATCTTATTCTCCTCTTACATACTATATTGCTTTTTTTCCCTATTGTTATGGTTAACAACACATTCTTTCTTTTTTTAGTAAGGAGCACCGAAACAACTTAAGGTTTCACAATATGCCATGTTCAATTTACATATAAAGTGTTATATCTTCATAATTATATAATTCGAGAAATGTTAGTTTTGTGAATGTTCGGGTCCATTGGAAAGTTAGAGAATAATGGTGTGTTTTTTAGTGATTGCTTTTCACATTCTTCTTAAAATTCACTACAAGCTAGAATGCGCTTATTTTTCTCATCATTTTGCAACTTCACAAATAACCAGAACTCGCTTATTAAGTTTCTCACGTTCACGATAAATATTAATTCGCTTTTGTGTTTTAAAAGTAAATTGTTCCTGCCGCCATATAAAGTAAATAGGTTATATAAAGTGATTAAATAAATTCAGCTAAAGGTTATCGTACCGAATGAAAATCAACTATCACAGAAAGACGTTGCAAATTCATGATAATTATCAATGATTAAGTATTTCAATTTACCCTTAGGGCTTGGTGGCAAATATTGATTTACAATACACATCAACAATGTCAATGATAGTGGACATATTGCATAATATGGGATTATATTGTTCCATAATGTATATTGTATCAAAATTGAAGATTAAACACAAATAGTTTTTAAAACCAGATAGTCAATTGTTTAAAATTGAACTCAAATAGTTTTCAAAGTGAAATATTTATTATTATCTGTATCGCATAACATTTTTTTTTTAGTGCATAATATGGTATTCTATTATTACATAATATATATTGTATTAAAATTAAAAATTAAACGCAAATAGTTTTTGGAATCAGATTGTCAATTGTTTAAAATTGAACTCAAATAAAATTTAGAGTGAAATATTTATTATTATCTGTATTGTATAACATAATCCTTTTTAGTAAGGAACATCAAAACATTTCCAGGTTTTATAATGAGTCATGTTCAATCTACTAATAAAGTGTTCTAAGCTCGTAATTATATAATTCGAGAAATGTTATTTTTGCAAATGTACGGGTTCATTCGAAAGTTAGAGAATAATGGTGTGTTTTGCAGTGATTGTTTTCCACATTCTTCTTAAACTTCACTAGAAGCAAGAACACACTTCTTTTTCACATAATTCTTTGACTTCGCACATAGTAAGAACTCGCTTATTAAGTTTTTCATGTTGACCATAAATATTAATTCGCTTTTGTTTTTTAAAAGTAAATTGTTCTTGTCGCCATATAAAGTAAATAGGTGATGTAATGTGAATAAATAAATCCAGTTAAAGGTTGTCTTACTAAATAAAAATCAGCTATTAGGGAAAAACGTTGCATATATTCATGATAATTATCAATGATTGAGTATTTGGATTTACCCTCAAGGCCTTGGTGGCAAATAACGATTTGCAATACACAAGTCAACAATGTCAATGATAGTCGGTTTTTCTATTGGAATCCATTGTTTTTGGCGCAGAAGTCTATTTGTGGTAGACAAAACATGTTCCTCATATCAAAGACGACCATTAACTCAGTACTTTCGAAACTAACATTCATTCATCCATCCTTCCCTTTCTTCTCAGCAAATGACTCTCTTTTTCCTCTTGTTCTTACAATGATGTGGCTTTTACCTATTGTTTCATGAAACGAGAGCAGCCACTTAATCGTTACTTCAATAAAATTATGGGGCAGCTTACTAAATATCTTTTGAGTGTCGTCAGCTGCCCCTGCAGTCTCATAACCCTTCTTTTCATTGGCCCACTTATTCACATTTTCCAACTCTATGCAACACATTAATTGATATGAGGTTGAAGTGAATGTGTTTTGGCAGCGCAAACAAAAGATAATTCGGCGCATTTGCAACCCTCTCGTTAGGCGTTTCTGTTGGCTTAATAAAAAAATTGCTTATTGGTATAACCTTTTCCTCATGCTTCTTCTTAGGCAAAGCATACGCCGTCCCAATCTTCCTTTTTTGTCTCATCTTCCCAACTTTTACACCCTTTCTCTTTTCTCCCTTTTGCACTTCACCATAACCTCCTCTTGTTGCAACACTACTTTGAATGTCGGGTTTCCCCATAACAGATTCTTCATCCTATTAGCTTAAACCACCACTCATCAGTCCCGCAATTCGCAAGTGCCAACTTTGGCAATTTTTCACGCCCAAACAAATTAAGAAAAAAAATCTGAAAATTTGAGATCTTGCAGATTAGGCTGTGATCTTTTCGAAACCATATAAAAAAAATGAAAAAAAAAAATTAGACCATGAAGCAGCACGTGTTGGGAACTGAGCTAAACGTCCCTTGTGAAAATGCATAGGAAAGTAAACAAGAAAAACATGAGCATGAGATAGGCAAAAAAAACACAAGTGCTGGATTTAGTGGTCTGACTGATTCTATCCTCAAGAGTTCGCCTCTTCATCCTTCTGACTTGATGCTAAGTCCTTCTCAGAAAACCAGCAACTCCTATTCCTTTTAACAATTGGAAGCCGTTTCCAGCATCCGATCCCTCATAAAACCTACGCCAGACATGAAGACTAGATAAAACCATTAGGGTGCACCATTGCCTCTAAAGCTTTTACCGCTCCTATCCCTTTTTTTTTAACAAAAACTAACGTAAAAACTATGGTTCATATATGGGGAGCAGCATGAGCTGGGAACCGAGCCCAGCGTCCTTTCAAGAGTAATTAGTCTTCCACTTCATGGTGACAAGTCCATTAGTATGTGTTCGTTGGGTCTTCTGGGAACACGATAACAACCACCTGGTTGGGCACTCGGCCCAATAGGTAACACAACTAACATAGACTGTAGAGGTTCAAGCTCGGATCCTATTGCCTGAAACCCTCTCAATTGGGTAGGGTGATTCATCAAAATTGTGGCCAGTTTTTTAAGTCGTCAACTCTTCGTCGCCCACTTAAGAAAGTCGACACTCTTCCTTAACCTCCGATCCAATGCTCCCAACTGCATGGACGCACAATTTCTACTATAGTGTGGTGCCTACGTCTTTATTACTGCCCCAACCATACCATCGGGCTCATACTAACTTTTACCTTGCGTCCTTACATTTGTTGCGAGAGTGCGCCTAACTGGTGGTCACGACGCCACTGCGCATAGTGATCCTTCTAACGGCACAATTAGCTCGTCAGCCTCATCGGTCGAGCAACCTAACAACTTCAATCACTCGTCTTCTCTAATCCTACCACGCACTTTGATAACAAGTGTGTTGGGATCAGCTTCAATCTTGCCCATTCGTAATGACTTTTATGGACATGGTGCAAACAACGTATAGGTCGTTATTGTCGGTGTGAATACCCTTAGAAGGGCCCTGGTGTTTGAAAGTGAGAAAATAAGCTTGACTTAAAAATTTGAGTATATCATGCGAGTCTCGGTAGCTTTTGTTTTAGGATGATAAAATGTTTGATCAGAATAAGAAAGTATGTGGGGTGCAACTTTGAAGGCGCACTTAATTTTTCTTATTGATTTAGTATAGCCGATGCGATTGTCGGTCAGTGGAGCTTACACCGCTTCGGTCGAGTGCACCAACTGTACCTCTCGCGAGCCCCTACGACAGGTTTGAGGCCCCACGAAGCACAACTTACCTCTGCCAAAGGGCCTGTCACCACCCTTGGACAAACGTATCCCGCCGAACTATCGAACCACGTGCGAAAGTTGCTCGAGTGCAATCGCAGAGGTGGCCCAACCGAGGGTGTTTCTTGTATGCTGTAGCATAAGGGGTACGTGCGGTCGAACACCTTATCAGATCCGCATGCGAGCAGATGCTCTGGGGGCTGATTTCCCAAGCGCGACCTTGCATCGTTGACTAGGACGGTCCATCTAACCACCCGATACACTTAAAAAAAAAAAAAAAACAGAACCTCATTTATAAATTGCGCCTAGTCATTTTTGACTCCCCAAAAGCGTAAAGTATCTCTCGCACATGGAAAAATAATAATCAATCAATAAATAAACAAACAAAAATCTTAATATCCACGTATCGATCGAAATTCGATATAGAATAAAAAGGGTAAATAGTAGACCAATCAAGTATGTAGATCGTGCGACATATGGTTGTCATTCTCACTGCTTCCATAAATTTACCTCTCAATGACTGCCCTTCCTAAGGCTAAAGTTTTTCCTATTAAAATATAATCTCCTCCTAAGGCTAGAATGTTTCCTATTACAATATAACCTAACTCCTCAAAACTAAGCAATTTTTGATAGTACTCCCTCTATAGAAAGTACCTTTTCAAAATTTATACTCAGATGAATATGGATTCTGAAAGCGATATTTGACTTCACAGAGCTAAATTTTGTCTAACTCCCTGATTTAGTAAAAATTTGGGCAGCAACTCCTTTAGAGAAGTAGGCTTCCCAGATTTATACAGATTCATAAATGAACTCAAGATAAAACTTGAGTCATGCCAAGACAAAATTTAACTAGCTCGTTAGATTTGCAGAAGTTTCGGCAACACTCCGTTTAGTAAAAATGTCTTCCTAAAATTTGTAAAAAACTAAATTTAAAATCTCAAAAATAACTCTGAAAAAAGTCAAATTTTGTCCAACTCTTTGATTTAGTAAAAATTTGGGCAACACCTCCCATATAAAAGTAGGTTTCTCATATTTTTACTAAGTGAAATATGCAACTTAGACAAAAGTCGAAATTTGTATAGACAAAATTTGACTAACTCATTGGATTTGCATAAATTTGGGCAGCACTTCCCTTAGCAAAAGTGACTTACCAAAATTTATACAAAACCAAGTATGAAACATAAACTTAACTTTGAAAATGCGTAAATTGAACTAACTCATACAGCTCAAACACGTGGTGTGCATCGAAAGCAGCTACCTATCAAAGCTATGACTCAAACCGAGTAAAACTCACACTCAATCACATGCAAGTCCATACCACAATGGGTAAGTACTATCGCAAAAAATCCCAAGTTAATTTCCCACATAAAATAGTTCATTGATCCTTTTGCTGATCAACCCTTTACCCATCTTACACATATTGCATGACGCTAGATCATTCAACTCGGAAACAATGCCTAACATGCCTTAGAATATACGTGAACAATTTGCACTACTCTCTTCTTTGGGCATGTGACTAAGCCATTCAACTTAGTCGCCCTTAGCTGTTAAGTATCAAAGATTTAATAGTTCTCTGATTTGTTTTCAAAATATAGGCAGAGGACTGAGTCATTCATATTAGAAACAATGCCCAACTTGCCCAGTTTACTTCCAATTCTACGCTTAATTTGTCTTCTCTTCTTATTGATATGACATCTACAATACTATAAAAACCGCTAACGTCATATCGCACGGCCCAGGTTGAGGGCCGATCACCACCTGCGGACAACCCAGATCACAGGCCGATGAGAAACTTTTCTCATCGACCTTCGATTTGGGTCGTCCGCAGGTGGTGACCGGCCCGCAATCTGGGCCGTGCGATACCGGTTCGGCCCGCCCAAACGACCCTTCTGAATGCGCGTCCGCGCCCAGCCCTAAAATCGCCCTTCGAAGGGGTGGGCTTCTCAATCGTCTCGGCCGCTACGACACGCAACGACACGCGACGTCACGCTACGGCACGCGACGACACGCTACGACACGTTATGGCATGCGATGGCACGCAACGTGCTCGTCGTGCTCTCTCTCTCTCTCTCTCGGACTGTGCTCTCCTTTGGTGCTCGATGGGAACTTGTTGCTCATCTTTGGTGCTCGGTGCTCATCGCTGATCCGTGCTTTTCGTCACGTGCTGATTGTGGATCTATGCTGATTGTGGATCCGTGCTTTGGTGCGTGATCACGTGCTGATCGTGGATCCGTGCTTTTGTTTGGTGCATGATCATGCGCTCATCGTCGATCCGTGCTTTTGGTGCTCGGTGCTCATTGTGGATACGTGTTTTTCGTGCTCATCGTGCATCCGTGCTTTTCTTTGGTGCATGATCACGTGCTCATCGTCGATCTGTGCTTTTGGTGCTCGGTGCTCATCGTGGATACTTGCTCATCGTGGATTCGTGCTCATTGGGGATCCGTGCTTTTCTTTGGTGCTCGGTGCTCATCGTTGATCCTCGCTTTTCGTGCTAATGGGGGATACATGCTTTTTGTGCTCGGTGCTCATCGTGGATCCGTGCTCATCGTGAATCCGTGCTCTCTCTCTCTCTCTCTCGGCCCGTCCTCTCTCCTCCACACACACACACACACACACACACACAGAGAGAGAGAGAGAGAGAGAGAGAGAGAGAGAGAGAGAGAGAGAGAGAGAGAGAGAGAGAGAGAGAGAGAGAGAGAGAGAGGCACCAGAGGCTCGACCCTCACTCCTCCCTCCCTTGACCCGTTCTCCATTCCTGCCTCGACCCTTGCTCCTCCCTTCCTCACCCTTGCCCCATCGGCCCTCCCTCCTTCCTCCCTTTTTCCTTCCTTATTTCCTCCCTCGCCTTCTCCCTCCTCCCTCTGGTGGCGTTACCTACCTCGGCCCTCCGTCCTCCCTCGCTTCATGCTCCCTTATCTGGGGACTATACAAAGAGTGCATTCCGTTTTTCTTAGCTTTTTCAATTTGCGTTAAGGCTTAGCACCACTTTCTTTTCAATGTGAATAAGGGCGAGCGTGTTCGGTCGTACACAAACGCACACAACGAGGGGTGTGGATGTGTGTGTGTGGGAGAGGGAGAGAGAGAGAGAGAGAGAGAGAGAGAGAGAGAGAGAGAGAGAGAGAGAGAGAGAGAGAGAGATGACTGAGTGTGGTGTGTGTAGGGATTGGGGAGGAAGAGAGTGAAATATGGAAAGAAATATCGATAGCCTGAAATACCTGGCGCAGGGCAGTTAATCATAAGGCCGCTCCAAAAAGAAAAGACCGAGGGAGTATGTTGAGGAGGAAGATTTTGAGGAGGCAGAAGACGTGGTGGTGGAAGAGACAATCAAGGACAGATAAGGTGCGAGGAAGAAAGTGTGTTGGGTGAAATGCGTTTTCTCTCTCTCCTGCTTTCCCTCTCTCCTTCTTGCGCGTGTGCAACAGTGTTGAGATCTTAAAAGAAATGGAGCGATCTTGATAACAAATGGCGCGTTTATGTCCACCGGATAAAGGAAAAGAAGTATTTCTTACGTCGGGCGTTACGAAGGAAGGGTGGTCGGTCGAGGGAGGAAGGGGGAGGTAGGGAGTAGGACGGAGGGAGGAATGGAAGTAGGAGGTCAGGTGGTGTTCGGGCTGAGGAAGGAAGGGGAGGGAGGAGATCGAGGGAAGGAGGAGGTAAGACAGAGATCAGGCGAACGAAGGGGGGGAGCGAAGGGGAATGAGGAGGCCAGAGGGAGAAGGTGTGGAGGAGGCTTGTAGGGAGGGGAAAGGCGGCAGAGAGTAGGGCGGAAGCAGGAGGTCATGTGGAGACCGGGCCAAGGAAGGAAAGGGATCGAGGAGATTGGGGGAAGGAGGAGGTCAGTGCAAATCGGGCGGAGGAAGGAGTAGGACGGAGGAGATAGATGGAAGGAGGTCAAGTGGAGATTGGGCGAAGGAAAGGGAGTCAGGTGGCGAGGCGATGGAGGGCAGAGGGAGGTTTAAGAGAAGGTCCAGAGGAGGCTGGGAGAAAAGGGAGGCGGCAGGGAGAAGTAGGGCGAAGGGAGGACAGAAAGCAGAACGTAGTTCAGAGGTTGAGTGGCGTATGGAGGAAGGGAAGAGGTAAGGGGGAGACGAGCATGGGAAAAAGCGTGAAGAGGAAGAAGAGGAAGTGGAAGGAAGCCGGGAGGAAGGGGAAAGACGACAGGGTGAAGTCGGGCGGAGGGAGGTGGAAGGAGGCAGGAGTGCAGAGGTTGGGTGGGGTACGGAGCAAGGGGAGAGGTCAGGTAAAGGTGGAGAGAGAGAGAGAGAGAGAGAGAGAGAGAGAGAGAGAGAGAGAGAGAGAGAGAGAGAGAGAGAGAAATGGATTGGTGAGAGACGGAGAATGAAGAGGGGTGCGTGAGAATTGGGGAAAGGAGGAGAGAGAAGGGCAGCAAAAGCCACAGTAGGACGAGGGGAGGAAAGAATTTGAAGAGGTGCAGAGCGATAGCGCGGGTGGAGTAGGAGGAAGAGGAGGGTGCCCATGGCACAACGTCATGGGAGGGAAGGGACAGTCAACGGGTAAGGATGGTACAATGACAAAGGGGAAGAGTGAGAGGGATAGTGGTACATGTCATGGATGGGGGAAAGATGGGGGGATGGGGAAGGGAGCAAGGGCTAAGGTGGAGTGTGGAAGGCCCAAAATCGCGTCGCGTGGCAGCGCCACGAGGAGCGATTTTTTGTGTATTTCTTTTTTT
>BFEA01000132.1:1705625-1723561 GCA_003427395.1 Chara braunii
GTGTGACCCACAAGGGCACTTGTTCATTCGGAAGGCTCGAAAGGCGGGTACTTACTTGTGGCCGTGACATTCAGGGTTTGAAGTAGGGAAAAAACCTGTCTCTTATACACATCTAGATGTGTATAAGAGACAGGCATATGGGTACGCCGGCCGGGTTGACTCATCACTCGCGGAATAATGTATACTTAACCAGTTGCAGTCTTTGGGTTTAACAAAGACATGCCCTCACAATTTGTATTTCCACTGGAACTCAAAATCCACTGGGCTTTTGCCTCTTTGCTCCACACAAGATTCCTGTTTCTGTTGAGCTTGTCTCAGGACACCTGCACTACCGTCTATATGACACGCCGCTCCAACCCAACTCCCCTCGTTTTCCTTATGCATGTCCCTTCATGAACCTGGTCGGAAAGTCGACGGGCGCGCACTGGTCGTTTAAGCTCTAGAATTAGCACGATTATCCGAGTGGTAAGGAGATCATTGAATAAGCAATCAACTAAAATTTAATGAACCATTCACAGTTTCGCTATGCATTGGGCTCACACTAAGTCATGCATGGCTTAGTCCGTAGGACAACTAATTGACTACTGCAAGGATCAATCAGGTGACGACGTAATGAGCGGCCATGGGGAGTGATGACAGAGGGTACATAGGCAAGGATCAATCAGGTAACGACGTAATGAGCAGCCATTGGGAATGACGACGGAGGGTACATCGACACTTCACGCCCACTGTACCAGCTCACCTAACCCATTCCGTACCCAAGATCGCGAGATCATCTGTGAGCAATACCCGCCCATTCCGTACCCAAGATCGCGAGATCGTCACAGTCAGGTTTCGATTGTGAGCAATACCCGCCCATTCCGTACCCAAGATCGCGAGATCGTCACAGTCTACGACCAACGGTGCGCACGAGGAAGTCACCGACATGTAAGTTTCAGTTCCCCCCTCATGTGCACAACTGTACTTGGCCGTTTGACTTGGTCAGATTCGCTTCAACTAAAGCGGGAAGAAAAACGCAATCATGGTGCTAAAAAAAATGAGCGAAAAAGAGAGCGCGATCAGGATGATCATGAAAGTCGGTCACCACGATCTCAATGAGCAGCTGCCCATTCCCGGCGCAGAATGGATATGGATTTTGCGTTGGAATACGACAAGATGCATTCCACTGCAAGCTCCCCGTGCGTGTAGCCCCTAAATGCCAACTCCGCGATTTCGTCGATCAGGAACCACATCTACCCGTGGCATCGGATTCGCTCGGGGCAGAGACCCTGGGAACAAGCTAGCCCGTGTCCGATTCGGTAAAGGAACGTCAATCTCGTGTCCTCATAAGCCACCCCCCCCTATTCGTGCCTTCATTATCGTTCCCCTCGTCTCCTTTCACCACCGATCTCCAACATAGGCCGTCTGGACGTAGCGTCAAATCAAGGAGATGAAGACGTCTTCCACCATAGCCAGGTAAGCTCTATTGTCACTATCGCCTCTTCTTCCGACTACCTCGGTTTACACGCCCCAGTACCGGGCAAAAGGCCGCCCGATTCCAACGCCACTCATGTAAGCCTCTTTCTCTCTCTCCCCTCGTCCGTTTGCTTCTGCCTGAGCAGTGTGCAGCCTTTCACTCCTGCAATAGTGAAACCGTTCACTAACCTCTAAATCTGACCTCGTAGCCAGACTCGCCCTGTTCGAAAACCCCCGAATTCTATCTTTCCCTGCGTGATTCCATCAAGGATCTGGCGAGTTTTACATTTTCTACTCCCTACATCTTCATTCTCACGTAGGGCCAAACCATCCTGTCTCCAAATCTACCCCCCGGTCATGATATCTGACGCTGCCCTTCAATTCGTAGTAGTCAATAACCTCTATTATGGGCTTTAGTTTACTCTATCCCATTAAGAATCGAGCGAGCTAAGGAAATTCCGTTCTGCCATCTTCGTTCTCCCCCACTATCACACCCGCCCCCATACATGCCCACTTTTCAGCGAACCTGGCCAGAACCTCGACTAGGTGAGTATACCATTCGGGACTGCCTAAGAGCGCTGAACACCATGGAGAAGAAAGCCTCCACGAATGAGAACCACGGGGATGAGCACCATTGTGACCGCAACCAACAGGTAAGTTACTCCCTCTTCCTCTTCGTGGTTCCTTTCGATTAGCGCACCACCATCTCTTCGTTCTATTTATTTATTTTGTGCCCGCGGTCACGCTCCATGTCCATATCCGTTTAGCCTCTTCTTCTCACCTTACTTATTCTTCGCCTTCAAACTTCTGATGCACCTAGTACGCACCCATGTCTAGGTTCAACTCCTATCCATTACGCACAGTCTCATAGCCCGCGCAATAAGCTGCTCGACAACTCCCACTATCCCGAGGAAAACTTCGGAGGGAACCAGCTACTAGACGGCTCAACTGGTCCTTCGTTTGACCAACGATTTGCACGCTAGTATCAGCGCGAGCCTCCGCCTCAACGCCCCTGGCCCGCCCTGCTTAGGCATAGTTCACCATCTTTCGGGTCCCAAAGGCCTGCTCACATTCAAGCCTCTCAAAACAGACCGGGGTTGGCGGACGGTGCACTTGCAGAGGGCCTAGGCCACTCAGGTTTCCTCCGCCTCGTGGCGTTAAACACCCACCAGCCTGTGTGCACGTTGACTCTTCGGCCTGTGTTTTCGAGACGGCCCGGACAAAGGAAACTTGCCAGTACCCCGACCACAGCAGCCCGCACCGACAGGCATCCTATGTCCTATGCATCTGACTGCATCAGAAATTCGGAATTATTCGTTCTATGCATCTGATCGCAACTGAATTCGAACTTGGGTCTGTATTTCAACAATTCATGGGTGTACCCATTGAGCTAGGCTCTTGAGTTTCACTGCGGGTCTTGGAACCGATCACCGAACAAAGCTAGAAGTAAAAATAAAATGAGAAAATAAAAAAAATAAGAATAAAACGGGAAAACAAAAAGATAAAGGGACGAGGGGGCCGCGCGTGCCGCTGGCCTGCAACACCGTGCACACTTGGGCTTTGGAAGGCCACGCTTCGCTGTGTTCACTGCACGCACCGCTCATCCGGACAAGGACTTAAATTCTCAGCGCGCCTACATGATCTACGAAAAGCACGCCAAAGGGTATTTGGTACGACATCTCGTTGGGGCGCGGGACCGACGACTTAATATACCATCCCCCACCCGCGATCTGCTGTGAGCGGTTGAGTGTGAGCATACCCATTGGGACCCGAAGGGCTGTGAACTATGCTTGAGCAGGGCGAAGCCTGAGGAAACTCTAGTGGAGGCTCGCAGCGATATTGACATGCAAATCGTTCGTCGGACTTGGGTATAGGGGTGAAAGACTAATCGAACCGTCTAGTACTTGGTTCCCTCTGAACTTCTCTCCGGGTAGCTGGAGCTGTTCAACAATGCCATCAAGGCGTTGTGGGTTCCCCCGCTATCGAGCGCTGTGTTGGCAATAGAGGCAAGGAGAAAGGGAGTGAATCTGGGAAGGATCTGTGCCAGGTACATTCGGGGATGGAGATGGTGAAGAACGAGGATAGCGGAGTGAAATTCGTTTTAGCACGCTCGATTCCCATCGGGCTCAAGTGAACTAAAGTGCTGGATACGGGTTTTCGGGGTGGGCGACCCCGAATTTGCAGTGAGATCGAATCGAGGGTTAGTAGAAGAGGAGGTCGAAGAAAAAGGATGTGCACGGGAAGGTCGAAGAGGAAGAACGAAAAGGGAAAAGGAGAGTAACTCGCTCGTTTCTCTGTGGAATCGAGCAAATGAGGATTCTAAATTGGGATTTTTGAGAGCTGCGAGGCACTTGAGGAGCTCAGATTCTTGCTTCGAGGAGCGGTATCGCCGCTATGCACAGTAGGTGCTGCGTATGGGAGGAGCCGGTTGAAGCAGGGATGTATCTTTCCACAGTACAGGGGGAGATTCATTCTCATTTAGTCCAAGTATGAGCGCTGCAGCAGCGGGCAATCTCAGCGGCCATATATCTTTCCATTTTCTAGCGGAAGGTATGTTCCGATTTTGCGCGTTTGGTGAATAGTGGAATGGGCCAGGTAGCAGCGCACGCTACTCGTCGTCATGAACGTCATCATGATCCTGCCATGCTCGTCATAGTGGCGGTGTTTTTTAGTGTGAACATACTCTTCGTCGCCGTGTACATTAGGTGCTATGCACAGTAAGTGCTGCGTATGGGAGGAGCCGGTTGAAGCAGGGATGTATCTTTCCACAGTACAGGGGAAGATTCATTCTCATTCAGTCCAAGTATGAGCACTGCAGCAGCGGGCAATCTCAGTGGCCATATATCTTTCCATTTTCTAGCGGAAGGTACGTTCGGATTTTGCGCGTTTGGTGAATAGTGGAATGGGCCAGGTAGCAGCGCGCGCTACTCGTCGTCATGAACGTCATCATGATCCCTCCATGCTCGTCATAGTGGCTGTGTTTTTTAGTGTGAACATGCTCTCCGTCGCTGTGTGTTTCATCGTGGTCTTCGCCACGGCCGTGATTGAGCTCGCGATCTCGCGATCTCGCTCTCCATCACGTTTGGTCGGCCAGTTGGTGGTATAACGGCTCCGGGTTTCAGAGCCGGATTGAGTTTCGTCCCGCACGACTACGAGCGAGAGTAATAGTGAAGGTAAGAGCGCACGTGAGAGGGGATTCGAAGCACTTACCACGGAGAGTTGGAGAGGCCAAGGGAATTGGGAGTCGAGCTACTCAAGGACGGGTTTGCTGTGTGGGTCGAAGGGAACACGGTGTATGGCAGTGTATCTGCCTGAATTTCAGCGGAAGACACATTCTCATTTTGCTCGTTTCATGAGTAGTAAAATGAGAGTCGTGACTGTGATCTTCGCTATGGTTACCTCCGGCATCCCGCCGCCTGCCTTGGTGTTTGCACCTACAGCCGCTCGCGTTGTTGATCGTGATGTTTATCTTTGTTGAATACGAAGTCAGGCTTGTTGTACCCCGGGGGGTTTCATGTTTCTGGTTGAAGTACGTGTCAAATACGTAAAGTAGGGACAGGACCAGTCGTAGCGAGGATTGACAAGTTGAGAGCTACCTCTTGATTCATGAGAGATGGTGCATTCGGGACAACGACCAACACAAAGCTGAGGCCAGTGCAGTTGCTGCGTGCTACAGCTTGCTGCAGGCACAGTGTGGTTGGGATTTGAACAGTTGTTGTTGTTCCGAGCCGCTACAGTTGCTGTTTCACGGGACTGGTGTTGCTGCATGAGGGGGAGTCACTGCTGCACGAGCTGCGGTTGCGTCGTACTCGTGCTATTGCTGTCCTCTTGCTGGGCTGGGCTCAGTTCTGCTGCACGTCTAGTTGCTAATCCTTGCTACATAAGCCTTTGCTGTGTTTCCTTTATTACTGTTGCCGCTACCGCTGTTTCCATGTATTCAAGTGTCGCTGTTAAGCTTGAGCTGACCGGTAGATGTTATTCAGGCCTCTTGGCTTATTGCTGCATCCGCCGGGGTTCTGCTGAGGCTTACTGCAGCACACATTTGAATAGAGCACGGGGGGGGGTGCTCTATTTGAACACAGCCTTTCTGGGCTGCGTAGTTGCAGTTTGGTCAGAGACAACACTACAACTTGGGGAAGTAGTCAAACTGCAAAGGGGTTTACCATTGCGACATGGAGGTTCATCAGAGTGCCGTTTGTTCTGCGCTTGACTGCGGTTTGGCCAGTTTATCGTGTATTTGGCCGCCATTGCGGGGACCCTGGGCTCAACTGTACAGCACAGGTGGTGCTTCTGGAGGGAGTTAGGAGAGGCTCATGTTGATCTGTAACCAACTAACGTGCTGCAACTGTTTGGTACCTCACATACGGAAAATGTTGAAAATAGGCCTCACGTGGATGTGCAAGCCCACCTTCTCTTAGGGCGGGCACAAGGCTTGCTGGGGGCCTAAGCCCAGAACGTCTGTGTGCCCCAAAGGTCCTTTGTGAGGGCTCAATCCTCGCAACTGTGTGTGTTGAAGGGGAAAGGTGCTGTGGTGGGTTGCTGCGAGAAGGCGTTTGTGGCGTAGTGAATATTCACTTTGGAGTCTCAGAACAGCCAGTTTTGGCATAACGTGCATCACTCAGTCAGTGTTGTGTGGCACTCTTCAGTGGTAGCCCCTAAAGGTTTGAAGAATAATGTGATAGACAGTTGTATTGAATGCAATATCTGAGAGTTTCCTGCTCAATGTGGGAACATTGCAGTCTGGCAAGCTGCTCAATGTTGGATTTGCAGTTCTCTTATATACAAAACTCCACAGAAAAAGCATGACTGTGCCAGACTGTTTCGTTGGACTTTCACCGACTCATCAGGAGTGTGTGTGTGTGTGTGTGTGTGTGTGTGTGTGTGTGTGTGTGAGAGAGAGAGAGAGAGAGAGAGAGAGAGAGAGAGAGAGAGAGAGAGAGAGAGAGAGAGAGAGAGAGAGAGAGAGAGAGAGAGAGAAAGAAAGTTTTTTTTTCTGTGCAGAGAGTGTGTTCCTATGGGTGTTTCTGCTAGATCAGTGTTCATTTTCCTTTTCCATCTCTGTGGTTGAACTGATGACTCCTTAATTGCTGTGATTCCTTGTGCTTTCAAAAGTAGGCTCTGCTTTGTGAGGCGGGAGTGGTTTCACCTTTGGCCACATCTGGCTGTTTTGCATCTCGCGGGGCTGGCCTCAAGTTTCTCGGCCTGAAGAGGACTGATGTTACCTGAGCTGGCAGGTGAGCACCCATCCAAACATCTGCACTTGTCTCCTCTGCCATTACGTTGTTTTAAGAAAACATGCAGTCAAACCTTATATAGACATCACAGCGGTCCACTTACTGACGTATTGGTAGTGCTTGTGTTTTTTTTTTTGGCTTCCCTGTCGGTCTATTTAATGCACGTTCCAATACCTGTTCTAAATCAGGTGTCTTCCTGATGAGTGGTACTGTAGGTGGTTTCTCTTTGTGAAGGGGTTGAGCCTCGGCAGACCTCTTGAACCACCTTTCTGATGCCCGCACTGAAGCCTGCCAGCTTAATGGTGGTAGGTCTGGGTGGCAGCGGTGTCTAAATTTGTTGAAGGTGTGTGCCTGCACGTGCTCCCCGCCAGCCCCACCCGAGAAAAGCGCAAGACCACACCTGGGACACAGTTCTCACAGTGGTAGTTTGCAATGATGGAAGATACCGAACCTGAACCCCCACCTTGCTGCCTTTTTGCTTGTAATTGATCTTCTCTGCAGCTTACACTGTACCCTGGTGAGCATGTACCTGGATGTTTGAAATTGATCTGCTCTGCAGCTTACACGTTGTGTAGCTGACTGTTTGCACTGTAAAGGTACATTCTGACAGGGCTGTTCTTGGCATTTCCGAACCTAACTGAGTGGCAAAGTGACCTTTCGGAAAGGTCTGTAGGGGCTTACTGGATGCTCATCGGCAAACTTAGGTGGCAGTCAATGCAGCGAAGTGGGTGCAGTGAGGCTGATCTTCCGTAAACCACACTGCCCATAACAGCTGCCCTGGTTACCAGGAGGCCCATGCCTTTTTGGTCTGCAGGCAATGAACTGGATTTTCAGGACGTAGAGGCGTTTAGAGTTCAAAGTTTCTAAACTATACACTCCCCTCTCATGCCAGACATTCATCGATGAAAGAAAAAAGTTCAAAGTGTGTGCTTATTGTGGTGTGCATCATTTTCTTTTAGGGCCAAGAGAACTTCCCTTAGCCTTTTTGCTTAGAACAGTGTGATTGTGTTTGTGCAAATGCCAGGTCCGAGCAGCTGTCTGTAGGAACCTTCCGAAGGCTTAGAGCAAATGATATCCTGTTTTGATCGTAGAGAAACATTTGTGCCCTGGTTTGGGGAATGCACCAGATGTTTATGCTGGAAGGATAATTGTTTCAGGTGTGGACTTCAACAGTGATTGTGGTTGTGCAAATGCCAGCCTTGTGATGGAACCTTCTGAATGGTTAGAGGAAATGATAGCCTCTACTAATCTTACGGAAACATTTGTGCCCTGGTTTGGGAATGCATCAGATATTTATGGTGGAAGGATAATCAGTTCTGGTGTGGACTTCAGCAGCTTTGGCCTCTCGTTTCTCTGCTTACGAACAGAGGAATGAGCTGATGCATCCACATGTCAACTTCCTTTTTTTCGCTTTTTTTTTTTATATCTTGAGATTTTGATTTTTGAACTACTATTACCTTCGGATACTGACTTGCCAAACCTAACAAGGCCAGGTACCATCGTAGTTTCTAGCATTCCGTTGGGGGGGGAATAAGGAGGCCCTTCGGGATAGTGGTGATCTAACTATAAATATGGTATGTTCTCAGACAATACGTAAATCCACATTTAATCCAGTATTGTGGATTGCCACTTCAGGGCAGTTGCAATGCTGACAACTGCCGAACACTGTTGGTTGTGCAGCGGACTGATCGCCCGTCTGGGTGGTTATGGCTGACCGGGCAACTGTGGCTGATCAGGGCTGTGTATGTGGAATCTGCGAGGACAGCCTTGCCCATGCCCCAAATGTCTGAAAAGAGCTGTTGAAACGATGTTTCCGGGTGGTTGGCTTTGCTATGCGGTGGAGGGGTTGGAGGTCGCCTTACTCTCGGCTGAGGGTAGCCGATGAAGGGGGTGGGGGGTAGCGTGGTACTTGTGGTCAGGCGTAGCCTGGTACGCGAGGTGGGGAAATTTCAACATCGATGACAATGGTGATGTTGATGATAATGAAGATGAAGAGGAAGAAAATTGCGGTACTACACACCTAGGTAGTTGCTACTCCGGGAATAAGGAGGCCCTTTCAGATAGTGGTGGTCTAATAATAAATCTGCTAAGTTCTCAGACAATATGTGAATCCAGTCTTCTGGATTATCACTTTCAGATGCGTTGCAGTGATGCAGACTGCCGACTGCCAACAGTTGTGCAGTGGCCCACTCGTCGACCGATCAGCTGTGGCCGATCGGGGTGGTGTCTGTTGAATCCGAGAGCAGAACAGCAACAGCTGTGGAAATGATGTTTCTGGGTGTTTGGCTTGGCTTTGCTGTCGGGAAGGGGGGGTGGGGAGTGGCCTGGTACTTGAGGTCGGGGGTAGCTGATCCGGAGGGTGGGGGGTGGCCTGGTACTCGAGGTAAGGGACAGCCCGACATTCAAGGTGGGGGGATTTCAACGTTGATGGAAAAATGATGATGATGATGATGATGATGATGATGATGAAGAAGTAGAAGGAAATTGCAGCATGATACACATAGGGTTTCAACCTTCATGATGATGAAGAAGAAGAAGAAGAAAGAAGAAGAAGAAGAAGAAGAAGAAGAAGAAGAAGAAGAAGAAGAAGAAGAATGGGGAAAGTTGATGTAGTACACACCTATGGTTTCAAAATTCAAATTGATGATGATGATTATGATGAAGAGGAGGAGGAGGAGAAGAAAAAGAAGATCGTAGTGGTTCACAAAGCCGGAGCTGTGCTGTTGATGATGATGATGATGATGATGATGATGATGAATGTCGACAAGGGAAGAGTTACGCTGTTCCGAAGGGAAAAAAAAAGAGTAATAATAATGAGGAGGAGGAGGAGAAGAACAACAACAACAAGGACCGTACCTCGTGGGGAAGCGACACCCCCCCAACTGGTGGACTGCTCAGCTGTTCGGTCCCCGACCAGTTGGGGTTCCCCAATGAGTGGCCATGCTGCTCTGCTTTCAGGTATGAAAGTTCTGGATGTGAATAGTTTTGAATTTTTTGAATTAAGATTTAAGATAACAATGTTGAAGTGCAAGCCAGTAGCAGGGTTCTAGGCTGAATGGTGCGTGGATACTGCCCAAGGATTGCCCCTTTTTTCTATGTTACGAAACAAGGACAGCATAAAGCGAAGTCGAATGTAAGAGAATAGCATGTCACGGCAATAGCAAGAGAAAAGTGTGTAAGGGCAATAGCAATTGACTTACCTGACAAATGAATGGTTAAGCAAGTACCCAGCCAGGAATGTGCTTTAAGACTTTCTTTTTGTCTTTTCCCTCCTCATTTTATTTTTACCATTGTTTGCTTGGGCAATGGGGCATCAAGTTGACAAATCAGCCGTTAAGCAAGTTCATAGCAGAGAACATGGTGTTGAGAGTTTTCCTTTTTTTTGTTTTCTAAGCCAAGAACATGCTGTTGAGGGTTTCCCTTTTTCATGTTCTGAGCTTGTTAAATCATTGCCCTTTTGGTTAGTTTCTGAGGAAGTAGCACAGGAGCTCCTCTCTCTTCAGCCCTCGCTCTGCTCCGCTTCTGTTCCATTTTGCTTGTGAACCTCTAAAAGACACTCCAGCACCTAGGAGACGGTTTGTCCAGGATTCTAAGCAGGTTGTTTTCTGCCATCTGCTCGCTTATCTCGCCTCGGCAGCTGGGAACCAAAGCACCTCTCTGGTTTATGACAACCTGTGCAAGCTGAGCAGGGCATCTGCTAAATTTCAAAAGGTCAGTCCTGTATGTGTCCGGTGTACCATGGTCCTGCTTAAATGTTTCCTACTCCAGAATTCTTTGTTTGATGCTTTTGTCTCTGCCCTAACTTGTGTCTGTCAAATCCACTGCTCTTGTGTCGGCCTTCAGTTGTATTCGTTCCCTCCTTTCTCTCATGGGTTCCTTGCTTTTGTGTCTCCCTCCCCCATGCCCTTCTTTCCCAGTTTGTCATTCTTTCTTCCTTTCTTTCTCTCCTTTCCTTCCCGGTGGTACATTTATTCTTTCCTTCCATGCCTACCTTTTCCTTCATTCCTTCCTTACCTATCGTCCTTGCTTCGTTCCTTTCCTTCATCGATCCATTTGTTCATCTGTCCATTACTCTTTTGTTTGGTCGTCTTTCTCATGTGTTCATCCCTCTGCTCATTTCCTCATTCAGTCGTCAGTTGATTTCTCTCTGCAACTGACCGGTCTGTTGGTTCATTCACTCATTGATTGACATGTTCATTCCTTCGTGAATTTTGTGCATGCATCAATGCATCACAACTTGATACACGACTGAGTCAATGTGGAGGAGGACGTCAATATTTCCGTCACTGAGAAAATAATAGGACTGCAGATAGGTCTTAACAACTACTGGGGCAAGCCGTTGGTGGGAATGTGTGCTTTTTCTCATAGGTGGTGGCTATATGTACTGTCATGTGTTATCAGGAAAGGTCACTTGAACTGCGAGCACCCTGCCCCGGCCTTGCTGAAAAAGAAACTCGTTGCCTACAAAAGTTTCGGAGGCTCGCCCTACCGGACCACAATGGCTGGCGGTGCCAGCCAGAAAAGAAAAAAAGTGCGCTGCTGGCAGTTCGGAAAAGCTTGGAGCTCAGTAAGGTGCCTAGAGGCCAAGGTGTACTGTTGGTTTCATAGTCTGTGTGCATCTTGCTGCACGGGTGCATGCAGATGTTTTGGACTAGATCCGATATGGTCTTTGTGCTAGCCTGAGCTTCTTTGATGGTGTCTAGGATTAATTTTGTCTCTCTTTTAGGGTTCCTCTGGTCGGATGTTACACTATGTTGTGGCTCACGGTAACCGAATTCTGCCGGTCGTCAAAAGCCGCCGTCGGATAAGCAGTGCGTTCTTCGGTTTTGATCTTCGGTACCCCGGAAACAGCTGATGGCAAAGTGGGCTGCACTGAAAGACCTAAGGGATGCTGCTGGCACTGGCTGAATTCGGACACTGGGAAAACCTAAAGCGGAAGCCAAAATAACTGAAGGTGGGCATCCAAAAACCAAAGCAGAGGTGATGATGATTCCACGGCACATGCTGACTTCGAGTTGGCTCATGGGCTTACTTCGAGGCTGTGGCACAGACTTTGACAAACACTGTACCTCAGTGGGTTAGAGCTCTGGCGTTGCAACGAAGAGGTTGTGGGTTCGATTCTAGCCGCCCTCAACCTCTCTCCTGCACATGTTCAGTTGGTGCTAGGTTGGCACCCCACACACTCAACCAAAGTCGAGTGCAGTGCATAGACAGATCAGATGATGTTGTAGCTCAGTTGGTTGAGCTAGGGTGCTGCAAGGGAGAGCTCCAAGGATCGACTCTGATTGACCCTGTGTATCACATAGTACTGATATAACTGGGGTGCAGGCAGGGATGGGCCAGGTAGGCCTAGTGGAGTGGTTTATCATGTAGGTGGTTACCTTAGGGCCTTGCTTTGTGGGGGGGGCGAGGAGGGTCTGTAGTGGAGGATTGTCTGCTCCCCATATTGACAAAAATGGACCAGAGTAGGCATGGTTGACGACAGAGGTATGGGGGCAGATGTTGGCCGTGTGCCTACCGATGACCGAGACCGGAGCTACTCTGGGTGATGACATACAGTTAGAAGGACCGGAGGGGGCTAGTTGATGACCAAGGTATGCGCACGGATGGTGGCCACATACCTCCTGATGATAGGAGAGACGGTTAACGAAGGCCTCAATTTTCAGACCACTTATCAGGCCATTTATAACAAAACCCAAGGGTCATTTTAACCAAACTTGCCGCCAATTCATAGAGTGGAGATCATACTAACTACGGGGTCCCTATTAACCGCTTGTGGATGATAGAGGCCAGTATACCTCCAGATGCTATACTACCAACGACTACAACAACAGCAGTACAACCACAAGCGACTGGAGAGGGGTCTTGTGGATGACTGAGATAGGGGGCCAGATGCTATAAATGCCCCTGACCTCCGACTGCGCCGATCGAGGCCACGGTTGTTCGGGGGCTCCCAGTCATGACTGGGCCGGTCACAACCGTCACGTGGTCGTAGCCGCCAGGGGGGGGGTCCTCCACGTGGTCGTAGCCGCCAGGGGGGGGAGTCCTCGGCGGGCCGAAGTCGTGGTTCCGGTTGCGCAGGGCTGGGCGCCCCCCCCCCCCAATGCAAAAAAAAAGAAAAGGATTTTCTGGAAAGGTCAGGGCTAGGTAGTTTTGGACGGGGTAAAAGAAAAAAGAAAAAAGAAAAAAAATCAATTGATTGATTGATTGATTAATTGATGATTGATTGATTGATTGATTGTCGATTGAATCAGATTGATTGATTCCTTCATTCGTTCATTCATTCATTGAATGGAAAAAAAAAGGTCGCTGTGTGTGCAGAGCATGCGTGCGTGCACATGCACACAACAACGCGCATGCGGGCACGTGCGCGCGCACGCGCCGCACACACACACACACACACACACACACACACACGCACACATGCACACACACACACACACGTGGTCGCCTCGATCGATCGATTTGAATTGATGGATTTGATCAACTCGATCGATCGAGTTGATCGTGTGTGTGTGTGTCGATTCAATCGACTCGATTCGAATCGATTGATGACTCGACCATCTGTGTGTGTGTGTGTATTGATTGATTGATTGATGATGAATGTAGACAAAAGAAAAGAAAAGAAAAAAGGCTTCTTGTTTCTTTTTTTGGTTTTATAAATTTTGTATTTTTTAGTTGGTACAACTTGTGAAATACCCCTATAAGTTCAGGTATATGCCAAAATGCCCCTAAAAGATGTGGGTAGAGCGGAATGCCCTTTGGGGCCTAATTCTTTGCGTTTTGCCCTGTCAGGCCCATGTGCAAATTTGCATTCTGGACCGTGTCGTTGGGGCCTGGGCCTGCACCATGTTTTACCTGGTTTGCCCTCCATACCGGGTGGACAACTTTGTGGAATATCCAAGGCCCGCCGGCGGGGCAGTTTGTGTGCGTGATTCAAACTTTCAAACTCGTTCCAAGTCTCTGCCGTGCTGTGTTCGGCAGCTTCATTAATTGTCCTCCCGGGTAAGGTTCCCCATCTCCAGCTCCTCCTATGCCACATCACCATCTCTGAAAACCTCCTGCTTGGCACTCCTGATCTCTCTCTCTCTCTCTCTCTCTCTCTCTCTCTCTCTCTCTCTCTCTCTCTGTGTGTGTGTGTGTGTGCGAGGGGGCAAAACGCAAAGATGACCTGGGCCACTAGGGGTAAATCGAAAATACATAGGGCGTGGGAAAAGTTGGCAAGTACCGGGACATTTCGCAAAGATGGACAGTACCCGGTAGGGGTATTTTGCAAAGATGGCAGGTCCAACTGACGCCAGGGGCATTTCACAAAACATTTTCTTTGTGTCAGAGGGGTATTCCACTCTACCCACATCTTTTAGGGGCAATTTGGCATTTATCTCAGCTTATACGGGGAGGGCAGGGCCAAACCATGACTGCCAGCGGCTGACCCCGGTCGCCCGGTCACCCACCGGTCGCCCAGATCCAACCGGTCATAGGCCGAATGGTGGCTGTACACCTACTGATGCTCTAGGTCACATTGATAGCCAGAACAACCGATAACAGCTGTGCCAGGTGGGTATACCTGGGCTGCTCAGGAGGTGTGATAGGTTAGACCTTGGCTAGCGGGGAGGGCATTAGACACTGCCTGTGATATGTAGCGTGTGCATGGTAGACGTATACACTGGGGAGCATAGGTAAGTTTGGGAGCATTAAGGGTTTACCCTGGGGCCTGTAGGGAGAACGCTTATGCATAGTTCCCTAAGTACCAGTATGACAGGGCTCGTCTGAACATTCTTCAACTAGCCCTGGTGCCAGCAACCGTTGTCCGATCACGTCACCCTGCCAAGATGGTGGAAGGGTGATGGTCTGGGTTGGGGTTGCTCTGGGGAGAATTGATGGGAGGAAGGGTGGGTGGGGCTCTCGTAAGGGGTAGGACCCTAAACAGTAAGAAATAAAAAAAGGAGGATTTTCTGTGCATAAAAACTGGGCTCCACAGTCAAAATGCATTTCCTACAGCAGTCGCACTTGTGTTGCACAAAAAGTATATGTCAGGATGTGCCAAACACAGCCCGATCGGCTCCTAAAACTACTTTCCCTAACCACAGGGACGGGGGCTCTGCTGCTAAGACTACTAAACCACAGAGACAGTATCCGTGTCTCGTTTCCAAAGAATTTCTTGCAGGGTCTGATGTAGCAGTGGCCAATTGTTCCATCCGATGTGATAGTTCCTCTGAGATGACGGCTGTGGCACTGCTATTTGTAGGGTCCGATGTAGCAGTGGCCAACTGCTCCATCTCATGTGATAGTGCCTCTGAGATGACGGCTGTGGCACAGCTAATTGTTTTCATGGCCCCTGCGCAAGGATGATCCCCATGAATTATTACGCATGGCATAGAGTCCTTCGCCACATCCATAAAAAAATGGAGCGATACACACAAGATTAGCACGGTCCCTGCACAAGGATGATACACATAAAATTGAGAACTGGTCCATGTTGTCCGAGTAAAAGAAAAAGGAATTATTACGGGAGGGACGGCAGCCTCAATTTAAGTTATGGGAAGTCTCGTTCTTATGGGCCTTAAACCACCAGTCTCCTCGAAGTTAAAAAATCGGGGGGACTGGTAGCACACGGTAATGAGGACTACTGGTAGGACCATGTGGAGGACCGGCTTAGTGGCAAAAATGGAAATTGTGCTGAATCACTGCTGCGATTTATTTCGCCATCAAAACTTTTTTTTTTCATTTTTTTGATATTTTTCCTCGAAAGATCATGACCAAATCTATTAGGACACCAATTTTCAGTTGTTTTGCCTTGGTCTGAGCGCAAAAAATCACTGCAGTTAGGGCACTTTTCCGTGGGCCCATAGGTGGCGGAGTGGCAAAAGTGGAAAATGCGCTGATTCAGCGCGTCAATTATTTCACTATCTAAATTTTTATTTTTATTTTTTTGATATTTTTCCTGAAAAGATCTCGACCTAATCTTCCTGATTCCAAAACTTCAGATTTTTCTGTGCACTATTCGGGGCGCGTAAAATCACCAAAGTTAGTGCTCCGAAATTTTGTGGCTGGACCCGCTGGTTGCCTGTTGGTCAGCGCCCCCCCGCCAAATGCGCCCCGTACTCACCGCTGGCGGGGGGTGGTGCAATTCAGCAACCCAAATTCCTCACACATTAGACCATCGGACGGAAGAGTTGATTCTTCTCGGGTTGGTCTTCAGGCGAGCGTACCGGCTGCCCTCTCCATCTTATGCAGAAGAAGTGTTACGTGGGGCAATTCTTTGGACCTTATGGACGCTGGGTAACATGGCTGTTCATTGAGGTGAACAGTTGTTGCCACCGATGTATTCTATCAAATTGGCATTATCCACAGCTTGGTTTCTGCAAGATCAGATGAAAGGATTCATCTCTAAAGCTATTAGACCACCAGTTCACATGAGCCTAAGTTTACGAAGCTACTTGCGTGCGTGCAGCTGCGCCTTTGCAAAGTTGCTGCATGTTTCACTACCGGCCCAGGCCTGTATACCGGAAAGAGCAGTACTCTGCTCCGGATGAAGTGGAGGCTCAAGCAATTCATTGCCCACTTGGGCTTGTTTGGGATCTGGTCACAGATCGTTTCCCTCCAGAATTGCCTTTCTCTACATTCATTCTGTCAAACAGTTGCTGCTGCTGTTTTTTAGAGAAACCTTGTGCGGACAAAACCCTCAAAAGAGCAACCTTGTGCGGGTAATATCCTCATCATCTCAGAGTTTGGATTTTCCCTTTCTTTTTGTTACCTTTCCTGTGAAAACCTTTTAGTTGTTCTTCGGTTTCTTGGAAACAATTGAGGTTCTAGTGCTTGTTTCAGCATGATCCTGGTTCAAACTGGACCAGAACGATTGAGTTCTAGTGCTTGTTTTAGGATGATCCCGATTCGAACTGGACCAATGAGCCCTGATCATTCCAATGGGGTCATCCTCCTTCGTGTAAGGGACACATGCCAGGTGTCCAGCATTGGGCACTGGACCCGCTTGTCTTAAACCACCACTCCCAGGCTCTTTTCACCAAGGCGGAGAAGAACTGAGCCCCAGGCTTTGTCGAAGCACCAGCCTGACTGTTTTCTTTTGTTTTGGCTGGCGCCGTGAGCCATTTTGGTCCAGTGGCACGCCGCCTCCAAAGAATGCGGTATATTAAGTCAGGGGAAATCTCGTTCTTCATTTAAACCACTAGTACACGGCCCCAGCCTTGCAGCTCGAAACTTGTCCCCACAAGAAAACGAGGCTGAAACGTCAAACGCTGGGCCTGCCGTTTATAAATTGGATTTGTGGTCGTGTTTTCGTTTCGCGCTTCCAGATTTTGAGGTTTCAGGCCTGCGGCCCAGGTGCCCCTGTACTGGTGCTTTAAGGTGGAGAGAATCTCGTTCTTACCAACGGGCCTAACTCAGTTGGTACACCCATGAATGTTGAAATATGTCAGGCCTGCGGCCCAGGTGCTCATGTACTGGTGCTTTAAGGTGGGGAAAATCTCGTTCTTACCAAAGGGCCTAACTCAGTTGGTACACCCATGAATGTTGAAATACAGACTCATGTATGTGGACCTTGACCATGCGTTGTTTTGGGCCTCATTCTACTGTACGTATTCTGTTTACATGAACGCTTGAGTTTTTCTCCTTTGTAAGGACCTGCCAAACACGGACTGAGACACACAGCTGATTTCTGAGTTTTGCCAATGGAATGTATGCCTTGCTGAGATTCCCGCATTCTGCTGAGTTTTCTAAGTCTGTGTGTGTGCATGCTTGCTGGTCTGTGTGCCTCTCTGAGTGCTTGTCGGCTTGAGTTTGTGTGACCCACAAGGGCACTTGTTTGTTCGGAAGGCCCGAAGGGCCGGTACTTACCTGTGGCCGGGACATTGAGGGTTGCAGCGGGAAAACACTCTCTTTCAATTGAAAGATCTTTGTGGCGGGGAAAGATGCTCGCCACACTTAGAGCAGTGGGAAAAACACTCAAGTAGCAGGTTGGCCGGTACCACACCAAGTAGCGGTAGATGTGCTGGGTACTCGATGCCGAGTAGAAGAAGACAAAATTGGCATTTTTAGAGGCCCAGTAGTTGTAGGCTAGGTCTAGGCGGGTACCAGTCCAAGTGGTCTGAGTCTAGGGCCTGTATGGGCAATATCAGAGTCTGTAATGATGTTTGTTGGCATTTTTAGAGGCCCAGTAGTTGTAGGCTAGAGGTCTAGGCGGGTACCAGTCCAAGTGGTCTGAGTCTAGGGCCTGTATGGGCAATATCA
>BFEA01000132.1:1735866-1750863 GCA_003427395.1 Chara braunii
TTTTGTCGTGCATGACCTGGTGGAGGTTGATGAGCAGAGCTCATTGGATACACAAACTGGCTTTCCCTCGTGCAGGATGTAGTCAGCCTTGAGGCACAAGACCTCGTTTCTACAACAGGCAGCAAAAAGCCTATAGGTGGCAGGCGGTTTCGAGGCAGCAACCGTTTTGTCGTGCATGACCTGTTGGAGGTTGATGAGGAGGCCTATACAGACGACCCCACTCTTGGTGACGACCAAGAACAGGACCCTGATACGGCCTATTCCTCTTCAGCCCATGACTCTTACATAAGTAACGAAGAAGAAGGACTAAATGCCTTGTTCTTCAGACAATGTGAAGGGACCAAACCGGAACTCGGGGAAGAACTATATTCAACTTTCCAAGGGAGCCAAAATTGCAGCGGAACCGGAGGATGCAACCACCAAACCTTGGGTTGACCTCCGGTTCACTGAAAATGATTGGAGGGTTAGGCTCAAGAAAGGGTTTTGCTTGGGTGTCCCGAAACCGAATCATAAAGTCCAAGATTGTTATAGGGTGCAGGGAAACCAAAATTGGGCGTAGAGTTAACATGAGCATCCTCTACAGCAGCAGAGACTGAACCTGACGCAGATCAACAATCCTCTCTTGAAGCCCCATCATCTACCAACTCCAAGGCTGACGCATGTCATGTTCTCTATGTTGAGCCTTGGGAGAAGTCGCAGAAGGTTAACTTCCACTACCACCTTGAGCGTTTGGTTGAGATGAAACAGCAGCGTGCTCAAGGGATGATCTTCTTGAAGCTTCTCATTAACCGCCGATACCTCCGTGTCTTGGTTGATTGTGGCGCGACTACTAACTTCATGTCTCCACACGGGGTACGCAAGGTGGGCTTGGGAATGAAGAAAGTGGAATTGCAGGCCCCTTGTCAGACCCAAGTAGGCAATAAAGAAGTTGTCTCCTCCACACATGTCGTCAAAGGTCTGCGCACTAGCTTTGACAAAGATAAGACTGTCAAACATCACTCAACTTCTAAGTACTTGACAAAAGCCCCTTCGACGTCGTCCTTGGGTTGAGTGGAAGGCTGATCTCTTGTGGTGCATGATGCTTTGGGAAATGAACGCACAATATTACTACTCAAGACAAGTGACTTATCTCAATGCAATGCAATTCTGCAAGAAGTGGCACAAGCAAAAGGAGGAAGAACAATTGTATGTTGCTTTTGTTCGTCCTACTCGTGTGCCTTCTACTTTTGCGGCTAGTATAAGTTCTACTTTGCCTAATGTGCCTACTTCTTGTACTTCTCCATCCACTTCTAGTCCAAATGATTCTACTTCAAACTCGGTTGCCTTCATTACTAATTTGCGACCTGATTTAGATCATCCTTTTTCTAATCCCCCGCCCTCGAAAATCTGAGCAAACATCCAAAGCGTACTCAACCGATTGTCGAAACTTTTGGCCGTACCACGTGGAGTCCCCACGCGACCGGTCAAACACACGATCGAGTTGGTTAGGCACTGTTGCTCCAAAGGGTTGTGCTTACTGTATGGGATCCGGCGAGTTGGAGGAACTCCGGAGGCAAATTGACAAGATGATTGACAAAGGGTGGATTAAGCCAAGCAAATTTGAATCCGGTGCACCTGGTTTGTTTGTCCCAAAGAACGGAGGCGAGCTCCGAATGTGTATTGATTACCGCGGTCTAAACCAAATCACAAGAAAACCTGCATATCCATTGCCACACATCAATGACCTACTTGATGTTGCAGGTGGGTGCAAGGTCTTCTCCAAGATCGATCTTAAGTTTGACTACCACCAGATTGAGGTCAATCATGCGGACTAACACAAAACCGCATTCAAGACTCGCGATTGGTTGTACGAATTTACCCTCATGCCCTCATGCCCTTCGGCCTCACGAATGCGTCGACCACCTTCCAATGTCTTATGGACAAGGTACTTCACGAACAAATTGGTCGGTTTGTGGTTGTCTACCTTGATGACATTCTTATTTTCAACAAATCAATGAAATCACACTTGAGACAACTTGAGGATGTGTTGGAAATCCTCCAGAAAACGCAGCTCCATCTCAACTTAGAGAAATACGAGTTTGGGAGGGACAGTGTCATCTATCTAGGGTTGTCTGCTGCAGGCCTTCAACTTGAGACGCCACTAGCCTCAAGCAGTGACTATTCGTGAACTGCGTTCCTTACACATGCATTATACTATCGGAACTGGCCTCAAGCGGTGAATGTCCCTGAACTGCGTTCCTTACACTTGCATCATACTATTGGAAGTTTGTGCACAGGTTTTTTATCATTGCTCGCCCATTGTCGAAACTAACAAGGGAAAAGGTATCTTACACATGCTATGAAGCATGTGAGACTGGCTTTCAAGCCTTGAAAGAGGCCTCGATGAGTCATCCTGTGCTTTGCATTGCATATCGCAAACTCACATTCGCTGTCACTACGGATGCGAGCCAATATGGGATTGGCGCAGTGCTACAACAAGATGATGGTGATGGCTGGCGTCCGCGCGAATGCTACAACAAACGCATGCCTAACGAAAAGGTAGCTACTTCCGCCTGCATGCGCAAACTTTGTACTTTGCGCATGGCATTGGACCACTGGAAGCACTGTCTTTTGGGAAGCCACTTCAAAGTTTTATCAGATCATGAGGAGTGGATTATGGAGCAAACTACCTCGTCTCCTACGTTGACTCGTTGGTTCCATGAGATTGAGATTTGTAATTTTGAATTAAAACACAAGAAGGGTTTTTATAATCGAGTTGTTGATGCATTGTTTCTCCACCCCCAGTATATGACTTGCCATGTGAGCTTCTAGGACCTCCCGGAGAAACTCATGGTGGAACTCATGAAGCAAATTGCCAAGGTTCCGGACCTCAGTTTAATCCTTAAGCAGTTGCGGGCTGACCCCAACAGTCAGCCTGATTTTCACGAATGCGAAGGTCTGATTTTTTAACGCTACGGAAAGAATGACCGTTTGTGGGTATCCAACCATGAGCCTCTCCGCACACACTTCTTGGATTTGGCTCACGGTCACAGTGGACACTTTGGCATTGCAAAAAACTACGGAAACCTGTTGCAACAATTTGACTGGCCTGGTATGAAAGAATCTGCTAAAGAGTTTGTGGCTGAGTTTCAAGTCTGTCAACGAATCAAACCATCGAGGCAAAAGCCCATAGGGCTGCTCAAACCTCTTCCCATTCTTGTCGGTCCAGGAGACTCCGCCTCTATCGGCTTCACAGACATGGGAAAGACAAGTAAGAATGACTATTAACAAGTAATGGTGATTGTTGATCGTTTTTTCAAATTCCTAAGTCTGATTCCATTTCCATACCATGCCCCAATTAAACTCGTGATCCGTGAGTTCTACCAGAAGTAACATTCTGCAGTTCGGGACCCCGAAAACCCTTGTGAGTGATCGGGACCGGCGCTTCATAAGTACTGATTGGAAGGACTTCATGTCCCAACTCCTTGGCCTCGAACTGAAGTTGACATCTGGTCGACATCCCAAAACCAACGGTTTGGCTGAGGAAATTAAACCTGACTGTGTTTTTGCTTCTCCGTGTTTTAATTATCCCGGATCAGGAAACGTGGGATGAAGAGTTGTATTTGGTCAAGGGGTTGTACAAGAACTTCATTAATTTTCCCCCCAGCATGACCCCAAACAGGCTGCATTATGGTTGGCAGATCTGAAATTCGCTCTCCTACTTGTTTCCTGAACAACCAACTGATCTGACACTTGGCAGGCTTGGCTTCATCGCCAAGTATGTTTGCTTGCTCAAGGTTGTCGTTGCAGTAATGACCAAGCGACAGCATGCCATGATTCATCATGCGCATAAGAAGCTCACACCTTCGACTATCGAAGTGGGAAGTTATGTCTGTGTCAAGATGTCGGAATTTTGAGAGGAAGAGGGGGTGTCATGCAGACTTCTCCCTCTCTATTATGGTCTGTGGAAGTTCTAGCCGTAATTGGTGATCACAAGTCCGGTCCTTCATACGTAATTATCGTGCCTTCTCATCTGCTCACGTACCCAGTCTTTCATGCATCAAAGATGTTTCCATGTCCTGATGCTTCGCATATCGTGAGAAAATGATCCCTCGTGCAATCAATGACGGTCACGAGATAGATATAATTAAAAGTCACATTGGGGAGGGACGTAACAGACAATATCATGTTCATTTCATGTACCACCCGTTGCATGACCTCTGCTGGATCTCTAAGAAGGAACCGCTGCGTAGCGCACCTCACGTTGTGAATGCATATGAACGACAAACAAATTTGGATGCTGTTCCAAAAATCCTTGCAAAACTCATTGCTAGTGAATATTCACGGAACCTCTTCGCTATGTTCGCTTACGATGCGTTTGTCAGGGACTCAGAATGAGTTACTCGCTCGAAGGGACCTCGCTCTTGAGGGGGGGGTAGTGTAAGGACCTGCCAAACACGGACTGAGACTTACAACTGATATCTGAGTTTTGCCAATGGAATGTATGCCTTGCTGAGATTCCTGCATTCTTTTGAGTTTTCTAAGTCTCTGTGTGTGCGTGCTTGCTGGTCTGCGTGCCTGTCTGAGTGCTTGTCGGCTTGAGTGTGTGTGTGACCCACAAGGGCACTTGTTCATTCGGAAGGCTCGAAAGGCGGGTACTTACTTGTGGCCGTGACATTCAGGGTTTGAAGTAGGGAAAAAACACTCAAGTGGCGGGGAAAGAGGCCCGTATGAAACCCACGAAGGTGTTCAAAATTTTCGAAATGATTTTGTATTTATAGGAATAAGCATAACAAATTCATTTTAATGGTTTAATGAATAGAGTTTTATGTATTTTGACAGGGTAGTTATGAAAAGAGATCACTGTGACAAATTTTTCCAAAAAATTGTACATGCTACGTCCTTATAGGGTGCTTTGACCTTTTTGCAGTGCTTCGCGCAACTACTATAAAGCAGCGGGAAAAACACTCACGTAGCAGGTAGGCCGGTACCACACCAAGTAGCGGTAGATGTGCCGGTGTCAAGCGCATCGGCTCTCGCCTTTTTGCAAAGCACGGGAGCCCTCCCGACCATGTCACGCAGGAGTTAATCAAACAAATGAGAGACACTCGGGAACGATTCAAAATAATTCCGCGAGCCACCAAAACGGTCGAGGTCACGTCATCCCATCGCCGCTCTAGCCGGGTGCGCCAGAAGTACATCTCGCGGTCCCCTACGACAGGATAGGTTCCGCGGGGCATATCTTGCTTCCCTAAGGGGCTGTCACTACCCTTAGGGGCGTATCCCGACCGAGCTACTGACCCACGTGCGAAAGCTTTTACATGCAATTGCAGAGGTAGGTCAGCCGAGGGCGTTTGCTCGCTCGCTGTAGTATAGGTACGAGCGGTTAAAACGCCTGTTAAACCCGAACCTTGTTCCTCCATTAAGGCGTTCATTTCCTAAGAACGAAGCGTACGCCAGTCAACTAGGACAGTCTCAACCAAGCGTGAAACCCACGACTCAATCCTAGTGCCTTTAGATACTAGTGAAAAGAAAGTTATAACAACCATACATAGTTACATAGAAAAGAGGCGATCGAAGTTGACAAGAACCAGTCTGAAAAAATTGGAATCATCACATGGTACATCCAATGAACACAAAATCAAAATAAAATCCGACCACCTCGAGTCGCAATCGATAAACCAAAACATCATACTGAGCTGTCGACTGGAAGTTGGCTTCGACAATAATCTTAATGCAACCGACAAGGTAGTCGGATAACCTTAGTTTTGACTTGATGAGATGCGTCGCCAAAGTTATTCATTCCACCTACCGCTGGCCTAGATTAGGCGCGCACATCCGTCTTCACAGATCCTTAGTTTTATTGGATGACACGCTGCTTTGTGAATGATTCTTGATCAGGTGCATTACTTGAGGTGTTGCATATCTTTCCCTCTAGGAAGTGGTCTGGGGTATTCCTCCTCCTCGTCCGAGCACAAAGCTCGGATTTCATAAATCAGGCCATCAAATCGACAAAGTATCCCCCCGTAAAACGGTCCACTATGAGTCAATAACAAAGCCGGCTCCTAAAGCAACGAACCCCCGCCTCAAATGCTTCCTTGAAAGAGAGAACGTCTTCACCGCAAGTATTTTTTTTAGTTGTTCTCATCCTCCCTTGCCCAAGGTAATTTAGACGAAAAAAGTCAAAAGTGATAGAAAAACATTTTGACATGTATCGGTAGATAAGGACAATTCGGAATAGAAAGGGTCGATTCTCAGGAAAAGCTAAGTCCATTTGACCTTATCTGCCATGTCAATCACATTCATTTTATGACACAAAATGAATTAATCTTTTTCAAAACCACAAGTCCTTTTGACAAACAAACAGTTGGAAGGTAGAAAGAAGACAATCTTTTTCATTTTCTCGAGTAGACACCATCAAACTTGTCCTTTACAACATCCTTCTAGCTACCTGCACAACACGCAAAGACAACAAGTTCAAGAGAAAACCAGTGCAATCCCATGCTCAAGTCAGACGTTTCCATTCACATGCACGATACACACAACTTTCCTTTACCTTTTCTTTCGAACATTCAAAACAACGGGGTCAAGCAAAGTGTGGGTTCACACAGGAGTGAAGAAAAATCTGAGTCATTCAACTGACCTTGAGTGAAGTTTGAATCGGCTCACTCAAGAAAGTCGAGTAATATTCTAATCATAGTAAAGGGTAACCGTCGTTGAAGTCCAAACTATGAGGCCACAACTCCACAACTTGTGGCCTTTCTCTTGAATCACGGTCCGCGTTCTTCTCCAAGTGCCCGATCACACCAACTTTGGGCCACTGAGATGTCTGAATGAGATAACCCGCAAAGAGGGCACTCCCATGATAAAATCTCACGTTATCCCAACGTCCCGTACCGTCCTAGCACAGTCTCCATGGCACCTTGACCACCAAGGATACTTCCCAACCAGCCGCAAGTCCACGCTGCTTCCAAGCACCACGTCCGCTCACAATAACCACACCAATATGCAGGTTCCGATCTCAAATCAATCCCACCTGGTCCCAAAATGAGCCTTGATGGTCCCAATGCAGTTCCCATATCATCGCTCACATGACCAAATGGTCCAAAACTCAAAACCGCTCACACCGCGCGCCAGAAAAAAATAAAGGTGGCCCTGGCTGAAAACTGCATGTGCCGTGTGCCCAATAATCACTGCCGTGTGCACTTACTTTGCACTTTCTTCATGTCGTCGGCCCACGCACCACTACCGCACGAACCCAAACGAGCAGTAGTGCTAGCCCAACCTCTAGGCCGTACCGGAATCCACCATAACCGCCGCGCACCACAAAAAGTAAAAGCGGAACTGCCGCTCGCTACGCCGTCAAAGTCGGTACCACGGCTGCTGTGCGACACCACCACCTGATCACAGTTCCAAATGACTGATTCACCGCGTCACAAAATTCTGGCACACTGCCCCTTAGAAAAAGAATGTCGTCGACGTGCCCCCAACCAGACAACACTTCTTTACGCGAAAAATATTGACGCCGCTGCCAATTTCGGCAGCATGATCCCACTGGATACACGGTCGTTGTCGTGCCGCTGATCAAGCAGCACACTTACATTAAAAAAAACACCGGCGGTGCGCGGCAAAATCCGGCAGCAGCCCCCCCACCAATAGATGGAGCCTCTCCTCAGGTGCAAAAAAAAAAAAAAAAAAAAAAAAAAAAAAAAAAAAAACATTCGGCAGCACCTTCCCTTAGGAAGGTCTTGTTGCCACGACAGCAGTCCGGCAGCATCTCCTCACCAACAGTGTCGTTGTCGCTGTGCCAAAGAAAAGGGCAGCACTTCCCTCTAAAAAAACTGCCGCTGAGTCAAAATTTCGGCAGCGTAACCCCCAACAAACCCTTGCCACCTGCCGCACCGTCCAGCCCTGACGCGGGCCACCGGCCGCGACACCAACAGCACCTCCCCTCTATAGCAGTATGCCGCCTGTCTCTCCCCCAACTGCTCCCGCAGACCTCCAGCACCTCCACCAACAGCACCTCCCCTCTATAGCAGTATGCAACAGCCAGCCAGCATTCACACAAGTGAATGCCCCAGCAGCACTGCCACAAGTGTGAGGCTGCTGGGTGGAGTGCTGGCTCTTATAGCCAGCTGAAGGCATGTGGGCAGCTGCTTTGCCCACAGCCAGGCAAAATTCGTCGGTGCTCCTGACCCGTGATCTAAATCAACGGCCAGGAGCCCCGGTGCCTTGGTTTTCCCCTAGGGGGACCAAGGTCATCAACCCCCAGGAGTACCTGGCCGTTTTCCCAGGCCAGGTGCAAAACGGCCAGGTACTCCTGGAAATGGCTGAACTCAACCATTTTACTGCTGCCTGCTCATTACGAACAGGCGCAGTCCCATCAGCCCCTAGAAACTTCTGGGGCTGCACCTGTTCCACGGCCGCGGCCACGTATGTGGCCGTTACTTTTTTTTTTTTTTCCCCTCGCCTTCCTTTCTTTTTTACCCCCTACATTTCTCTGGCAGGGGCAGCTCGTTTTTTTTAAACGAGCGGCTTCCCCTCCCCTCTAAGTCAATTCGAACTCGTTTTTGTGATTCTACTTAAGTTAATACCCCTTTTTTTTTTTCACAAGCTCCAATCTTTTTTTCTTTTTTTTTTTTTTTTTTCCCCCCCCCTTCCTTTCTTTTTTTTTTTTTTTTTTTTTTTTGCAGGGGGCAACTCGAACAGCCAGCCCTCAATCACTTCACAGAGCCGAACTGGAGTCAAGCTCAACAGGCCTTCTTCCCCTGCTGCAGCACGCGCCCGCACCCGGTCGCCAACAGTGCCAGGTTCGGGCGCTGTTGCAGCCTGTTTCTCTCTCTCTCTCTCTCTCTCTCTCTCTCTCTCTCTCTCTCTCTCTCTCCTTGCAGTCGAAAGAGAGTTGTCGTTATGGCCCTCCGAGTAAGATGACGTTCGACCACCTAAAAACGACTCATCAGTTCCACACAAGCTGGAAACCACCCAAACGTGCAGAGAATCCCTCGTAACTCAAGTACAAGGTCCCAACCCGCATTCCGAATGTGGAGGCCTTATCACGGCAGATTCATTCATTCAATTTTGCTCATCCTAAAAAGGCCCATTCGTCAAAATCGAACGGGCACAGCCATAATGAAAATGAGAAGGGGGGATCTAAAAGAAAACAATCTAATACGAATCTAGAAAAAAAAAAAGAAGGAAATCTAAAGAAAATCTAATAAAAGAAAAATAACAAAAAAAACAAAAACTTACCTTTCAAAGAAAAACGGCCTGCTGCCCTTCATGGGGACTAAGTCCCGGTCACTTCTCGATGCGCCAACCGGCGTTTCAATTTTAAGGGTTTTGTTTTTTTCCTTTTATTATGCCGTTGGCTTATGCCAACGGTCACGTCGTGGCTTCACCACAACTATTGAAAAACAGGTCCGAGTTTGAATCCTTCCGGATTCGACAAAATTAGTTTTTTTTTTTTTTTTTCCTTTCTTTTTTTACGATTTATGTGTGTCATCCTTGCGCAGGGCTCATGGGGATCTACGGTGCAGCTGATTTCAACCGCGCGAAATTGGGCACGCCATGCTGCTCCGAGATCTAGCTACTCCGACAAAAGGAGCTAGCCCAATTTTGGTATGGCGGGTTCAATATCTGTGTTTGTGGCATATGAGCCTAAACTCTTACCTATTGGGCTAGCTCCTACTACAAGAAGAGTAGGAGCAGCTCCTCTATATGAGGAGCTTGCCCTGGGCGTCCCTCCTGCCCGTGGCCCAACAGGGCCTACTCAAGGCCTAGTAGGCCTTGCTTTCTGGCCTGTTTCCCGTCGAATGGCCGCACGGCCATGGCTCGACGGTCACCCGACCGGGTAGGCCACAACACCGGCCTGTCGGCCCCCTGGATCAAAATCAAACCCTGCGGCCCAGCAATAAATAAAAAAAACTTCATATTCCTCCCGCTCCGCGGCCCTGTACCCGGCGCATCCCTCTTTTCAGCCCACTTAGGCCCTGAATCGCGTGGCTGCTAAGCCGTGCGACATTATTTTAGGTAGAATAGGTCTCACTTTAGCATTTCCATGTCCGCGCTCTTCTGCGGCTTTGACAAAAACGAAGCACTGCCAGCTACTGTCACTACTCTCGAACGCCACAAGCGTCCGAACTAAAGCTTGAAACCCTTTAGTCTCTCAATCATATGTTAGGTCTAAATAAACTTTTGGCAAACGTCAATTCTCATCAAGCCCTTCAATTCAACGACAAAGTCGGGCAGTGTCCGACATTGAAAATCCCCGGCAAATACCCTTGTCAGGGTTTTTGCCCCGACACCGGGTACTCGATGCCAAGCAGAACAAACAAAGTTGGCATTTTTAGAGGCCCAGGAGTTGTAGGCTAGGTCTAGGCGGGTACCAGTCCAAGTAGTCTGAGTCTAGGGCCTGTATGGGCAATATCAGAGTCTTTGTTTCCCTCCGAAAGGGATGAGATACCAGTTGCTTGGAAACCGCGTGGCCTGGAAGTCACTGCCCAAGAGGCAAGCAGGCCGCTATATCTCCTAGAGGAGCAAAGAGCTCCCCCTCATTCTTCGGTGTGCAAGTTTGGCGACACACTGCTTGGAGCGCTGCTGGGGAGGAAGGAGCGCCCAGCTCTCCACCTCAGCTATGGTGGAGGAGCACGGGCTGGAGGAGGAGGAAGACAAGGACTAGGAAGGGGGAGCGCCAGAGGTATTTACCTGGGTATGGTGGATGCTATCTTCATCACCTTGGTGGGCGCTGCATGTGGAAGGCCCCAAGAAAAGGCAGAGTCAGGCATGGCGGCCTGAGCTAGAGCAGCCATAGCTGCTTTGAGTTGTCTTTTGGACATCAGGGCAAGGCCCTAGCAGTCCGCCATGGCCTTGGCCTTCAGGAAGAGGAAGGAGAAGGGTGGCCATGGCTATGGTGGACCTCATGTTGAACCTGCAGTAGAAGAGGGATTTGGACATTGATTCTGGTTCAGCCATTTGCAAGGAATATGAGCGAGAGCGATAAACAGAAAACCAAGTTGCAAAATCACGCAGAAGTCCAGATAGTCATGTGCCGAGCAGAGAGCATAAATGCACCAAGATTTCATCCACATAAGAGCAATACAATGGACTCGTGAGCCAATGTCCAATGTCACAGCAACACAGTATCCAATGTTGCTCCTACTGTATGGCGCCCAGCGCCCAGCCTACTCACTCAGCCTATCTACTCTTATCTGCATTCGTGCAACAGGTTCACTTCGCTGTCGAAGACCAATGTTCATGACATCAACACCAATGCCGACCTCCCACATACACCAGGTATGTTCTCTCTTCTCCCCTCATCAGACCTTGTCCACCCACACCTGCGCCTCCTTCCCTGAAGACTACGGTCGCCTCATCACCTGCCCTCGCCTCTGCAGCCCGGCTGTGGCTGCTTGGAGCCCCCACTGCCCTGCAGCGCCCCACTCCTCTTAGCACCAGCGCGCTCCCCGGCCAGCCACACACATGCAGACACTTGAGCCCTGATGCAGCAGCGTGTCCGCATTGCCTGCCTAGGCCAGAATGCCTTCCCATGGCCGGCCTCCTCTCTAAATGGGAGTCGCTGCCCTGCTGGGCTGCCTGGGCCTGGCCGAGGAAGTTTCCAGTAGCTTCCAGTCGGGGCCCAGTGTCTGCACCCAGGCCCATTCCTACAGTTAAGGGCCTGGGCCCTCTTCGGTTAGGCACTTCCAGGATGCCTCCAGGCTCCAAGTGTTTTGCTGTGTTTGAATTGGCCCGCGGGGTGGGTGTGACGACAATGCTGCATTCTCATTGGCCTGTGGCCACTTCGTGATGTATCGGCCTCAAACTGCATGTGCCCAGGGCACAACCTCCTGGGCTCAACTGCTCGCCGCAGCAGCTGCTTCTGGAAGAGCCCAGGGAGAGGCCCAGGTTGCACTTCAACCAACTGGCGTGCAGGAACTGTCAGATACCCACATTGGAAAATGCTGAGATAAGGGCCTCTCGTTGATATTCAGGCCCGCCTTCACTTAGGGCGGGCACGAGGCTTGCTGGGGCCACAGTCCAGAACATGTGCATGTTGGCTAGGGCCCCAAGAGGACACATTCCTCACACATTCAACATTATTATTATTTAGTGTTTGAATAAGAGGGGAGGAGAATAGGAGGAGAGAGCAGTTAGCGAGAAGAAGGGGGATTATCATTGGTCTTTCCTGGTGTACATCTTCTTCTTCTTCTTCTTCTTCTTCTTCTTCTTCTTCTTCTTTCCGTCTCTCTCCTCTCAAGTTCATTCATTTCTTTTTGCAATTGGACGGCATTGTTCTTTCTCATGAATGTGTACCTCGAAATTGGCAAGGATCATAACACCTTCCTTTTTGTGAGTTTTTGTTCTCCACTATACTAGGTAGAACCCCACCATATTGAGGCCAGAGGTCTGATGAGACCAGAGCTGTGCCTAGTTTAATACCTTTACCCCTGTAAGCAAAACTGGCTAATGCTGCCAGGATAACTCCGGGTTGAATTGTGAGGTCCCCGGCCTCATTCCAAGTGATTTTGTTCAAAAAAAAAGAAGAAGAAAAAGAACAAGAAAACGGCCAGAGGTCTGATGAGGCCAGACCTGTGCCTAGTTTAATACCTTTACGCCTGTAAGTGAAACTGGCTAATGCTGCCAGCATAACTCCGAGTTGAATTGTGAGGTCCCCAGCCTCATTCCAAGTGATTTTGTTCAAACAAAAAGAACAAGAAGAAGAACAAGGAAAAGAACAAGAAGAAGAACAAGTAAAAGAGCCATATTGTACGACTTCCGGGCTCATTCATTGTTCATATCCTGTTTAGTTTACAACTTTACGTTGATTAATCTGGGTTGTGAGTAACTCACCTACATCAGTAGTTTTCCTGTTTGCCGCTACATTACCGGTTTTTTCAGGCTGCTGACCGTGCAATTACTGCACAGCAGTTGTTGAGTGTCTACCCTTGTGAATTTGTTCCTTAGTTTTGCTGCTTTAGTCTTAAGCCTAATTTGTTCCTTAGTTTTGCTGGTTTAGTCTTAAGCCCAATTTGTTCCTTAGTTTTGCTGGTTTATTCTTAAGCCTAATTTGTTCCTTAGTTTTGCTGGTTTAGTCTTAAGCCTTACTCATGTTCTCTGTTTTGACTGTCGAGGCATGGTCTGGCTGGTTTAGTCTTGCTCCTCTTCTTTGTTTTGAGGGTAAAAAGTAGGGAAGTAAATTGTTGTTGTTGTTGTTGTGATCACAAACATTTGCTCCCTTTTGTAACCGCAGTGGTGGTGCCTACGACAGCTTGTTCAGGACCCAGGGTCCTGGTGGCATCAGCAAAGAGGATTGGAATTAATTCCGGAATCTGAACGTGGTTGTGGACAGATGCAGATTCAAGAATTGAACCCCACCCTCTTTTCTAATGGGACCAGGCCGCTAGAGTAGTTTGTTTGTGATCGGCCGAGGTGACATGCCCATTCCTACCGGTCGTCCTTCTTTTGTGAGGGACGCCGGGGGCCAAGTCCCTCTACCGGTAGCAGCGTTCGGTTTCCTCAACGCTCGAATCCGGAGGTGTTCGTGGAGACGTGTGGTTGAGGAAACTCAAACTCAACGCGAATTTCTGCACACCTCCAAAAACACGTACGGTGCTAGGTAGAGGGACTTGGCCCCGGGCGCGTTTCCCGGCTGGCAAAATGACAACGAAAAATGGGTGCTTCAGACTATAACAGAGCAACGACTATAGCCTCATCACTGAGCCGCGTTGTTGTACAAGGGACGCTGGACCCGGTTTCCAGCAGGTGGCGTTCCCCACCAATCGCGCAGGCAACATTCAAGCAGGAGGTGGGTGACCACTAGCTTCTTTAGGAGTGAGGAGGTTTTCCATATCTGCATTGGAGATAGTATACTCATAAGCTAAACCGGCTGATGCTGCCGGGATAACTCCGGGTTGAATTGTGAGGTCCCCGGCCTCGGTTCGTTCGTGTTGTGAATAAAGGAAGAGATCGTAAAAAGAAAAAGAGAAAACAAAGAAATACAGACTGAGGGCGCACTCACACCAGGCCCTCAAAATCGCAGCGAAGTACCAACATGAGCGGCCCGATCTAGTCCTTCCTTCACAAGGACTCGATCTGGCCGCTCATTACATGATTTTGCGAGTTTGAGGGCCTAGTGTGAGTGTATGCTCTCAAGTCCGAATCCAGATACTTATCAGATTTCAGATTAACAGAATTAAGTCAGTCTGAATTACCTGTGGGGTCTATCAGTTCAATAAGGATCTCTCTTTTTTCTTCCTCTCCCTTGTTTATTAAAATCAAATTTTCATTAACAGGGCCCAGTGCCCAAGGCGAAGCAATATCTCACTCAACCAGTTACCCATGTTTTTGGAAGAAAGGATTTACATAAAAAGTGTAAAAAGTGTCGTTCTTAGTTTAAGTCACGGAAAATCTGGTTGTTAATTTAAGTTACGGGAAATCTGGACTCTTAATTGAAGTTAGCGGAAATCAGGACTCTAATTGAAGTTTGGGGAAATCTGGACTCTTAATTCAAGTTGGGAAAAATCTCGTTCTTAATTTAAGTCAGGGAAAATCTCGAACTGAAAAGTCTGTGGAGCACCAGGCAAAGAAAAGAAACCCAAAGCGCAGGTCGCGCGTCGCGGGATGTATACTCCACACTCCGCTCTACCGCGCTCTACTGCGATCTACTGCGATCTACTGCGCTCGAGCGCGAGCCTAGGAGGTAGCAAGGAAAATTGCGGAGGCGAGAGCCCTTAGGTCGTATACTCACCCTAGGACTTTTTCCTAAACGATATGGACGTAATTGCGGTTAGGTTCGTGCAGAGTGCACTTCAGTAAGCCCGTTAGCGAGCAGCCCAGACTCGGCTTGGCACTGCCCAGAAAGGAAATAGGCGGCTTTGTGCGGCAACGGTATTGTGCTCCCTGGGCAGCGCGGAGCAGAGTTCGGGCGTGGAAATGTGCAAACGGGCGTTACTTGGCCAAGTGCAAACGGGCTTTGCGTGCGAAGTGCAAACGGGGGGGGGGTTTAGGGTGACGATTGTGAAC
>BFEA01000132.1:1769367-1781990 GCA_003427395.1 Chara braunii
CACCCACACACACACACAAAGGGGGTCCGAAATCCCCCGACAGGTGAGTGCGCTGGGGGGGGCCCGGCCGCCAACCGGGTGCCCTGCCCGGCCAGGCCACCCGGGACCTCCCCCGGGCCCCTGCCGGTCACCCGGGCGGCCCGGATCGCCACTCAGAAAATAAATAAATTACCGCCGTTGACTCAGACTTACAAAATCGCTCACGTGGAAGCCCGCGTGCCCGTTCGCTGCCGAGTTTTCGAGAGGATGATAGTAAGGGTATATTAGCCTCGTAAAGAGGTCGTTAAAAATAAGATAAATTAATATAATTGCTACCATAAGAGTAGGCTTAGTGTTAGTAAATGGTGACGTGAGAAACAGAGGTCGACCCACATACTCTGTGTTTTCCACCATCGGTCAGACAGGAGAAGTCGTAGAAATGTGTCTGGTTGGCGGACACAGACGCAGAATCCGCTCATTTCGGGTGGCCGACACGCTTTGGCCGCCTGACACCAGTACCTGCAGTAGATCGTCTACGTGTGCCTTCAAGGCATGGACACGCTTCCAATTTCCTCAGTACGTTCAACAATTGTTCTGCAGTGCGCCTGCCTCGGGGTCTTCTCCTTAAATGTTTTGTATAGGGCGTCTAAAAGGGCAAATAGCGGGGTAATGCACAAATATTGCACGACATCTCCCGTACCCGCCTGATCCACCCACGAGCTTGCAAAACTGGCTACCTCTCCTCCCAAGCATGAGACAGCCAACATCACCTGCCCTGACACTGCCACTTTCTGGCCATAGATATAGCTTCTAATGGCCACATCCCACTGTAGGAAGTTCCCTCCTCCTTTCCATTATCAGTCCAGGGAACTTTCAACTTTATCTTGTCCCTGACCTCCTCGGCATCCTCATTCGCCACCTCTCCTTTTCCTTGCCCTTTCCCTTTCCGGTCTCCTCCGCCATCATCATCATCGTCAGGGGTCCATCATCTCCTCCTCCGGTCTTGCCTTACCCACAGACTGCTCTATCATCACCCTGCAGAACTGCTCAATCCCACATGCATACTCATTGGTCTTTTCGTCGATCTTATGCAGTGTGGCAGTGGCAAAGTTGTTCCATTTGCCTTTAACTTCCTCCTGCTGATCGGCAAATATCTCCATAGTCTCACGTAGCGCATTAGTTTCCTTAGCAGCGTCTAGGGAAACTTCGGTTAGGAGTAGTATCTTAGTGTCAATGTCAGTTTTGGCCTCAGCCTTGGCCTGCTCCTTAAGCTTAACGGCTATGGACGCCCCATCCTGCAGCATCTTCTTCTTCCTTTCAAACTCCCTCCTTTTCTGCTGCATTGCCCTCTTTGTCTGTAAAATTCGGTGCTCGTCCTGCCTCATCCCTTCTTCCTCACTGTCAGCAGCAGCCAATACAGCCAGGAAGGCATCCTCTTCCTCTTGAAGGTCTTCCAGGGTCTTCTCCTTCTGTAACCCAAAATGACCCAGCCAGTCCCTCTCTTCCTCAATTCCCATCATCATTAGAGGCTTCCTCCCCTGGCTGGTCTCCTGTACCTCTTCTCTGGGTACCACAGTGGTATCCCCCCTTCCCGTTCTCTCCTCCTCGTCCTTTCTCTCCTCCCCTTTCTCTTCATCTTCTTCCACCTGTTTTATCTGCTCCTCCAACTTCTTCTTCTCCTCCAATTGTTTCTTTTATCTTTCTTTGTCCTCTTTTTTGTTTTTCTCCTCCTCCTCCTCCTCCTCCTGCTTTTTCTTTGCCGTCTCATACTCTGCGCCCCCTGGCTATAAGGGCACCTTACCGGACCCATGAGTAATTGTATGCATCCTAGTCGTCCTAGAGAAGCCAAGGGGGAATAAGAACTGCAACAACACTTGCCAGATGACAGTCAACGAGAGGAAAGCGAACATGGGGTAGTCGTGCATGGTGATATGTTAGTATAGCAGGTAAGTATGCTCCACCTCCTCCCCACTTAGACGTAACTGTCAAAACTTACAACCTGACCTAATTCAGAGTCTGACTAACGTAATCTCCCTTTACAGTCCGCTAGCAACTGGTGGCCAACCAGTGATTTAAGTTCTGCGAGCAAGGACCTCAGGAATGATTGAATGATGCAATCAGGACATCATGGCTACCAGTCTGAAGGTTCACTCTCAAGACGTAAGAGCTCCTCGCTGCTCTGCCTGGTTCGTTTGCACGCCGGACAGCACCGGTCATTGGGCTAGACAGGTTGTTTAACGAGCGCCTGCTGCTCATTCCCGTGCTCCCTACTGCACAGGTAGTGCCTCCAGCTGCCGAGCTCTTACCTTAGACCTGAAGCATACAAGAGACTTTCACTCTCACAGGGCTAGGGTCCCACTGGGTATGCAATGCCCCCAGGTAGGCTGGCAACCACTAACCACTTCCCCACAAGGGGAGAAGCCTTTCCTCCAGGAAAGATTGGTACTCTGATTGACCAATCAACAACATGCAGACCGTTGCTGACTCAAAATTGGCAAGATGACATCAACAGAAATTGGGATGACAAAAACAGGAAAATTTCAGCAGGCAGGGCTAAGGGCAGATGCATGTCACTTGTATTTTCACGCTGACACTCAGGTCTCGTTCCCAACCCTAATTCTTGCCCCTTCTCCTTTGGCCTACTCCCCTGTCAAACCCCGATATCCTTCTCACCTGCCGGCCTTAACCGTTGCTGGGGATCCTTCCTCCGCCGCAGTGCAACGGGCCCCAGCTCCGATACAGTGCAATGAACCTCGCAAGATCCAACTCAAATCACATCACCCATGAAGCGAACATTCGCATTGGAAGTTCAAACCACACCCGAGAGATGACACAAGATTCAGTGTCTGACTGAATTCCACTCAAAATATGATATAATACAATTAGAGAGTTCAAATATCCAGTGGCAGTTGCCGTGAGCCAACAACACAACTTGACTTCAGGTAAGTACCCAACTCCCCTCTCTCGGTGTCTGGCTCCCTCTCCCTCTCTCTCTCTCTCTTCTGTTCCTCTCTTACTCTCTAGACTTGTATTGCTCAGCCTCTCCTCTCCTCTCTCTCTCTCTCTGCCTTGGATCTACCCTGAATGCTACTGTAATGTATCACTTCGAACCTGGGCAGCTGTGGCCACCGTCATCCTCCTCGCAACTATTCTAATTATGCTTGACTATTGCTGCCAGGGCGTGTGCACCCCCACAGCGATCGTCCTTCGTCCAGGTCGCACTATCGCACAAGCAAGTAGAATCGCACAAGCAACTTTACGAGGGAACCACTGAATTGGTCTGGCATTGCAGCAGCTGAATATAGTTGCAGTCGACTGTTCGTGCCTGCTTCAGACCGGTACCGGTCGCCTGTGGCCTCTGCCTTGCCAAAATTTGTGTTTCCGGAAGTCTCCGGACTTTCTTGGGACGCTGCTGCAAAATTGAACTTGGGACTGGACTTCCTCTGGAAGTACCGATGGACTTCTACCGAGCTGCGGCGTTTCGGTATCCGACACGCATGGACCTACGACGCTTTGATCTGCGGACCGTGCTACTGGGACAGCCTGGGACGGGGACCAATCGGGACCTTGGGACCAGGACTTCGGGGACTGACTGTGTGAAATCCTTTCAGCATGGTTTAATGACCTAATTTTCCCATGGAACCCACTCTGCGTGTTGTTTGGAAACCTTGATTAACTATTGTTAGTTGCTAAAAGTGCAAAAAACTTCAGCCACACACAGTCTTGTCTGTATGTATCATTGGGTTAGCCATTCTGTGTAGAGGATCGTTAATCAGAGTGCTCTGAAGGCCAGTTCGGTAGCCCTGGTGCCACCTCATCTTCCATGTGGCACGTCGCTTTTGTGCCGTGCCTTGTTGTGCCCATGTTGTTTTGGTAAGTAGTGCTTCTGAATCTGCTAATTTGGCTGTGCATGCAGAAGAACTGATGCCACAGCACGTGCAAGTTTATTTTTGATGGTTGCCAAAAGATCGCAAGCCAGCCGATTGTACCATTTCCAAAGGAACCTGTTGAAACAAATGTGGCTGACTATACTGATGGTAATCTGGAGGATGCGGTGTTCATGGGAGGGAAAGAGCACGCCTTTTGCTATGTCCAAGCTAAGGCGAAGATAACAGAGTCAGCTAAGAGCAAACATACGAAAGGCTGCCCCCAAGCTGAAACATGAACTGGCAACCAAAGCAGACCAGCAGGAGCAAATGTCTTCATCAATACTTCACACAAAAATGGATTGACCCGCAGAGCAAAATGTGTGAAGTAAATGATGCAGGATGTGCAATCTGGAAAAACTGGCCTCATGAAAGTAAATAGACTTCATGAAAGTCAATGGAAACTCAAACCGACAGGGTGGCCAAAGAGCGGGTACAGCAATCTGATGTGGGAAACAGACTGGCTCATGAACAACCTGCATTGCAGCATTCGAAAGGGTTGTCATCACCAGGGCGACTACCGGCAGTGTACATTTGGCAGGCAAAGGTAACCGCGCCATTCAGGCTGCCTTAAGGGATGGCGGGTCATTTTGGTTTGGACAGGCATTTCAAACACTTTCCTTTATTTGCTTATACTGCATATTGCACTTGTAAACACATCTATTGAAACCATCTTTTTCTTACATTATGTCTCTTATTTCTCTTTCTTTGTCTCTGGTCACCTTGACAACATTGCAGGAGAGAGCAGGCAGCAAGGGAAGAGCGCCGGAGAGAGCTGGAGTTCCTGGAACAGGTGCGCAGTCATTCTTGGAACAGATTCATTTTGGTTTAAGCTATGAATTAGCAGTTGACTAAAGCCGTAAGCGTGGAAAGGCACCTGCCCAGTTTGGTATGGTGTTTTTTAATGCTGGGCAACACCGTTCTTCTAGCCATCGCGTATATAATGATATTAATCCCTTTTAACTTCATGTTTAGGATGGAAGTCCCTACAACTTTAGAAGTCGCTGACATGATGTGGCTGCAGTTTGTGGCCATCGTTTTCTCCAGCAGTATGACGGCTGATATCTTGGCCAGATCTCATATGTTGGCTCCACTTCTGCAAAACATCCCGTTCAACCCTCTCCTAAATTTTTGAGTGAACATGATCTGACATCCTTCTAGCCTCCCTGTTCCATTAGCTTGCTTTTGGCATTCTCAGATTCATTGCAAATGATAGGTGTGCCCAAACACTTGCTTCTTTCGCAGCGAAACAGAAAACGGTACTACTACTGAGAGAGAGAGAGAGAGAGAGAGAGAGAGAGAGAGANAGAGAGAGAGAGAGAGAGAGAGAGAGAGAGAGAGAGAGAGAGAGAGAGAGAGAGAGAGAGAGAGAGAGAGAGAGAGAGAGAGAGAGAGGAGCAGGCAGCGGCTAGAATGGGTGCGGGTGTGACCAGTGGTGGGAGCGGGCAACAATGTGCGCGCAAACGACTATGCCATTGGTGCCTTTCATGGAGCAAATGACTATGCCATCGGTGTTCATCGAGCACATGATTGTGTCTTGGAGTTGATTTGACAAACTCAGAAGCCGGTACAAATGTGCATGACAGTGGGAGGTCCTCATTGCAGAGAATGAGTTGCTTCCATACATGCGGCGCATCACGTGCACTCGAGTTGCGCACATGCGCCGCATAGCTCACATGCACACGTGCGCACACACTTGACGCAGCTCTATTACAAATTAAAATAAAAATAAAAATCGGAAGGGCAGTCTGTGGTAACCAAATGCCGCATAGCTCACGTGTACATGTGCGCACACACTTGACGCAGCGCTATTACGAATTTAAAAAAATAAAAATCGGAAGGGCAGGCTGTGGTAACCAAATGTCTGCCTCCCTTCTGAAAATTGTAACTGCACAGGGAAAAATTCAGTTGGGGCCAGATTGTACTCATTGGATTTAGTATCTTTTCAGAAGGGTCCCCTGCAAAGAATTAGCGGGGACCATTCTGGATTCCGATTCAGGTCTGTGTTCCAAGAGTTATGGGTTATGAACTTACTCCAAAGACTTCTTTTCGTTTTTCCTTTTCTTACGTGCAGTGGCCCTGCGGGCCTTGCTCCACTCATCAGCACTTGCACAAAAGAGAAACATGTGGCTTGTACGGTTCCAGTTTCTAGGAGGAGATTTATTCTAGTTTTGCACATCTGGTGAGTAGTGGAGTGAAGCTCTGAAAATCACATGCCGAGTTAGTAAGTCAGTAAGTTACAGTAACCCATAACTGCTGAAACATGGACCTGAATTCAAAGCTACACCATATATACCTGGCCTGCTCCCTCCTTACTACAAACCCAACGACTATTCTTCTCCTGCGGACGAGGTCCTTGCTAACTTTTGGCAGGGACCTTTTGAAGTACGGCCAGGGGTTTTCTGAAAAATGTGAAAGGGCTCTTTGGTCTCTCTCTCTCTCTCTCTCTCTCTCTCTCTCTCTCTCTCTCTCTCTCTCTTGTACACCCCCTCCCCCGTTCCTTTTTTTTTTTTTTTTTTTTCGCGCATCTGCAATCAGCGAACCTCACGTATGCGCCACTAGTATGGTTGCTTCACATAACTCTGACGCTCTTTCAATGTCAGACAAAGAACTGCGTCTATGTTTTATGGTCTCTAACACTTATCACTATGGTGACACAGTGAACTTTGTCAGTAAGATCTACACACAGCTCAACCATATGCATGCACGCATTGGCTCATTGATGATATCCCATCTTGGAAGACATCTCCACCCCCTTCTGCTCGATATGGTATTTAGAGGAAAGACACTATGGAGCAATATGGGTCATGTCTCTTCTTCGGGTCAAGAATCTCGGTTCAGCCAGATGGCTCACTTTGCATTGGTGTGTTCTTGTCTCTTCCTCGGGGCAAGAATCCAGTAAGCAAGTCAGATGGATTGCTTCACATTTGCAAGTAAGGCTGGAGGCTCGGACATCCCCTGTCATACACTATCCTTGTGCTTCCTCCAATGACCCAGCTCATCTGCCTGCACGTGGGCTTGGGGACAGCTTACGAGGTTCAAGCATGATTGTATCAATACTGCCGACTTTGGAGCTGCGACTTCCTTGACATGACGTATGCTTATTAGGGGCCATCCCCCCAGTGTCCTGGGAAGAGGTTGGACTGCTTATGTGCTTCAGAATTTTCAGCATCTTCACCGCTCCAAAATTTTTATGTTCTCCACGGTCAATATGGATTTGGGGGTGGTCAGAATTTTCAACATCTCCACCGCTTGGAAGTTTTCTGAATCTTCGAAGTCAATTTGGATCTGCCCTCATCGGGGACATTCAGAATTTGCAGCATATGCAGTATTATGCATGACTTCAAATTTTTTGGAATGTTCAATGGTATACAAAGAAGGGGCGTTCAACAATTTCAGCAACTTTAAAATCGCCGAAACCCGATTGAAAAAAAAACTTTAAATAGCTCAGTCCTCTCGACTCCAGAATTGCTTTCAGAGAAGTTTCAGGGAGTGGTTGACCGCTTGTACGTCCTGCAGCAGTGGCTGCTCACTCATGTCACCCGACTTACGAACTGGTTGCACTGGTCAATTGCTCACCCTCTGCTGAATGCCAATTCTGAGCACAGGCAGCGTCAACCGTCCACACAATCACACGCAATGGGGCCCACCCCACTCCCGAGTACCAATTCTGGGTACAGGCAGCATCAGCACTCCATAATCTCACACGCAGTGGGTCCGCCCTCCCCTATTATAACACTACTGGAATGACAGCTGCTAATGTTGATACTACAATCGAACTGGAAAGCCGGCTGTTTGTAGCAGACAACATAAATGTTATCGAAGTGGCTGCAGGGGATGATAGCTGTCATCCTACCAATGTGGCTGCTGTTGAAATCGTGCCTCCACCACTACCACTACCACCTCCTCCTTCACCTACATCTTCTACATCACTCTCTGCGTCAACTGCGTCCTCTACTTCGTCGTCCTCCTCCTCCTCCTATTCCTTGTAGTCTTCATCAATACATTCATGGTTGTATCGACCGTCACAGAGGCCTCTTCGGCGGAGATGTTGCCCATTGCCACTGCTGCCTTCTAGTCAGCGGCCTCGGTTGTATGGAACAACATGATCATCACACCTCCGACGGGGGTGAGCAATCTGCTCCGACGCCATGCTCGCAGCCGTGCCTAACGAAACAATGTCCTCGTTGCACCTGCTAAGAAGCCAACAATAGTATGTATATTGAGTCTGGTGTCCACAATGTGGCAATGATGTTTTCAGTGCTGCAGGGTTGTGTGTGTGTGCACCAGATATGAGGTGCAGCTATCTGTGCAACGTTTGCATGACGAGCGGCCACTCTAGTACAAGTGCAACTAACTTGCTTCTGCTTTCTGCATCTGACCCCCCACTTTTAGTCCACATTGCCCTGATTGCTCCCTCTCCAAATGCGAATGGTCCGCCCTCTAATGATTTGATGAAAACCCCAACTGGAGATTCTCTCTCGGCGGTACGCATGCTACAGCTTGATAGAGACTGTTGATACCGATATGAACCTCCCCCTGCTGTGCAAGGTGCATAATCAAATCATCTGATAGAGCTACAACGAGGCCACTGTGCGTAGTACACCATCAATGCGTGTCCCCTCGCTTACAGTCATGACCCCTGTACTGTTTCTGATTCAAATGAACATTGTCCGCTGGATAGAGGTGGAGCACCGTGCTGTCTGCCGAGAGGATGGCAGTACTGCAAGTGGCATGAATATAGACTCCTGTCTTTGGCGTTTTTGGAAAGACGATTGCAACTCCAGCACAGTCCACAGACTAATATGCCTAACATGGACCTGAATATTCGTGCGTACCTCCTGCATCGCCCGAGTCTCGGTGCTGTTACCTTTGTGGATAATTCATGGACCCTGTGCGATAATGGTGGCAGGGTGCATGCATTGGGAAATATTACCTCTTACTATCTCTAAGTGATAGAATCCCAGTTGCTCTGGGTGGTCAATAAGGACCAATGTGTGGATGTGCAGTCGCAAGCTCGACGATCTCCGGAGAACAATTCAGCTGACCGTTCCCACTCCCATGAACGTAGCCAGGCAGCTTGCTGTAGATAGTGAGGCGGTCCCTGCAGAGGATGGTGGCTATGCCATGCCTTTTTGTCTCCATACAGGGGTACAGAGCGGTCACTGTCAGCCTCTGCCGCAAAAATTGTGACCCATTGTCATACACTCATCCCCCCACTCTCTTATTGCGTGCCCATTTTGTCGTTGTCCCCTTGACATGCCATTCTTAAACTACCAGCACCCCTGAAGAAGGCTTCCCAAACCTTTCTTTGTCAACCTACCGAATCTCTTCGTTTCATGTGAATGCAGCTGGTGAGAAGTAGGCATACAGCGGAAGTCCGACCCTTCAATCCGGGTGACCGGTATGCAATCAGACTCGCTTTCTCTTCCACTTCGCATACATGCAAACAGATGGCGATTCACACTGGCGCTTCGCGCCCACTCAAAGCTCAGAGATATGAGAAACGAGAACTCAGTTAAGATGCAAAATCGCTTCAACAACTATGGCGCATCGGCGCCTGCACACCAACTTTCATCACTGTGTCCGATACCACCGTTTGCACATACTCAATTCTGGCTCGCCCTGAATACCACCACACACACACACTAATCCTATCTTCCTTCTACAGAGGCTATGGCCGGTCTATCACTACTGACTATGACTACGATCTCTCTCATCAGCCCACTTCGTCTTCGGGCAACCTGCAGACCACCTCCGCACAAGATGCTGTAGCAGCGCTTCCGCATGGCTTACGAAGCGAATGAATGAATTGCTGGGCGCTGCTCTTGATTTATACTTCTGTTTGCCGCTGGTCTGCCCCTTTCCACCAGGCCCTGGGTGTGCACAGTCCCACACGGTACTTGCTTGACCGGATTCAGTACGACTGGGACTGGTAACCCTGACTGCATGAGGTTGCACTGCCGACCCAACGCAGTTGGACCTGCGACTCACCTACCGACCTCTAGCCTAGCAGTTTCGACCTCTACACAGCTATAACCCCTACTTGACAGACCTACACATCGAACCCCTACATCTACAGACCTACGACAACCAACTACTGAAACACAGGTCATGGGTTCAGACACTCGGTGGTCAACTCGATACTGTACATGGGTAAGGTGACGTCTGGGGATCGAACTCTAGGACCCGCATCTGTGAGTGCAAAAAGGTGAAAACCGTTTCAGGTACGTCTACCTGCATTGTTTTCTCTACCTGCCTTGTTTTTTACCCTTCGTGTTTTTTCTTTTCCCTATGGGCGGCCACAACTGCAGGAGAGGTCTTGCCCCACTACTCTCACCACCTGCACAAAAGGCAAAAAGTATGGCGCTGTATCTTTCTCGATTTATACGTGTCATCCTTGCGCAGAGCAATGCCAATCTTCTCTGTCTCGTTGCCCAGGGCCATTCTTATCTTCTGTGTATCGTTCTTTGTTCTGGTGAAAGATTCATTGAATTTCATTCTCATTTTGCACTCATCGATAGTAGTGCAGCGCGGCCCCACTTCGTTCGACAAGCAGTCTCACTCCACACAGTCACCTCATGCATAAAAGCAGTGCCGGTAGGGTTAATCTTTCCTGTACCATACCACGTCCTAGCGGAAGATTTATTCTTGTGAACAGTTGCTCAGCAATGCAGCGTCCGGCTCGCTCCGTCTCTCACCACATCCTAAAAGACGTGCTTTATATAAGTTTATAATACTTTATATATATATAATTTTTTCCTTTTCTAATTTGGATAGTTTCTCGATTTATGCGTATCATCCTTGCACAGGAACAGTAGGGCAAATTGTCCACGTTCTAGCGGCAGATTCATTCTCATGAACAGTTCGACAGCAGTGTAGCAGGGCCGATGAGTGGCCGTGCTTCACCAGTCACATCCATGCGAATCTTCTCTGAATCATTGTTGTAGCTGAAGATCCATTCTCATTTTGCACTACCCACTGCCGAGCAGCCTGACCTTTGTTTGTCTCAGAACTTGGAGTTCTTCCACCTGCACCGTTCAAAAACCTTTCTTTTTTGTTTTTCATCTCTTCTATTGTCTATTTTGTCTCTTCTTATTTTCTTTCTTGTCCTTCTGTTGTCTTGTACACTCCAAGTGTGCCAAGGCTCCACCAGGTCTGCCCAGGTTTTCCTTGAATTGAGGGAGAGGGAAAAGAATTGCCAGGGTGGTGTACTGGTTGTTTAAATAACTGTGAGGGTCAGGCAGCTTTCCTGCTAGCATGTCAACAACATGCTATGTGTGTGTGTCTGTCCCACATGCAATGTTGGCGTACACCTGCTGCACTTGATCGGATCTTCTTCAGTCTTGCCAGACGAGACACAGGATCCTGAGGTGGAAAATAGGCTCTCACATGAACCACCTACTGAAAGGTTGTCGACGCAGGGCGAGCTGTTGCAGACCAGATCTTGCAACAACTGTACACTCTTACTTTGTATCAGGCCCTGTCATTGCCTTCCCATAGAGAGGGAATATTGACCGTGGAAACCCATGAAACTTCCTCAACGCCGCATTATGATGGCCAACCTGAGATTCGGCTAGCATGTCATAACCCAGCAAGTTTTTTTGTTTCCATACGTACGAGTCGAGGCCATATTGTACTCATGCGGACACTCTGACGTGGCATGTCCTATTTGTAGAAAGGGGCTAATGTGGCAATGCCTATACAATTGTGGTCGGCGTGCCTGTGTTGCTAGCATATAGGAGCCATGTATCATGTGACATCTGACTATGCCATGCCATTTGATGCAGCAACTGCAACTGCAAGAATTGGATGTGGTGCTTCCACAGTCCACACCCGAACCAGTCCTTTCCTGTGTTCTATTCCTCCTGTTCCCCTCCTTCCTCCCCCTTCCCTCACCTCCTGTAAAAGTTCAACCCCTACCCTTTTCCTTCCTCCTTTCCCTTGTGTACTACTGAATGCATATGAATGAGCGTCATTATGAGAACAGACAAAACATATGCTGAAGATCTGAGGAAGAATGAAGAAGACTATACCTCCCCTTTCCACTCTGCCTTCTTTCACAGCATGCAAGCGGGCTGTTATGGCACACGGGGATGTGGGAAGCTTGCGCTCCATCACAGTCAACAGGGCAAGTCGTGTACGTCAGAGGCACAATAAAAGGGGAGCCGCAAGCAGAAATAGATAAAAGGGGGACCTCAAATGGCCCCTGTCTTAGGAGAAAAAATAATTAAGAAAGGGTAGAAAAAACTGTATAAGGAAAAGGCAATACAATCTGGGTTAGGCCGACGTCAGGCCCAGACAGACCGGGCCAGACAGATGGGGGGGGGGTCCGTCCGGCAAAACCAGACGAGCCAAAAGACATCCCAGGATTTTTTTTTTTTTTTTTTGAAGATGGGGTTGGAGTGCGCTCGCTGAGAGGAGCCCGAATCTGCAGCGAAACTTGTGAAAGTCATGTGTGTTGGGGGGTGGGGAGGTGGGGGGGTTGGGGTTTGACAAGGGGTAAAAGGGTGTGTTGTAGCAGCCAGTCCGCTGAGGGGAGGGGTTCGAGGAGAAGGAAGGAGTACAAGAAGGAGAAGAGGAAGAAGAAGAAGAAGAAGAAGAAGAAGAAGAAAGGAGCAGACTGAAAAAAAAGAGGCTATTGACCACTCTCGCAAACGAAGTCATATGGCGGGAGATTTGAGTGTTAAAGTCTCTCTCTCTCTCTCTCTCTCTCTC